>CANTUT010001150.1:5000-27500 GCA_947687605.1 Reutealis trisperma
TGCAATCCACTGAGTAAGGAACTCATGAGGCATTTGAAGATCAACAAATTATTCTTGTCCAGAAGCCAATATAGGACACTGATCAAAAGTGGAAGACTGAACATACTCCTTAATTCTTTAGGAGTTCTTCTGATCAAGGTTTTAATACTATGAGTCTATGAGGACTTTGATTTGGAGAAAGCATCATAAGGGTTGAGGAAGGGGAGAGAGGTATTTTAGATCTTAAAAGTGTCTGGAAGATAATTTATTTCATAAAGAAAATCTATCTTTTTTCCAAGGGTTTTTCTGAAATTGGGTGACGAAGATAAAGTAATAGGAGCTGGAATAATTGGAGATTTTTCTGCAAGAGGAGTTGCTAAAGGGTTTTCCATAATTAAGATTCAAGATAGGGAGACTTCTCTTCCTTCATCAATCAAGATATTAACTTCTATTTAGTTCTTTAGGCTTTGATACCATTTAGGACAAAGACCATATATTCTAATATACCTTATCCAAACACATAGGCATATCAAGCCTTTCAACAGGACTAGGCCTTTTAGAACATATGATTTTCATTCTGTAGGATCAATAGTTAGATTATAAATAACTTCATAGAGGTTCCACCTAAGTGGCAACTATGAAGAGATCTTGATCTCAGATAAACATAAGTTAATAACTTGCAAGATTAAAGAAGAGAAAAAGAGAAGTTTAGAAATTCATATTTTTATTTCACACTAGGCAGTAGTCTAAGGGAACTCTGCCTTCAAACTTACATAATGGCTCCTTATATAGAGGAAGGAGCGAGATACAAACAAACAGAATTATTAAAATTTTACAACTCACAACCAACTTACTAACTTTTATAGCTCATACTTATTCTTTTAATAAAGCACACATAATTAAACAAAAGTAAAAGATAAACTAAAGTGGACAAGTCACTTAGTGGTATAAACAACTTTTACTTTTTGAAAGGCTCGTGACTTAGAGATAAGTTAGGGTCTGAGTTAGAATCTCTTTCAAATTCATTAAAATCTCTGAGGTTTGAGTCACTGTCATTTTGTCTTAAGGGTCCTGCTACCAGCTTATAAGGATCTTATGAATCAATAATCAGATGAGTCCACAATCTTTTTGATGGGTCAAAAGTGTCATCTAGGGGACAGAACACTTGTTTACTAGCGCCACAGTAGATTTGATGCCTGTATTGATTATTCTAGTCTTCCTTGAGACTCATTATCTCTTGGCAGTACTCAGGAGGGTAGTCCATCTAAGGTGCATCAGGATGAGTGGGAGGCCATAATTCCTTTGTAGGAGAGCTGTTAATTCTGCATATGAAATGTTGGAATTGAACAAAGTCATCTTCATGATCTGTACAACTTTTGCTCATAGAATAAGGAAAAGTTATATAAACAAAATATTGGGGAGAGACTTTTAGTTCAGTACGATCCTTATTTATAACTTGAGGAGTCCATTCCTTATGGAGAATAACTAGACCGGTTGCTTCTCTATATTCATAAAAATTAAACTTCAAGTTTTCTTTAGTGAAAATATTTTCCCAGTTGAGTATGGGTGCGAACCATTCTAGGAAAGTGACAAGGTGAGTATTGGTCATAGCTCTCTTTCTAATGATTGTCAAATAAGTTTTGAACTCAAACTGTTGAACTTCTAGAGTAATGTGATAAAAGTAAAGGGAGAATGAAGGTGGCATTAGTCATCTCTTTGACCTTATTAATGATAGACTAATGTTGAGTGTTAAGGTTATTGGTGAAGGTAGCAGATCAGGCTTGAATTTTGAAGGTAGTGGTGAGAGTAGTTTAGAAAGTCCTCTTTTGCTTCTTGAGAGGTTGGTGAAAAAGGTGTTCATGGCGTCTTGGTCAAAAGGGCTGGTCATTAATAACTTCAAAGAAAAGGGAAAAGGAAAGAGTAAGAATTTACATTTGGAAAGGAAAAAGGGTGTAGGGTG
Source organism: Reutealis trisperma (assembly GCA_947687605.1). Classification (NCBI taxonomy): domain Eukaryota; kingdom Viridiplantae; phylum Streptophyta; class Magnoliopsida; order Malpighiales; family Euphorbiaceae; genus Reutealis; species Reutealis trisperma. Next base: position 6,940 of record CANTUT010001150.1, read on the forward strand.
GTTTGATTTAAGGTCCCTATCTCATTAGAACATCAATATACCTAACCACATATGAGTCAAAGAGCCTCGCATTGGTCTAACGGTATTGATTTCTCAGTACACCATCGAAATAATCGAGGATTCATAATAGGGTGGAATGCTTTTGCTATCTCCTAACATATTAAAAGAGAGTTGTCGAGCTAATGCTACTCACCATCCAAAAGTTTTCCTAAATACTAAGGTTTGGCAAGGAGCCTTTATTATGCAAAGTGATGCATGAAAATTATATTAAATTTTAAGTGAGCCAAAAGGAGATTATTTTTGAAAAAAATCACAACCAAATAGTAATCCTTTTATTTTGCTTTTCCTTTTATTTAAAAAGGTGGCAATTAGTCCCTAGTGGAGTCGTCAGTTGCGACGTATTGCCTAACCACAAATTTTGGTGCTTAGGTTTTTATTGTTGAATTTCTTATGTCATATATGCATGACAATGTCATGATGCTTGCCAAAAAAAAAGTTTCATAGGCATATGCACAAATGTCCCAATTATTACAGTGCATGGAACTTAAGGTCAACACTAGGGCAACTACATGCACAAGGGTGAAGGGTGATTTGGTTTAGGGTCTCTGTTTGACTAGAATATCGATATATCTAACCACATGTGTGTTAAGGAGTCTCATGTGGGTCCAATAGCACTAATTACTCATTACACTAGTGAAATGATTGAGGATTCATGGTGGGGTAGAAAGCTTTTTCTATCTTTCAACATACTCAAAGAGAGTTATAGAGCCAATACTACTCGCCATCCGAAAGTTTTCCTAAATGCTAAAGTTAGGCAAAGAGATTTTATTATGTAAAGTGATGTGTCAAAATCAAATTAAACTTTAAATGAGCCCAAAGGAGATTATTTTTGAAAAAAAAAACCTAAACTAAATAGTAATCCTCTTATTTTGCTTTTTCTTTTATTTAAAAATGTGGCAACTAGCCCCTAATAGAGTCGTTAGCTATTAGGCCCCACCCGAACACTCGTCCAATTAGCTGAGAGGGGATCAATAGAGATGCTCATTCTAGTTTGGACTTATGTTAGAACACTTGAGTTCAGATAGGTTGATTTTGAAAATAATTTGGGGGTTGCTACCTTAATTTTATTTTTTTGGAAAAATATAGAGGAAAAAATGCAAAATTAACTCCAATGCATTAATCTTTAATTAATTTACCCTAGGAAAAAATCACTAGTCTTCAAAACCAAAGAGGATTTGGGACTAGGGTTTTTTGTTTTAAATAACCTAAATTTGGCTCCTAAGTTTAATTTGCCTTAACAAAATTGATTTCATGGATGTCGATTATAAGATGACAATTAATAACATATGATCATGGCATAATTATGGGTGCATAAAAAATAAAAAGCATCTACAAGTTAAGGAAAGTATTCTCTTTAATCCTTAAGGATTTTAGGAGAACCACATATCACTCTTTAACTCCAAAATAATTAAATTACATTGATTACATTAATTGAATAATTAGATGCCTTCTCTAGCCCTTATGAGTTCTAGGAAGTCCACAAATTTCCTTATAAAATATTTATGTTGAAAAAATAAAAGTGGAAGGAGATTAATTGGGATTTGAATTTGAGGTTTAGATTTAGATTCCAAATATGCCTATGTACCCTATTGAATTGGGATCAAAACCTACGTAATTCATTCCACTATTAAGTGGAAGGGTTAGAAATTAATTGATTTGATTTGAATTTTGTGGGTGAGTAAAGACATTTTACCTTTACTTTTGGTATGTGTTGGGCGAAGGGTTATGTTTGACCAAAGTTCCATTTTATTAGTGTCGAGTGGCGAAAATCCTACTTAAGGAGAGTGGATGAGAATGGAGGGTCAAATTGATTTATGAATTAATTAATTCAAATTATTAATTAACTATTAATTAAATAGTTAATTAATTAAAAAGGTTAATTAATCAATTTGATTAGGAGGTGAATTAATTAATTAATTAATTAATTAAAATGATTAATTAATTAATTTAAAATATTATTGATTAGAAGTAGAAGAGAAGATGAGTAAGTAGATAGCCTATCAATACAAATTCTTGGGGTAAAGAAAAATAAAGGAAATGGAGGCCTATTTATAGGCAAATGGATTTAGGGCTATTTTAAGGAATAAAAAAGTGAAAAGACCACAAAAATAGAGGTTGAAAAGGGTTGGAAACTGGGTTTGGAGCAAAAATGTCATTTTGAAAGGGCAGAAGGGGGACCAGCCACTAGAGAGGCTTATGGCGCCAACGTGTTTCCAGGTAACTTCGTTGGGCTCTCCGACAGTGACCACTAGCAAGGCCAGTGGGGACTCCTAAAGGGAGGTGGTGCCACCAACTTCTCGGTGGTGGGTTTGTATAGTCCAACCAGTTTAGGTTTTTCAAACATTTTGGGTCAGTTTTTCAAGATTTTTTGGATTCCAGAAAATCTTCTGTCAATGTTGGTAGATTTGAAATTAATTATTGGATAGTTTAACAATCAGTTTTGAGTGAGATCTGATCAATTTTCAAAAAATATTGTCTGGTGTAGAAAGTCTAAGCAAGATGAAGAAAATTTCAATGTCCAAAAATTAAATATCCTTATAGTATTATGCCTGAAAGTCTATTTTTTATTCTAAGGGCATTGCCCCTTGACCCTTGCCCACCAATAGACTAGCGGGACCACCAATTAGCTTTATGTAGCATACTAATATTATAAGGTATTAAACTATAGCTGCATCATAAAGGTGTAAGATTAAGGGTTCACAGTAACTAATGGTAGTTAGCCCTAAGGTCTCTTATGACATGCCACCTCACACCTCATCTTCTTCCTCATCCTAGTGCGAGCACCTTACTCTAGCATCTCCTCACCTCATTAACAGATATTACAACTTAGCTTACAAAGAAAGCTTTCATTGACAAGTCCTTATAAGCTTACTTGACATGCAATCCCTGCCACATTCAAAAAATGGGATTTTGCTACCTCAGCACAAGACTCCATAACCTCTAAAAAAAGGTGCATCATTGCCCTTTCTAGCTATAAAAATGATGCAATCCTACCTCTTTAAGTACACCTAAGTATACAACTGAAGGTTTATATAAATACTTAAAGTTTTACAACTTAAAAAAGGGTCTTTTACAAAACCAAAACACAAAAATTCTTCAACCAACAACAAACTAAACCGTTTAAGGTAGACTTCCTAAGCCATTTGGTTTCTAGGAAGGCCTTACTAAAAGAGCATTTGGTTTCTAGGAAGGCCTTACTAAAAGAGCATTTTCTTGGTTATCTACTTGAAGGATATTCTTTTTACTAAAACTAGTCACTCAAAAATCTAATACCTAAAGGCCTTCTTTCTTGGAAAATATCACAACAAGATCCTCTTGAACTTTCTCACTTAAGGAAGCAATGATGTCATTTTCAAGCCAACTCTTTCCTCAAGCCTTTAACTTTATACATGCAATCACACAAACCTAAGTATCAAAATGGCTAAGTATAGCCTCCTAATGTCATTTTCCACTATTTTCTTTGCCATGTAGGCTAAGATTCAACATTTGCTTCATGCCTAACTCCAGGCTCTAGACTTTCCATAAAGCAAAGTCCACACCTCTATCCAATGATGCCAACATTGTTCATCCGTCCAAGTTAATCTAGTGACTCCACAATATAAGATCTAACACTTTTATATCCTTAACTCTTTAAGACCCACCACCTCAACACTTCTCACCATCCCACTAATTCTTCGCAAATCTAAACATCATCTTTCACATTTGGGTTGGACCTACTCCTTCCAAAGAAGCCTAGCCCTAATGCCTAGTGATTGCTCCAATGGTCTAAGGTTGATGGGTGCCTTAAGGTTCTAAGATGCTCCAATTGAAAACCCTAAAAGGGAGAAAAAAACCCCATTACCACAAAATATTCAAATTATGGTTAACTTTATAATTAATCATCACCATATAATAAAAATAATGATTGATGAAGATTTACTTTAGTAAATCTAATGGTCTATAATCACTGCTATGTACACTAGTGAGTAGGTGGACTAAAGTAATAACTTCAATCTAGCCTTAATCAAATTAGTCATGAACTTATTAAAATATATGTATACATTTAGTGACGATGCCAGGATTTTTTTTAGGTGGCCAAAATAATTTTATGATTTAATAAGTCATTATGTATTTATATGTTTAACTTTTCATATGAATTTAAATAAACTATATAAGCATATAGAAAATAAGTATAGCAAAATAACATGTCTAGAAATTTTCACATATAAATTATAAATAGACAAAAAAAATTAAAGAAAGACCTTGTTAAGATTGAATTAAAAGTATAAATGCTCCTATAACATCATAATAAGATTTCAAAAGCACATTTTTATTCTGCAATCTTTAAATTATTTGTAACAAAAAAGTAAAATAGTAAATATCACATATTAAATCACCAAATCAATTCCAAATCAAAACACTAATTTAATTCCAAATCAAAACACTAATTCAATTCCACATTTGAATCAAAGCACACATTTAATTCCAAAATTTATACTATTAAAAATATGCACAGAAAATAAGAAAAACTAAAAAAATTGCAAAATTGGTTTTATATATCTTAAACTCTTACCTCAATTTCTTTTTTCTTAGCTATTGCCTTAATGTTTTGGCTCTTCCCTCTTAGTCTTAGAAAATATTCAATTCCAAATTTATACTATTAAAAAAATATGTGCAGAAAATAAGAAAAATTACAAAATTACAAAATGGGTTTTGCAACTTTTAGACTCTTACCTCAATTTCTTCTTCTCTCAACACTTGTATTAATGTCTTGGCCTTTCTTCTTAGTCTTAAAAGTTAGAAAGACAAGTTTAAAACACAATTTTGCTGAATGCTCAAAAGAAAAAGACAACTTTGTTCTTTAGTTGTTCCCGTAGGTTTAATATAATGAGAAAAATGAGTTTAGAATTTGTACAATACATCGCTTTGTTGTATTACATTAAATCAAATGGGATGGATTTTGTCCTATTTCATTAGACCAAATGAGTTATGATCTTTAAACTCAAAATTATATTGGCTCAAAATTTATAAAATGATACAAATCTAAATGTATAATTTATTATGATTTTTAAAGGGGCCATACACTATAATTTTAAAATTAAATATTATTAATAGGGGCAAATTTGTGGGGCCCATAGTCCTCCTACCTCCGTCAATGTATATAATTATCATCCATTTTAAAATGAAAAAGGTCAAATGCATAATTTCACTCCTAAATTTTTATCAAAATGTATTATGATATCTTAATTTCTATTGAAACTTATTCAACACTTTAACTTTTAGTTTTATGTTTGTTAAATACCCATCATGCAACCAAATTAGATGTTGAAAATAGAAATGTTATCAAGGTTGAACTGGGAAGGCCCTGCAAGATCGCTTATGTAGTTGGATCTAGAGTATACAAATTAGAAGATTGCTAATGGCAAGCTTCTATACCGAACATAGAATTCACATGACCTAAAGGCCTACTATGGTAAGCTTCTATACCGAACATAGAATTCACATGACCTAAAGGCCTATTATCAGTAAATTTTTTGTATTTTTCTTTTTATTAATCAAAATCTATCATTTTAATGTTCCTTTGGTTTGACTAATTATGATTTTTTGAGTGATTAATAAAATAATCTAAGCAATGATCGGCATTAGGAATTCTCCAAATTATTTATGTTCATCTATGAAAGCATAGCCTGAAAGAATAAGACACACCATTGCGAGGCATCATATGCCATGGGATAGGAGAGTTAATGGTTCTCCTAAGATTCCTTATAAAAGATTTTGCCATGGGATAAGTGAACTAGTGGTTCGCCCAAGATTCCCTATAAAAGATTTTTCCATGGGATAGTTGGTCTAAGATTTCCTATAAAATATTGTACCATGGGATAAGTGAACTAATGGTTTGCCCAAGATTACATACAAAAGATTTCACCATGGGATAAGCGAACTACTGGTTCACCAAAGATTGCCTATCAAAGATTAAAATTACATATCTCCATAGGATAGCTGAACTAAATGTTTGCCCAAAGTTCCTTATAAATGTCATATCTCTAGGGATAGGCAAATTGAAAGTTCGCCCAAGATTCCCTATAATAGTTAAAATCTGCTTGAGATAGGTGAACCACAAGTTCTCCTAGGAACCCTAATAATTAGTTGACTGAGTTATTTAGGGGGGCAAACCACAAGTATGCCTGAAGATCCTTAATAATTAAGTTGCAAAGTTATTTGGGATAGGCAAGTTTGTCGAGATCCTCTAAATAAACCATTCTATCTAAACTGCCTAGTTTTTTTTTACTAACAAAAGGTCTCATGATTGAGTAGGTGAAGTTTGAAATCAGCAAGGATGTCATATAAAGCTCTAATCTCTTCTCAACAATATATAGACAGTCTGCAAGAGATGTTTTCCACCCACTTTCGGGGTTCGAGATCCTTAGGATGCTTGGATGAAAGGTCGAAAGATATAGGAGCGCTTGCAATTCTACATATTAAATTGTATGATAATGTTTGTGGGTTGATTAGGCTCCTCAATGAGATTAATGATAGCTCATTTTATTGATATAGACTTATTTCTAGTTTGGATAACCTCATCTGTAATAAAGTCTTGGAAGAAGAGTCAAATATGTCAAACATTGTGTATGAGTTATCATGAGCATCCCTAGAAAGGTATTTGTTTTTCCTATCTTATAGATCACTCATTTTAAAGGTATAAAAGGTGAAAAGAAACTTATTAGCTAGGGAAAAAAGTACTTAAGGGTTAAGTAGCAGAAAACAGGAACAACATACTAGACTGATCAACAAATAAGGATTACTAGAAAAATTTGCAAAATCTATAAAGAGAAGTAAAATCAAGAGAGAAATTATAGGAAAAAAATGAGAATAACAACAATAAAAAAGAGAAGCAGAAAATGAGTGACAATAATGTAAAATTCTTAACTAGGGAGTGAAGACTTTATTTATAGGACCTGTGCATAAACTTAACAGATTGTAAGTATTATCTTTTTGAATTTGAAATGATTACTATAAATGCACCAACATGACTAGTTGGTAGATCACTCTGTTCACCCTGACAATAGATGAGTCTATGATTAGACCACTAAAGATTAATATAACTTCAAAAGTATCATATTAAAGAATCGATAGTAAAGTAGATAGCCTTACGATTAGATCTCTAAGAATCGAGATAATTCTAAGCCTTTGACTCAAAAACTGGTGAGGGGACATATGTTACATATCAATCTGAGCCATCCACCCCAAGTTCATCCATGAAAGATTTAACCAAACTCTCAAACATCGCCTAAGGGTTACTTCGCTAAGACGCCATTTCTCCATAATCTAAGTGCAACTCAGCGACAAAAAATCTATGTCCTACTGTGAACCCTCAAATTTGCACCCTTAGGATCCGACCGCAGCTTGACACTTGCTAAGATTAGTGTGCTATGCATATGGCGGTCTCGCCAGCCTGTTAGCAGGCAGGGGTCAAAGGGATAGCGCCCTGTTGAAAAATAAATTTTCTGAATCTTTCAGCTTCAGACAATCAGCACTCCATCATGAACCCATAGAATCAAATTGGGCCCAAATCAAATCAAGAACGGATGAAAAAGGGCTAAAAAATGAAGTGTGACAGCCTGCAGGCCAGCTATGGCAACTTACAGTTGGCTGTGGTAACAGTAGCCACCGCTGCGGTTGCCGCAGATGTCCCTGCGGCAGCCAATTAGCTACCGCAATGGGCACTGTAGTTGCTGCAGAGAGGTCTATGGTTGCCACAGAGTGGTATGTGGTTACCGCAAATTCTGAAAAGTTACCGCAGCACGTTTTTCCTGCTTCCCACATTGAAAATTCACCCTTTTAAGCCTTTAGACTCTCCCCATAAATACTTTGCACCTCCTAACAACTTCAACACATAATTATATGCTTTTATACTCCCCCTAAAGCTCTCTAAACCCTATTCCTAAGCCTCACAATCATCTAAACCCTATTCTTAAGCCTCACAATCATCAAAACCCTCTTTCTAAACCACCTAATCTCTAAAACCCCATCCCAAAAACTTTTCCATCACCTTAAACCTTATTCATTAAGCTTCCTAATCACCTCAAACCCTATTCATAAGCCTCTTAATCACCTCAAACCCTATCTCTGAGCTTCCTATCAAGAAAAGGTGCAATTTAAGTTATTTTTTTCAAAGGGAATTCATGATACTCAAGCAAAGGTGCGATCTAAATCCCTCCAATAAGAGTTCATGCTATTCAAGAGTCCTTCTTCCAAAAGGAGTGCTCGTGTTATCCTTAAGTTCAAGTGGAACTTAGATCCAGTGCCAAGCTCACTCTCTACATTCTTCACTGCCCAAAGCCTAAGGTAAAAGTTCTTTCCTTTTCCTTTTCAAGTCTAATTTTAGGATCTAAATCTAAAAAATCTAATTTTCATTAATTAAAATCTAACCTAATTAAAAAATCCCTAAGCCCTTAAAATCAATTAAAACATGATAACAAAAGCAATGACTTAAAAACCCTCCTTCGCAAGAAGAACTGTGTGGGGTTTGATTCCCATTTAAAGGGATACGCAGGCTTGCCATATCTAAGAAATTCAACTCCACTAAAATTAACAACTTCTTCTCTCTATCAACTTCTTCACATAGTCTATGATTGAAATTTTATTTTTCTTAAAAAAAAGTCTAACTTTTAATTCTTTTTATTATAATTGTTTTATTTTTTTCTTATTGTAGTTGTTTAGATTATATTTGGGGACTATGTGCTTTTTCTAGAACTCGTAAGGGCTAGAGGAAAGATCCCCTAATTTTGATATCTTAACTTGTAATAATGTTAAGTAGTTTTCCTTTATTTTTCGCATTTTATAATTGTCATTATCTCATATTTGTCAATGCATTTCGCGAGTAATATTTGTTTCATGCATCATATTATATCTGTTCATGCATACATAAAAACTTCTTTTTATGAAAGCTATCTTGTATTTAAGCCAAACTAATTTTTTTTATTATTGTTTTAACCAAAACCTAGTCCCCAAGCCCTCTTTAGTCATTCCAGGACTAGTGCTTTTCCTTGGGATAAATGGTATAATTTTAGAGTCAATCAAATTGGGTTTTTCCTTTAATTTTCCCTACCAAAATAAATAAAATTAAAGTGGTGACTGCTTTTACAAATAACAATTTACAAAATACAATTGTCTGAACTCATAGTAGGTTTCAATCATGATGTTTCTCCCTAATGAGCATTTCGATTCCCTTTAGTGGATCGGACGAGTACTTGGATGAGGCCTCGCACCTACTTAACTTTATCATTAAGAATCCTTTTCTATACTTGATGCTGTAATAGGCAGTATGATTCCAACAAGGATTCATATCACAAAGTACTCCTAGATATAGCTTTCCATTCTCCATAAGATGGGTAATGAATTCAAAGCACTCTTAAGCTTTCTAATTCCAATAAAGCATAGCAATTTCTGACTTAAGAATCAGAGTGGTCCTCTAGGCACATCACCTAAGTCCTCTAACATTCTATCTTGTAGGTATTAAAAATACCTAACGGTGAACTTGATATTGGAATTCGTTTTCAACACATCAATAATATAATAAAAAAATGATATATTTTTTCTCTTATATTTATCTTTTTTATTTTTTTCACTTATATTTTTTTCTCTTATATTTCAAGCAATTGAGTAAATATAATGTTAGAATTTCAATTTTTTATTCATAAATGACAATGTCATTTTAAAATAATATTAATTTTAGTATTTTTATTGGTCTTGAATTGCATTTGTACATGCCATGTTGACATCAACAAGAAGAGGTGTTTAACATGTAGAAAAATAAAAAATGAGATTGATGTTAATTTTTATACTTCCACCAAGTTAAATAAACTCTAAATCTATTATACCCTAGCTACAGGTAAGCACACCTATCATTTGGGTAGTATAGCACAAAAGAGGTTGATCCCATAAGAAAATTATATAATTATTAGCTCAAATGTTAGCTATTGTCTAGTAAATCAAAATCCATGGAAAATTAAAATTAAACTATATTAATTAATTATGAAAAATTGGCAAGATTAATGAAAGGTAATCAACGAGCAAATTATCTAGATAGAAACTCCCCCTAACTTCTCATGTATTTGACAAATTACATAATCAATCAAGTCAAACAATGAATTGGGTTGACAATCCTAAAATTAGAATTAAACCTTTCTCAAGTGAATTAATCCATTTTCCCAAAGCAAATTAAATAGAATCTCTTCTTAGTCAATTGGTTAGGTAAGGCATTAAGATCAAGGAATAAAAGCTAAAGGATTTTGTAAACTTATCTCTAGTATCCCAAGCAATCCCTAATATTCATGAGTGATTAGATCAAATAAGGGGTATCCCTACTCCTTAATAAGAAATCAAATATCAAATCAACAAGCTAGCAATTGCTAATCAAAATTTATCAATATAAATCATGAATATAACTCAACTTAAGGATGATTTGATTAAAAACCCAATCATTCAATCCATACAATCAAAGTTAGGGTTTGTCCCATCTAGATAGATAAAGTTTAATTCATAGTAAATCTAAAGAACAATGAACAAGAAAGAAGGGAATGAAATCTCAAACAATCCATAGATTAGTTCTTAAAAATCTCCCTTCGATCTTGAATCATCCGCTTCAAATCTACTTGAATCTTGTTCTTTCCCTTGATTTCGGCTGTGATATATCCCTTTCTTCTCAAAAAGTTCTCTAGAAGCAAAACTCTTTAAAAAGATCAACTTCTTTTTCTCCTTGAAATGTCTTTTAAATGTGTAATTTTTTCTCAACATGGTATGGAATATAGGCGTGTTCCAAGGAGTGTTGGTGTCTGTCTCCTATGAAACTCAGATCTTTAACATGGGCTGCAACACACCTTAATACACGAGTAGGATGCTCAACATGCCCTAGAATATAGCCATGTTCCTAGGCATGTAGGCTACTATATCTATGATTTTTTGTCCAAAATTTGTCGAATTCGCTCCGTACCTTTGCAATTTCCAAACAAATTGATCCATGGCCTCCAAATCAGCTAAATCCATCAAAATATTCTGATAAACCACTTAACAAACAAATTAAACCCAATTTAATGATAAAACACAATAAAAACAAGAGATAAAATCTAATCAAATATGCACTTATCAGAGATATTTAAGTATACAAGTAAAAGTTGAAGTACTAAATAGTACTTCCTCTGTTCATAAATTATAGTTCACTTTTATTTTGGCACAAAGATTAAGAATTTGTGTTTATTTTACTATTTTATTCTTATTATGACCACAAATTGCATTAATTATTCTAGAATAATGTAAGTAATCATAACTATATTAAATTACATATTTGAAAATACAATAATAAATTTAACTTTAAAAAGAAATTGGACTATTTACATTGGACATCTCAAAAAAAAAAAAAAATATGAACTATAATTTATGGATAGAGAGAATATATTTTAAATATTTAACATGTCACAAAACTTCTTTAAAATGGTGTAGAAGTAAAAATATCTATTATATCAAAAGAAAATTTTAAATGATTAACTATTAAAGGTAGCAAATAAGTAAGGTGAGTTTGGGGCGAATAATTTTCAATAATATCATTTTAAGTTGTTGGTGGATTCATAATTATGGTAAACTATACCATGGACTCGTGTCCATGTTATATCATGGACCCAAGTCCAAGATACACATGTGGGAGATTTGCCGAAATGAAAACAATCGAATTTTTTTACAATTTTGTTAGCGTGTTTTGCTTTTTTTTTTTTTTTTACTTTTTATTATTTAATTTTTTAAGGTATCTCACATTCCAAAAAACTATAAATGGACCACAAAATTTTTTTAATTGAGTGCTAATTATTTATGTTTATTTTTTCATTTGTTTTAATACTTAGAATTAAAAATATAATAATTATTTTTGTTTCTCCCATCTAATAATTGTTATAATTTTAATTTAAAATATTTAAATAATTATTAAAATAATTATTATAAAATATTTAATAACTCAAGTTATTGGAGTAGACATGTTAGATTTTGTTTATTTGTTTTTTCTGGTACATTGATATCGAACTTGAGGTACATTACTATTATATTCTAAGTACATTGGTATTTAATTGAAAATATATTTTATCATTAACTAACAATTCAAAAGTAACATACATTTATTTTAAGCAGTAATGTACCTGTAATTGGAGAGTCAAGTATATGCAGTTAAATTACAATGTATCTTTAGTACAAAACTAATGTACATAGACTAATTGTTATCAGAATATTTTTATCATTAATAATGTAATTAAAGATGTATTTTATTATTAACTAATAGTTCAAAAGTAATGTACATACAATTCAACACTAATATACAGGCATTTTAGATAATAATTTACCTGTAGTTGGAGAGCGATGTGCATGCAGTTAAATCATAATATATCTCTAGTACATGACTAATGTACATAGACTAATTGTTATTGTAACAAACCAAATTTTGAATTATTTTAGAAAATCTTATTTTTACATGAAAATATAATTATTTAATTGTATGTACTAAATCAGTATTTAAATTTTTCATAATTATCTAAAAATTTGGATTTTATGATATTCAAAATATATTATTAATAACATTTTATTTAAATTTTAAAATATATGAACTTAATGTAAAAAAAATATTTATTTATTTAGTGATGAAAATAATTTCTCAAATTTGGATATTATAAAGAAATTATATTTGGCAAAACTAAATGTAAAGATAATAAAATTTTATATTTTGATATTTAAATATTAATTTTTAAGAATTTTTAGAAATTAATATTATTTCAATTATTTTTAATAAATCTAAAAGTAATCATTTTTCAAGTTTTAATATATCAAATGAAAGTATATTTTATAAGGAATTTAATGACTATTTATTTATAATTTTTGGATCTAAGATGAATTTTCTACAAGTTCTTAAATATTAAAAAAAAGGACCAACCCAAGGCTGCCACGTGGCAACCTTGGCATGGCTACATGACCAGCAAATTTTAATCTATTAGTCATGTAAAGGACAAGCAGAGGAAGAAAAGGGAATGGAGAGGGAGAGGGAGAGGGGGAACGTATCGGTAGCCAATTTTTAGTACCATTTTTTACTATTCTTGTGGGAGGTAAGAGACATTACCTACACCATCTTATAGACTTTTATGAGGAGAGTTTGTAGACACTAGTTTTGATAGATTTTGGTCATCAGATTAAAAAGATATCGTGGTCCAAAGTGGCTCTAGTGACCATTTTAGTTTGAAAATTTCATTTAGCCATAACTCTTTCATCTAAGCTCCAAATTGAATGATTCCAGTTCCCATGGGTTTTCTTGAATCCATATTTCATTTGACACCACTTGCTACCTAAGGATCACTAGAGAAGGAGATCAAAGATTGAAAATCTCATGACTTTTTGATGAGATTCTGACCAATTTTCGGTGAGTGAGGGAGAGTGGTGCACATTTTTGAGTTTTTAGTGATGAAAGGTGTCAGGTGGCATAAATTTCACCTCTATAACCGCCAATGGTGGTAGCTCATGGCTGGATGGTGGCGGCGGTAGTGATCCTCCAGTGAGCCCATTTTCCAAAAACCTCCAAATTTATTTTTATGTAAATCTCTAATGTTTAAAATTGTTTTGATGAGTTTTGATTATATTGATGACTATTTGATGAGATAGAGTTTTAAATGTTTAATGAATTATTATTATGTATATATGTATATTTTCAATTAATAATTTAATTATGGTAGTTAACTAACTTAAGGATTTATATTATGAATTTAATCATTGGATTTATATACATGTCCTATTTAGTAATTATGTTAAAGAAATTAATCAAGTTAGGAATAGAAATCATGAACATTAGATAGGAAATTAGTATTGGAATTATATATTATGAAATTAAGTTATGAGTATAAAATGTACAAAAATTATTTTATAGATTTAATTGAGACTAATTACTTATTAATTGGAATTGATATAAATTTTTATAAATTCAATTAATTGAGTTTATGTTACTTTAGAATTGAATAAATTTATGCTTACTATATATGTACATCATGAAAGGAATTAATTTTATATACTATTCTTAAATAATGATTTTTAGAAATTAATATGCAAAGTTAATTTATGAATTTATTGAGTTAAAATTTATGTTATAAATGAACTTATTAAATTTGATGTATATTGAGGACTAAAATATTTTGATTTTATAAGGATAAGACTTGGATATTAATTAATGATTGCTTTCAAAAAATATATGTTTGCATAAATATATTGTTAAATTGAATATTATAGAAATGAATGTGTTTTATCTGGTTTAATTTAAGTCATTGATTTATCAACTAAAAAGAACGCTTTTGAATATAAATGGTTTATGGAATCTTTATTTTTAATTTGTCTTTTAAATAAATTATTTCTATCGGTGTATGAATGATTGGGATAGGTATTTATGTTATTGAATTTGATATTGAATTGATGAGTTGGAATTGTTGCGAAGTTGATGGAGTTGGAGACCCAAGAGAGGTCGTTAAGGTGTGTTTAAACATTGTGAGTTTTGATGGCAAAATTGATGTGTTATTCTCTTTGTTGCAATAAGGCTATGTCCTAGTTATAGGAGAAGCTCTATTGAAATGTCAGCAGAATTTTTAGAGTTGCTTGAGTATCTATTAGTTAGGTTATTCTCATTCTAATAATCTTTGTGTCATTATCCAATACTTGGCATTCTATCATCTTCTGAGTTATCAGTTAGTAGAGAAGACTTAGTTGGAGCTCATCAGATCTGTGAGTTATGTAGCTTTAATATAACATTTCATTTGCTTTATTTGTTTAATGTTACATTTGCATACATGCATTGCTTGTTTAGATACTATATATAACTGTGCATTATGAACATCCCAGCATATGTAAGTGATTTGTTTGTTATTTTTGTATTGCGTATTACTTGTTATTGTTGGATGGCATTAGGATGGCATATGGACCACTTAGGAATACGAATCTGATTATGAGGATGATGATGACTAATGAGCTATCACTTGTGTATGATGGCTCGGCTTACTCATTTCCCAAAGCTGCTCCTAGTCAGGTCAATGCTGCTTGGCATAGGCTAGTGACGGCTGCGACCTTAGTATTGGATTTAAGAGTTAGTTTTGGATTAAGAGAGCTAGGTATGGGGGATCGGCTCCCAGATTGAGGTTTAGTATGGTTCCTATAGATTGATTCCTATCCTTAGTTGATTACGTTAATTGTTTATCTAGTTGGCATATGTATTAGCAGTTCAAACATTCGAATGGTAAGTTATATTTGAACTATATAGCTCATTAAGTCAAACACTCACTCTTATTCAAATTATTTTTCTCAAATTATGGAATAAGCCAATAAAGATATTTCAAATTAAGTTAAGTTGCCTTTCATTTTTCAGCAGTGGTGTGTAAATTATATTTTAGTTATGTAATTAATTCTATTTTATTTTATATTCTATAATTTTAGTACCACAATGTTATTGTCTTGTATTTGTAATTATATGTTATTCATTGTTGTTTAGTATCTCTTCAGCTAATTAAGGAGTTTTGTTAAGCTTGAAACTGAGGAGAATATTAATGATGATGAAATTATGATGGTTGCCTTGAGTGGCATTGATATGATGTGATGATTGTTCAGGTTATGCTTAACTTATGGGCCCAAAGCCTTATTATGTGATAGTTATAACTATCACATGATATTTTTATTGTTTAACGAGTTGTAAAGCTTACCACGGGCACTGATAGCCATATACACCCGTATCCTAGTGCCAGTCATGTGCCCTCAAGCTTGGGTCATGATAGAGTTGGTGTCAAAGCAGAGGTCTTGCAACCTATAGTATGTTTATGTTTAGTAGGATTCCTATTTATTTTTGTTCTTGTAACATGCAAAGTATAAGATTCCTATTCATCTTCTTGAGTTTCTCTTACCTCCAATTCAATGTTAATCTTATGTTATGATTAATTATTATGGTTATTTATGTTTGTCTATATCTGTTGTATGCTTTGCATGGTCTGATGAACTTGATGGCTATTTTGTAAATCGTGTTTTAACAATAAAAGGATATATGATGTAAGTGGAAATTCTTTAGCAATGGAGATTTTCTTAGATATGTAGGGTGCAATTAGAATGTAAAGGATATGAACTTTCATGTGGTGAGAAAAATCGGAGCCATGCTAATCATAATTTTGACAATCCAAGAGGACCTTGATCTATTAAGATATAAAATGATTAAATTTTGTATTTTTGGAATTAATGTCTTAGTTTGATTTAATTAAGTAAATGAGTTTAAATATAATAAATGGTTTTTTAAGCATGATTTTAATAGTAGTTTGGAAAGCTTATTGTTTTGGAACTTAGTGCTTGTATTCAGTTGTCTGTCTACACATGCATTGGGTTTGCATCGTAAAGTCATACATCATTAGTCATGCATAATGAGTCTTATCATTCATTGCATTAAATTTGTATATGGTCTAGCATCACTGGATACAATGTCTTGAGTTCTAAAACAAAGAGGGAAATATTATGATTTTTACAAACAGTTTTGAATGATTTTTTGAAATTTTAATTATTTTGGATATATCTAGTGGATTTAAGTTCTTTGGATGAGAAATGTTTCGAACGTTAGTTTGTAGTTTTCAAAAGTGTATCAGAATGCGCAGTGGAAGCATAGTATAAAAGTTTAATTTGAGTGTATGATGCCCATATGAGTTTGAAATTCAAGAACAAATTTTCTTAAGGGAGGAAGAATGTAGCAACCTGAATTTTGAATTATTCTAGAAAATCTTATTTTTGTACAGAAATATAATTATTTAATTGTATGTACTAAATCGGTATTTAAATTTTCATAATTATCTAAAAGTTTGGATTTTATGATATTGAGAATTTATTATTAATAACATTTTATTTAAATTTTAAAATGCATGAACTTAATATAAAGAAAATATTTATTGATTTATTTAGTGATGAAAATAATTTCTTAAATTTGGATATTATAAAGAAATCATATTTGGCAAAATTAAATGTAAAGATAATAAAATTTTATATTTTGATATTTAAAAATTTTTAGAAACTAATATTGTTTCAATTATTTTTAATAAATCTAATAGTAATCATTTTTCAAGTTTTAATATATCAATTTAAAGTATATTTTATAAGAAATTTAATGACTATTTATTTGTAATTTTTAGATTTAAAATAAAATTTCTACAAATTTCTAAAAAAAAAAAAAGGACCAACCCAAGGCCACCACGTGGCATCCTTGGGATCTACTGGTCAAGTAAAGGACAAGCAGAGGAAGAAAAGGAAAGAGAGAGGGAGAAGGGGAAATGTGTCGGCAGGCAATTTTCAGCTCCATTTTTTACCTTTTCGATGGGAGGTAAGAGCCACCACACATATCATCTTATAGACTGTCATGAAGAGAGTTCATAGATACCAATTTTGATAGATTCCAATCACTAGATAAGTAAATATCACGGTCCAAAGTAGCACCAATAGCCATTTTAATTTGAAAACTTTATTTAACCATAACTCTTTCATCTGAACTCCAAATTGAGTGATTCTAGTTTCTATGGGTTTGTCTTGATTCCATCTTTCATTTGACATCTTACTTGTTGCCTGAGGTTCTTTGAAGAGGGAGATCAGAGATTGAAAAACTCACAACTTTCTAAGGAGATTGCGACCAATTTTCGGATAGTGAGGAAGGGTGGTGCACATTTTTTAGTTCCAAGCAATGAGAAGCTTCAGATGGCATAAATTTCACCTCTAAAACCACCGATGGTAGTGGCACATGGCTAGATAGCAGCGGTAGCAACTCCAACGACCTCTAGTGAGCTCGTTTCCCAGAAACCTCCAAATTTACTTTTATGCATATTTCTAATGTTTAAAAATTGTTCTAATGAGTTTTGATTACATTGATGATTATTTGATGAGATTAATAATCTTTGCTAATGAAGTTTAAAATGTATAATAAATTATTATTATGTATATATGTATGTTTTCAATTAATAATTTAATCATGGCAGTTAACTAACTTAAGGATTTATATTATGAATTTAATCACATGATTTATATACATGCTCTATTTAGTAATTATATTAAAGAAATTAATCAAGTTAGAAATAGAAATCGTGAAAATTAGATAGGAAATTAGTATTGGAATTATATATTATGAAATTAAGTTATGAGTATAAAATGTGCAAGAATTATTTTATGGATTTAATTGAGACTAATTACTTGTTAATTGGAATTGGTATAAATTTTTATAAATTTAATTAATTGAGGTTGTGTTACTTTAGAATTGAATAAATTTATGTTTACTATATATGTACATCATGAAAGGAATTAATTTCATTTACTATTCTTAAATAATGATTTTTGGAAATTAATATGTAAAGTTAATTTATGAATTTATTGAGTTAAAATTTATGTTATAAATGAACTTATTAAATTTGATGTATATCGAGGACTAAAATATTTTGATTTTATAAGGATAAGACTTGAATATTAATTAATGATTGCCTTCCAAAAATATATGTTTGCATAGATATATTGTTAAATTAAATTTTATAGAAATGAATGTGTTTTTATATGGTTTAATTTAAGTTACCGATTTATTAACTAAATTGAATTTTAATAAAAAGAATGCTTTTGAATATAAATGGTTTATGGAATCTTTATTTTTAATTTGTCTTTTAAATAAATTATTTCTATCATTGTATGAATGATTGGGATAGATATTTATGTTATTGAATTTGATCTTGAATTGATGAGTTGGAATTGTTGCAAAGTTGGTAGAGTTTGAGACCCAGGAGGGTTCGTTAAGGTGTATTTAAATGTTGTGAGTTTTGATGGCAAAAGTGAAATGTTATTCTATTTATTGTAGTAAAGTTGTGTCCTAGTTATGGAGGAAGTTTTGCCAAAATTTTGAGAAAGTCTTTAGAGTTGCTTGAGTATCTATTAGTTAGGTTATTCTCATTTTAATAATCTTTTTATCGTTATCCAATACTTGGCATTCTAACATCTTCCGAGTTATCAGTTAGTAGAGAGGACTTAGTTGGAGCTTGTAATATCTGTGAGTTATATAGTTTTAATATAACATTCCATTTGCTTTATTTGTTTAATATTACATTTACATACATGCATTGCTTGTTTATATACTATATATAACTATGCATTATTAACCTATATTAAGCATCCCAGTGTATATATGTGATTGATTTGTTATGTTTGTATTGTGTATTACTCGTTGTTACTAAATGAGATTGGGATGACATATGGACCTCTTAGGAATGTGAATTTGATTATGAGGATGATGACGATTGATGAGCTATGATTGATGTATGATGGCTCGGCTTGCTCATCACCCAAAGCTATTGCCAGTCAGGTTAGAGTTGTGTGGTATAAGTCAGTGACGACTACAGCCCTAATATTGAATTTAAGAGGCAATTTTGGATTAAAAGAGCCAGGTAAAAGGGATCGGCTCTCTGGATTGAGGTTTAGCGTGGTTTATATAGACTGATTCCCATCCTTGGTTGATTACGTGAATTATATGTCTGGTTGGCATATGCATTAGCACTTCAAACATTAGAATGGTAAGTTATATTAGAACTATATATCTCATTGAGTTGAACACTCATTCCTATTCAAATTATTTTTCTCAGGCTATGGAATGAGCCCGTGAAAATATTTCAAATTGAGTTAAACTACCTTTCATTCTTTAGCAGTGATGTGTAAATTATATTTCAATTATATAATTAATTCTATTTTATTTTGTATTATATAATTTTTAGTACTCTGTAATGTTATTGTCTTGTATTTGTAATTATATGTAATGCATTAGTTGTTCAGTGTCGCTTGACCTAATTGAGGAGTTCTGTTAAGCTTAAACCAGAGGAGAATATTAATGATGATAAAACTGTGATGGTTACCTTGAGTGGCATTGATATAATGTGATGATTGTTTAGGTTTTGCTTAACTTACAGGCCCAAAGCCCTATTTTGTGATAGTTATAGCTATCACGTGATAGTTTTGATAGTAGTATGTGCCCTAGGAGCCATATAATAGTTATATAATAGTATATATTAATTCTCTATGACATAATAAATAAATTAATAATGTGAAAGGGTTTCATATTATTGAATATAGTCCTTAAGTATTTGCAAGAGGATCTATTCTCAAGTGTTGAGAATATGAGAGACAGATTACTCTTTTACAAATATTTTAAATATGTTCATGGTTATAAAATTAATGACTGTGCATCATTAATTATGGAAGACTATCACCTCTGTTTGTTTTCTATAATCAATATGTGATACAGATGATTATAGAGGCAATGAGTCTCATGCTACTTGACTCATGTGAATATTCATAAGATGAATAGTCAAACTGTGATGTTAGATGATAATAATATGGGGTTTTACTACTTGTTAATTATTTATCATCTAGGTCATAATAGTGCATATAATCCTTTAATTTAAGGGAAACTATATCTCATA
>CANTUT010001150.1:35000-40000 GCA_947687605.1 Reutealis trisperma
TAATTAATCAAAGAAAAGAAAGCTAAAATTATCAAGGCACAAAAGGGTAAACTAGGGAAAAATTAAAATAAGGGTAGATACAAGTAACAGGCTAAACAAACAATGCCTAAATCATATCTCTCTTTCAAAATGAATTCAAAATTTCGCCTCAAAAGTTTGCAAAAACATGTTCTAAGATAGGTGAGGCAAATGAAGATAAAAATGTGTAGAAGCCCTCTCTAAGTAAGCATACACAAATTCAATGCAATCAATATAATGCAAAGTTAAGCAAAACATAATCTTAATAAAAGTTAATTTCTTACCCAAAATAGTTGCTCAACCTGAAATACTTTAATAAATTATCCATAAATATCAATTATAATCAATTATTAGCCTTTCATCAAATTATTTAATATAAGCATATTTTATCAAAAAAAAAATTTTAATTTATTCATCAAAACACAAAAGAAATGACTGAAAATAAAAAAAAACAAACTAAACTTCCCCCAAACTTGCAATTAACATTGTCCTCAATGTCAAAAAAATAAATCAAAAGAAGAAATACTCCCTCTTGTAGAAAATTGGATTTCAAATTGTAAGCAGGGTGTGCATTCCATCTCTTTGTTTTCTATAAAACATCATGAAACAACTAAAAGCAAGTATGAGAAATTAATCACAGAATTTTTTTTTTTTTGTATATAATTTTTTTTAATTATTTTTTTTAATTTTGGAGAATAAATAAATAATTAAATAAATAAAGAAGTTAGAAATTTAGGTTGCCTCCCAAAAGCGCTTAATTTATAGTCTTTAGCTAGACTTTCTCAGAATTTTGATCACGTGGCCTCTTTTAAGGAGTAAACCATCCCTTGTTCCACCAAATCTCCACTGAAATAAGGTTTAAGGCATTGTCCATTTACTTTGAATGTTTCTCCCGCATTGTTTTATAGCTCCACAGCTCCATGATGATGTACCTTCACTACTTGAAACGGTCCTGACCAGCTAGATTTCAACTTCCCTGGAAAAAGTTTCAAACGTGAGTTGAAAAGCAATACCTGTTGGCCTTTCTCGAAATGCCTCTTACGGATGTGTTTGTCATGCCAACGTTTGGTGCGCTCTTTATAAATCTTGGCATTTTCATAAGCTTCCAGTCGTATCTCTTCAAGCTCACTCAATTGAAGTAACCTCTTGTGACCAGCAGCTTCCACATCCATATTCAACTTTCTTATTGCCCAGTAAGCTTTATGTTCAAGCTCCACAGGTAAGTGACATGCTTTACCAAAGACAAGTCGGTATGGAGACATACCAATTGGGGTCTTGAAAGCAGTCCTATATGCCCACAGAGCATCATCCAATTTGAGTGCCCAATCCTTCCTAGAGTTATTCACTGTCTTTTCTAAAATATTTTTCAATTCTCTATTTGAAATTTCCACCTGACCACTCGTCTGAGGATGATACGGAGTGGCTACTCTATGGTTGACTCCACTTTTCTTTAACAAAGCGTCAAAAGCCCGATTACAAAAATGGGAGCCTCCATCACTGATAATGGCTCTCGGAACACCAAATCGAGAAAAAATATTCTTCTTAATAAACCTCAGCACAACTCTAGAATCATTGGTAGCACTTGCAATTGCTTCAACCCACTTTGACACATAGTCGACCGCTACCAAAATATATCGATTGTTTAGGGATGAAGGGAATGGCCCCATGAAATCAATCCCCCAAACATCGAATATTTCAACCTCTAAAATCCCATTAAGTGGCATATCTTGCTTTCTAGTTATGTTCCCTGTTCTTTGGCAATGATCACAAGACATCACAAAGTTTCTAGCATCCTTATACATAGAAGGCCAATAAAAACCACATTGCCATACCTTTGCAACTGTCTTATCTGTGCTTGCATGCCCTCCACTTTCCTTAGAGTGACAATGCTCCAAAATGCTTGGAATTTCCTCCTCTGGCACGCATCTTCTGATCATCCCATCTCCACAATACTTGAAAAGTAATGGTTCATCCCAGAAATAATACTTGACATCTGCAAGAAATTTCTTTTTCTGATAATAAGAAAAATCACTAGGAATGATTCCACTCACCAAGTAATTGACAAAATCAGCAAACCATGGAGTTAATCCCTTCACTACCCATAACTGCTCCTCTGGAAAATAATCATTGACTGGCTCATCATCTTCAGCTGTTCGCTCCCGTTCCAATCTAGACAAATGGTCTGCAACCACATTCTCCACTCCTTTCTTGTCCTTGATTTCTAAGTCAAACTCTTAAAGCAAAAGTACCCATCTAATCAATCTGGGTTTGGCATCTTTCTTGGACATTAGGTACCTAATTGCTGCATGGTCTGTGAAGATTATAACTTTTGACCCAACCAAGTAGGAGCAAAATTTTTCTATCGCCACTATCATTGCCAACATCTCCTTTTCAGTAGTTGCATAATTTTTCTGTGCATCATTTAAGATCTTACTGGTGTAGTATATCACATGTACCTTTTTGTTTTTTCTTTGGTCTAAGACAGCTCCAATTGCAAAGTCACTTGCATCGCACATGATTTCAAATGGCAAACTCCAATCGGGCGATGCAATAATGGGAGCTGAAATCAAAGCTTTCTTTAACTTGTCAAAAGCACTCAAGCACTCCTGGTTAAAATCAAAAGTAGCATCTTTATTAAGCAAATCACAGAGAGGCTTAGCAATTTTAGAAAAATCTTTGATAAACCGACGATAAACACTGGCATGGCCAAGAAAACTTCTTATCCCTTTTACATTAGTAGGTGGAGGCAATTTTTCAATAGTCTCTACCTTTGCCCTATCTACTTCAATTCCTACTTGAGAAATTTTATGCCCCAAAACAATTCCCTCTTGTACCATAAAATGGCACTTCTCCCAATTTAGCACTAAATTGCACTCAACACAACGTTGTAAAACTTTTCTCAAGTTTTCTAAGCATGCATCAAATGAAGAACCATATACAGTAAAATCATCCATGAAGACCTCCATGGACTTCTCAACAAAATCAAAGAAAATAGACAACATGCAACGTTGAAAAGTAGCAGGGGCATTACACAAACCAAAGGGCATTCTTCTATATGCAAAAGTACCATAAGGACATGTAAAAGTGGTCTTTTCCTGATCTTGAGGAGCAATAGGAATTTGAAAATACCCTGAATAACCATCTAGAAAGCAAAAATATGCATTACCTGCAAGCCTTTCTAACATTTGATCAATAAAAGGTAAAGGAAAGTGATCCTTTCTGGTAGCATTATTCAGTTTCCTATAGTCAATGCACATTCTCCATCCTGTTACAGTCCTAGTGGGAATCAATTCATTATTATCATTTTTCAAAACAGTCATCCCACCTTTTTTAGGTACTACATGCACAGGACTAACCCAAGAGCTATTAGAAATGGGATAAATTATTCCTGCATCTAATAACTTAGTAATCTCAGCCCTAACTACTTCTTTCATGTTTGGATTCAACCTACGTTGATGTTCAATTATAGGTTTATGGTTATCCTCCATCAAAATTCTATGCATGCAAATAGTTGGACTAATCCCTTTAATGTCAGAAATATTCCAACCTACTGCTGATTTAATTTCCCTCAAAATTCTCAATGTTTTCTCAAGTTGAACATCATTCAAGTTTGCATTCACAATCACAGGTAAAGTATCATTGGGACCAAGAAATGCATACATGAGATGTGCAGGAAGTGGTTTCAACTCAAGAACTGGTGCTTGCTCAATTGATGGTGGAGGAAGTGACTTACCTTTTTCCAATTCTTCAAATTGTTGTCTCCTATAGAAAGGCATAGGTGAACTCCCCTCAAAAAGATTAACAATTGTGGCAACCTCATGATTTTCATTCTTACTAGTTGCTCCATTAATCAAGCATGTTTCTATGGGGTCCGCAAAATGCTTTTCCTCCAAGACTTTTTGAACTTCCTCATCAATGACATCAATTTGAAAGCAACAATCCATGATGGCAGGTTGTTTTTCTGCTTTAGCAATGTCAAACTCAATCTCCTCATCACCTACTCTCAAAGTCAATTTGCCATGTTTTACATCAATTAAGGCTCCTGCTGTTGCTAAAAATGGTCTTCCAAGAATCAACGGGATCTCAACATCCTCATCCATGTCCAATACCACAAAGTCCATAGGTATATAAAACTTACCAATTTTTAACAAGACATTTTCAATGATACCTACTGGATACTTAACAGAACGGTCAGCTAATTGCAAGGTCATTGTGGTTGGGGTTAGCTCACCCAACCCTAATGTTTTACAAATAGATAAAGGCATAAGACTAACACTAGCTCCTAAATCACATAAAGCCTTTTTAAATTCAGTGGTACCAATTAGACAAGGGATAGAAAAGTTACCTGGATCTTTGAGCTTTTGTGGAAGTTTGTTCTGAATAATTGCACTGCACTCCTCAGTAAGTGCTACCACAGTATGCTCCTCAATCTTCCTCTTGTTATACAGTAAATCTTTAAGGAACTTCATATAGGATGGCATTTGTGCCAAGGCTTCAGCAAACGGTATGTTTATGTGAAGTTGCTTAAAAATTTCTAGAAACTTCTCATATTGTTTGTCTGACTTCTGCTGCTTCAATCTTTGAGGATAAGGAATGGGTGGTGCATAAGGCTTGACTTGTGAAGGTTTAGATACCTCCTCTCTTTTTTCTTCTTCAGCTTGATTCATTGGGGTATCTTCTTTTGAAACTTCACCACTATATTCATTTGTTTTCTTTGGTACCATTTCTTCAAGTTGCTTGCCACTTCTCAAAGTAATTGCCTTGCATTGTTCTCTAGGATTAATTTCAGTTTTGCTAGGCAATGTACCTTGAGGTCTTGCATTAAAAGAGTTAGCCATTTGTCCCATTTGAAACTCCAAATTTCTATTTTGGCTAGCAATTTGATTGACTTTCATCTCCAACTTGTCATATTGTTTCTCCAATTTGTCAAACCTTTCAGAAGTGGCTCCAATGAATTTCTCCAAAGCGGTTTCGTAGGAAGG
>CANTUT010001150.1:47500-132500 GCA_947687605.1 Reutealis trisperma
CCAATAAAATGATCAAAGTAAAATTTGATCAACCATGTGAAAAGTCTAAAACTAACTGAATGTTTTATCCTTATAAGTTGCTAAAAGTTTTAGTAGAATATCTAATTTTCTATAAGATATGATTTTCTTTATATGAATACATAATAGTTGTATATTTATGATGAAGTAAAACATGAGATAGTAAAATATCTAATCTTAAGAAAAATATAATTTACTTTATATGAATACACAAAAGTTATACATTCATGATGAGGCAAATTAGGAGATGATTCTATTATAGCTATATACGATATAGCAATGCATAATGATTATGAGTTTGACATATAGATATCAACACTAGTTTTCTTTCTCTAGAAAAGAAAACATAATCATGGAATAAATCTAAAGGCTTAGAGTTTTAAGAAAATTCCAAAGTATACAAGACCTTAATGAGTTGTATCATTGCAAGATGGGTTCTTAATGTGCAAAAGGATAGTGAGAGTATACTCACTTTCAAGTTTTGTACATGGATAACACATTAGTTTATGAAAGTATTAATATATTTGCATTTGTAGAATGATTTTACCATTACTTTCTTCATTTTGACTTGAGATAGATATTTTACATTCTTATTAATTCATATTTATACAGATAGATTGAAGAGAATGTTAAATATATCTAAGCCAATATTTGGAAAAGATGTTGAAGAGTTCAACATGCTAATTCCAAAAGTTTTATTTCCTACAATTTCAATAACCACTTTTTTAAGGTTGATTCTCTAGATACCCAAAGAAAGTATGGCATGGATTCCTTATAGTATGACTATAAGAAATCTAAATTATACAAGAGTTGTATAATGAGCAGGACATCGAGAATGTTGTTAGTATGACTAACAAATTCTAATCCTATCTAGGATTAAATTATTGGAAATATAATCTAAAGTATTCTAAAATACTTGAGAAGTTTTTAAGATTTAATTTTGACAAATGAAGAATGTTACTACATAAATGATAGAGAATCCATCATTGGGATTGTTGTTATCTATGATGAAGAAATACTTTGCTGGAAAAGTTCTAAGTAAATTATTATTACAAACTTCATTATGGAAGCCGAATTTGCTACATAGGATGTTGCAAATAAGAAACTATTTTGGATTCAGCAGTTATGAACTGTTTTAAGAGTTTCCCCAGTATATCACAAGTATCTCTCTGCTATGATAATAATGGAGCCTTAGTTTATGGCAAGAGAACTCGAGTCTCACACTGAAATCCAGAATGTTTCGAAAGGCATCAAGATATTATCAAATCAATTGTTGGAATAGGGCATTCTAGCCTTGCAAAAAATAGTGTTAACCATTAACTTGGTTAATCCATTGACTAAAGTCAAAAGTTAGTTCCAATTAAACTTTATCTTGAGAAGATGAGTTTCTGATACTAAGCATAATGGCTTTAGTGCAAGTGGGAGATTGATAGCAGTATGTGCCCTAGGAGCCATATAATAGTTATGTAATAGTAGATATTAATTCCCAATGGCATAATAAATATATTCATAATGAGAAAAGGGTTTCATATTATTGAAGATAGTCATTAAGTATTTGTAAGAGGATCTATTCTCAAGTGTTGAGAATATGGGAGATAGATCACTCTTATACAGATATTTTAAATATGTTCATTATCATAGAATTAATGATTGGGCATCATTAATTTCGGAAGACCATCACCTCTGTTTGTTTTCTATAATCAATATGTGATACAGATGATTATAGAGGTAGTGAGTCTCATACTGCTTGACATGTGATGTCGATACAATCATGTAGATATTCATAAGATGAATAATCAAACTGTGACATTAGATGATAATAATATGGATTTTTACTACTTGTTAATTATTTATCATATAGGTCATAATAGTGCATATTATCCTTTGATTTGATGGATACAATATCTCATACATAGGTAGTTAATATTTATTACTACTTACATAGATGTACTATTCATGTACGAATATATGGCGTGTGATAATTCTAATTTGTTATGTATGGAGGTAAGTGATCGCCAAGATAGAATTAATTACCTCGAGTAAACGAGGTTAAGATCCTATGCTATCTAGTTCTTCTTGATACTTAAGTTCTTGGCCAAGACAGTGAGATTCACTAGAAAGAGTTTCTAGTAGGAATCTAATCTCATCAAGAATTAGAACTAAGATAAGGACATAGAAATGAGGCACATTAGGGTTTGACATAAACCATTACCCTAGCCAAGATTGGGATCTTTAATGAAGGGATTCTAGTGCATGATAATTTATGATCGATGGTCCATGTGATGTTTAAAGTTACTAACTATAAATATTCATTTCTAATTAGGCAGTCATGATATGGAATGCTAGCTGTCACTCACGACTTATGGGACTAATTGTGAAGTGGGGATTTCACATTAGTAAAGAAAAATATTTTCTCATTCTCATTGCTAATTAGACATGAATGTAGAAAGTCACACACCCAATAGTGATCACCTTCCAAGTATAAAAGGTTTAACATAATAATTAATTAAAGTATTTAATTAATTGATTTGTGGTAAAATGATTAAAAATATAATTAAATTTACAAATACCCTAGCATGTCCTGATGTTTAATCTGTGAAGGTTTCTATTCAATTAAATCTTAATTTGTATATGATGCAAATGAGAAAGATTTAATTGAAAATTGATTTGGACTAAATCAAGGACTTAATAATTTTAAGCTTAGTGAAAACCCTTAACACATGAGATGTGGCCTAAGCCCATATATAGTATGGAAAAGAGGCAATTTAAGAGGCAATTTAGGAGTTAGAGAAAATTTACTATTCATATGCCCATGTGGTGGGTTTAGAGGTTAGAGAATTTTCTACGAAGGTTAAAATTACAATTATATCTTTTAACTAGTGGAAATGTCGATTTTACTCCTAAAAGATAAAATGGTCATTTCACCATTTGAAGAAGGAAAGAACAATTTTGCCTCTTCACCTAATGAAGAGATAAAAGGGTGTAATTATCTTTTGGTGCAAAGACTTAATGGTTAAGTCTTTTAAAGGATATAAAAGCTTTGAGTTTGTAAAATTTTAAGCTTTGAGAGAGAAGTTGAGAGAGAGAAAGAAAAATGAAGAAAATATTTCTTTAATTTTTCTTTTGATCGTCAATTCTCTTCTTTGTTTTTTTATGAAAGAATAAATGCTTGCAAATTGAAAATATGTTTAGTCCAAAACAAATCAAAGAGAAACCTTATCTTCCTAAACGTTTTTGAGGAAAAGATCTTGAATAAAATTTGGGCATCCAAGAGAGGGATTCAAGAACACCAAAGAAACCAAATGAAACTTGGAGGTGAGTTAGGTGTGGATAATCTAGAGGCTTCACACTTGGGAAGCTCTTTGTTAAGAAAGGAGGAACCTACAAAAGGTAATATGATTACTCTTCTTTCTTCTTTCTATGCATGTGTGTTTTGATTGCTGAATTTTAAACATTTAAAATTTTACTTCTCTCAATTTGATCCAAACATCTATTCAAGTTTCGTCATTTAGCGAGTTGTTAGGTTTACTGCAAGCACTAGTAGCCACATGCACCCGTGTTCTAGTTACGGTCACGTACCCTTAGGTTTGAGTCATGATAGTTATCAGAATATTTTTATTATTAATATTATAATAAAGATATATTTTATCATTAACTAACAATTCAAAAGCAATATACATGCAATTCAATACCAATGTACATGCATTTTAAGCAATAATATACATATAGTTGAAAAATCATGTACATATAGTTAAATTACAATGTATCTCTAATATAAAATTAATGTATATATACTAATTATTATCAGAATATTTTTGCAGACTAGTCAATAATTATCATTTTTATAATAATGCTTGGATACATAATTTATAGTTCCAGAGAGAAATGGTGTCCTGCATTCAATAAAATATTTTTCTAGTGGTGTTTTATCATCACAAAGTAGTGAGACTACCAATAATTATGTGTTTATACAACTTTTAAAACTGCTGGTACATGTGATTTCTATAATTCATTTAAATATATTTAAATATATTTATTAGAATCATAATAATTATTAGATAAGAGAAACAAAAATAATTTATATATTTAATTATAATAATTTAATTTTTAGTATTGAATAAATAAAAAATAATTAATATTTAAAATTAAAAAAAAAGTAAAAATAAATAAAAATAAAAACACACTAACATAATTGTAGAAAAATTTAATGTCTTCATATCACACATACATTATAGGTTCATATCATATAGACGGATTCATAATATAATTTAATGTCTTCATATCACACATATATTATAGATTCATATCATATAGACGGATTCATAATATGATGATTCCTTAATTACCTATTGCGTCAATAAATAAAAAGAATTTCAGGTCACATCCAAATAAATTTTCAGATTCGACTTCGTTCTTATCACTCATAATATTGACTTTTCACGTCACGTAAATAATACTGATGTTTAAAGATTGATGCCCAAACTAAAAAAGGAAAAAGCAAGATCTTATTACCCATCTTACACTGGAAGAATTAGTGAAGCATAATCTTTTTTTTATTTTTTTATTTTTTATTTTTTTTTATCTTGTTGCTTTATACTGGTGATTAACGTTAAAAAAAAAAAAAAGAAAGTAAGAAAGAAAAACGAATATCATATTCCAACAATTTGAATAAAAAAGGAATAAGCTAAAGAAAGTTAATGAAAGAAGTGAATGTACAGGACTAGTACGTGTACGAATGGGTCAGCACATGTTCTACCTTATCAAGGCACACGTTAATTTGATGCTTCCCTTAATTTGCTTATTCCTTTACACAACTTTTGTAGTGTGTATATATATATATATATATATGATAACTAATGAAAGGTTAGTTCAAATTATATATAAAAAATATATATGTACTTCAAATTTCATCACTTCACCATTTCTAATTCTCAACCACAAATTTCTTTGCAATATTACCTTTTGATCAATAACATGTCCTCCAACCCTCACAGGATAAGTGTAAGTTTTCTTTATTTCTTCCTTTTTTTTCAACTTCTCTTTGAGCATACGAAGGAAAAGTCAAATATAAATCTACTGTCCATATCATATATGCATTTACCGTTAAACTATATATCCATATCATATATGCATTTACCGTTAAACTATATATTAGTGTGAAACATTTCTTAGCCGTTAATATTTAAATACTACTAATAATTATTAAAACAAACAGTCTCTAATATAAAAGTAATTATTGGAGTATTAAAATACTGCATTACTAATAAGTCTTGTTTTACCATAAATATACCTTATAAAACTGCGACCACTTCAGTTTCTTGCATTCAATATAATTTAATCATAATTTCTGCTCTCTTTCTTTTTTTTTTTTTCTTTTTTTTTTTTAATTTTAATTTTCGTTCTCTTGTTTAATCATAAGCTACATTGATTTATGAAATTAAATTTTCTTTGGTACAGGATGGCTCTCAACTGCTGTCGGATCCAAATTGTCCCGTAGCATATATAATGCCAGTGAAGGCTCTGAATATCATATGGGGAAATGATCCCCGTTTTTGGCAGTGGAGCAAACTCTCAGAAGAAGAAGTTAGGTAATTAAGCATCATAATCAAAATTTAGGAACCATAATTGCAACTATATTAATTAAAATACCAATTTACTTTGATTAAATAGTACTGAAATCGTTTCTAGAATTAAAAGGTTTTAGATTTGAATCCTTATCAGAAGCCAAATTTACAATAATAATAATAATAATATAAT
The DNA here is from genome assembly GCA_947687605.1 of Reutealis trisperma. Lineage (NCBI taxonomy): Eukaryota > Viridiplantae > Streptophyta > Magnoliopsida > Malpighiales > Euphorbiaceae > Reutealis > Reutealis trisperma. Next base: position 53,276 of record CANTUT010001150.1, read on the forward strand.
TACAATATCATTATTCCATAGCTGTGAAATTATCAAGTTTGAACTCCAATTTGAACCTAATATGGAGACATCTCACTTATAAAGACGACTCTCAAATCATTGGTCTAAATCTTTAAAAAATTATTTCATCATACATCTACTTGTTTAATGTCATGCATGACAAAGTTAATTATGTCCTTTGTTTTTTTTTTTTTTTGGAACAACTAATAATTAATAAAATTGCTTAAAAATTTTATTTTATTGTAACGATTTAATTTTAATGTCCATATTTTATTATATAAAAATTTTCAGATTAACTGGATTCCAAGAAGGTATGATACTTCTGCAAGTTAACTGGATTGAAGTGACAGGGAAGATACCAATATCAAGTATGTTAAAGAATGTTTCGAGCAAGAAATTTGAAATATTTTATGTGATTAAATTTCAAGAAGATGCATTTGGTTGGCATTCTGTTCCAATAAAATTCAAGGTGAAAATCAATGGAAAAGAGATAGTGAATAAAAGTGTTATTCTTGAAAATTACAACAAAAAGAAAAATCAATTATGGCATGAGATAAGCGGTGGAGAATTTACTGTTCTGAGCAAGGATTCAGCCGGAGTTGTGGAGTTTGGAATGTTTGAAGTTGAGAGTGACTGGTGGAAGGGTGGCATTCTTCTTTCTGGTATCAAGATTAAGCCTAAATAATTAATTAGTTATACATGGGAGATGGAATAGTATTAATATTAATTTATTGGGCAAGTTTTGAAGATGGGAATTGAGCACTTCAGCTATTGGTTTATTAATTTCATATGTTCTATGTTCTTTTCTTTTTTTCTTTTTTATTTTTTTTGCATAATTAATTTTGTTTTATTCGCAAGCAGTTTATATAACATTAATAAAGTTGTCCATGTAATATTTTAATTTTCAATCTAATAATTGAATGTTTATCTTACAATATTAGTGGAACAAAAATTTAATATGTTCTTTTTATTTTTATTTTTGCATAATTGATTTTATTGTATGCACAAGCAGTTTATGTAACATTAATAAAGTTGCAATGTGCGTGTTAATTACCAGTCTAATAACTGAATGTTTATCTTATAATACTAGAGCATAAAAAATTTAAATTTAAATAATTTTTTTAATAATTTCCAATTTATCAAAATATAAAACACATATAATTTATGACCAAACATGTAATTAAGGTTGAGCACGGTTCAGAGGAATCCAGAGATTTAAAAATCTTCGGAACCGAACCGAATTTCAGGAATTTTTAAAATTGAATCTCCGGAACCGTATCGTGATATAGTAATTTCTGTACTAAACTATTCCAATTTTTCGGATCGGTTCGATATGGAGATTTGAGCCTAATAGAACAATTCAGTACAGAACGGAATGGAATAGAGATATGGAGATTTTTTATTTTTAAAAAATTAAAATATATATATTTTCATCTTAAACTAATTTGTAGTATGTCAAAATTTCTTAAAATTTTTATTATATTTTTACTTTATTTATGATTAACATTATAAAAATTAATGCTTAAAATTGATTGAAAATAATCTATAATATATAATACTATAAATTTAATTATCACCAATGAAATTATAAGTCTCAATAATTAATAATATAATGGTCTTAAGTTTTTGAATTGTGAGATTACAAATTTAAATCTATTAAAGAAATAGCATCAAATTTTTACATAAAATTATTGCATTACTTAATGATTGACTTAATTAATTATACTGACTAATTAAAGAAATTGATGGAATTATCATTGCTTTAAAATTATAAAATTAAATCGATATTGTTTTATTATTGCCCAAAGTCAAAAAATTTCTCATAAGACAAAATAATAATTCTTTTTTTTTAGTTTTTAGCCATGACATATTATTAATACTAGGATTATACAAATTATTAAATTTTTATGAAATTTTAAAATAATATTAGTACTATACAAATTATTAATTTTCTTTTCAAAGTTTAGCTTACACTTATAAAGTTGCAATGTGATAACTAATTTGAAACTAAAATTTTATAATTAATAAAAAATAAATTTTACTAATACATTATTAAATTTCCTTAAAATATATTCCTAATTCAATATCAAAATGTGTGTGTGCGCGCGCGCACGTGTGTGTGTGTATATATTCTTTAAATCTGTTTTAGTTTGGATTTTTTGATTCGGAACAGTTCGGTATGATTCTTAGTATGGATAATTATTAATCTCTAGAACCAAACCAAAAAATAATTTTGGGATGGTTTGTTTCAGAGAAAGTCAAATGGTCAAAAGATATTTTTGGTTCAGATTTTCAGTGTGGTTCTGTATCTTCAAGTCTCATACTCAGCCTTACGTGTAACATTCGTGATAAGGGTGAAATCTAGACTTGCTGCTGAGCCTAATATTGGGCTTGGTTAGGCTTGGATGGTCTTAAGACCACTCTCAAAGAATTTGATGGTGCTTAGACAAGCCTTGTAAGCTCGTTGCTTACATGCAGTCCATGAGGTCCAACTAAACCTTTATACCATTCACATTGGTTGAAGAGGTCTGACAAAAGAGGATTAGTTGAAACACTCCTTTAGCTATACCCTTTCAATTAAGGCTTCTCTACAAACCGAACACTTGAGGATAAAGAGCCTAGGGTACGAAAAGCTTTACATCAAAAAGTGGCCAGTCCCATCCTTGCCTTCAAACCAAATACCTCCTTTATGTTAGATATAGGGTAGCTCTAGCACCCACACATGAGATACAAAGTCATGATGGCCTAAACACCACCTAATCTGACACAACGGAATATGTTCCCTAGTCACATCACCCAATTACCAACTAGGAGAAAAAGAGTTCACCAAATATAAAAGGTAGAGATACCACCTGTTTCAGGTAGCTTAATCTTCATTTTCTCACCTCCTTCTTTCCTCTCAAATATTTCAAGTCTACAGGAAGCTACCTTCTTCTTTAAGACCAAGATCTCCATTGCTATGTCTAACATAAGCATCATAGTGGCCTTGTGAAGTCAAGGTTTGGCCCTTTGATGTCTTTTTCCTTTTGCAAGCTTAACCCAAGATGTCTTTCTAAGAACAAGTTTTGAGCCTAAGAGTCCAGTGTAATCCTCTCCTTGATGATCTTATACGAATCAAAATGATGCCATTTATGGGAAATGATTAGTTGACCTTTTTTGGGTAAATAAGTATACTCTCTTCTATCTCTGAGACTTGCTACACTAGCTTGTCTTTCTTTCCATTGAACTATACACTGTTCCCTCATAACTCCAAAAAAATAACTTTTAGCCTATAAAAAGGTTTCTCACATATACCCTATACATTACAATGATCAATCCTAATGAAAAATACATACCTTCTCCATCCATAGACCCTACATTCCCCCAGATAAGCCCATTAAGGAGTACAAATCCTCATGAAACCCACCTTATCTCAGGTTGCAAATGAGTTAAGCAGAGCTGAACTTTAGCTTACTAAGGCTCAGCACAGTTGTTTTTCTATCTTTATCCCACCAGGAACTTATTAGATTCCTCAAACTATGGACCTAACAAGTTCTTTACAACACTTGAGTGCATTGTTTAATTAATAGAATACAGCAGGCCCCAGTGCAGCCCCTACTAAATCATTAACCCCTTTAAATCATATCAACCATGCAATTTTTTAATGTTGTAGCTACTACCATGCAAGCCGTGTACCAACCTCATACCCCTATGGCATCTCATATTAGCCTATTACCTAAAATTGACCTAAAACCACCTCTAGATAGACATTTAACCTTTCTACCATCCATTTTATGACCACCAAAAGTCAAAGGAAATAATGATCCAAATAGGCAAGGAGGACCAATAATCAAGTTAGTAATAGGCCAAATGGGTAGAGATAGAACTCCTCCACTGTGAAGAATGCTCACGTGGGCCTAAAAGGAGTTTGTATGAAGGGTATGGCCAACATTCCAAAGATGAAAGGCATTCTCATTGCTAAGAAGGGGATGACGAAGGGCGAGCTAATAAAGGAGGGGATAAGAAAAATGACAGAGGAAAGGATTGTGGAGCCTCGGATAAGCATTCAGAAAGGGGAAGAGATGGTGGCAACCCAGATAAGTGCTTTAGAAGGAGGGAGAGGAGGATGGAAAAAGTCATAATTTGCCTCTTCCTCTCATTGATGGAATCATAGAGATTAAAGGGGTCAAAAGGTACAAGTAAGAAGACATAAGAGAGGCTGTTAAGAGAGCCTTAGAAAAGTTACGTAAAGATAAGAAAAAGAAGACAATGGATAAAAATCTAACACTTGCCCTTAAATTGCCATTTGTGAAGAAGATCATAAACTTCAAAATGCTAGAGAATTCAAACAGCCTATTATCTAGAGATATAATAGGGATTTTAACCCTAAAGTTCATTTCATGGATTGTAAACACATTGTGGAACTCCATAACACTAGCAATAAAATGTTATGTAGAGCTTTTAGAGGTTCATTAGAAGGGGTAGACACAAGATGGTTTGATGGATTAGAGGAAGGGACTATCAATTCATTCAGGCAACTTGCTAAAAATTTTATCCATTGGTTTGCTACTAGTATCCCAATAACAAAGAGAACCCAATATTTATAGCAAGTGACTCAGGCAAAAGGTGAAGCACTCAGAGATTATCTGGCTTGCTTTAACATGGAAGCCCCGAATGTAACAAGACTTTATTAGGCCAGAGCTATCGAAGCACTTTAGAATGGGACCACTCAAACGAGTTATTTTAAGGCTCTATGTGGGCACACCCTGCAGTTTTCAGAGGAAGCCATAGCCATTGCTCAAAAATACATCCAGTAAGATGATGGTTATTGCTCTAACTAGTTTTTAAAAAGGAAGAGGACTGAGAGCTATACCAAGAGGAGAAGAAACTAAAGATAAAGAAAGAAGAGGGAGGCCCCAAAGAAGCACTAAAGTAAGGGTCACAAAGAAGAGGTCCTAGAAGACCACCTCACTTTGATGCTTCAAAGCTTACTCCCTTTAATGCCACAGCAGTCGAGGTGTTCACATCTTTTTAGGTTCAAAGATTATAGGCCAGGCTAAAGTTGAAGTAGAAGGATCTAGAACTCAAAGACAAAACTAAGTATTGCCTCTTCTGCAATACTCACAGTCACAACATAAATGATTGTCGTTCATTGATGGACGACATAAAAATACTTGTCAAACAAGGATATCTGGGCCAATTTATAAAGATGAAGAAGGGAGATTAGAAGGAAGTAGAGACAAACGCAAGTAGATTGCTAATAATGTTCAATTGGAAAAATAAAATGCTTAAGCGGGGGCCCAAGTGAAGCACCTATCAATAGGAATGAGGTTAAGGCCTCAGCTAAAAGAAGCGAAGAGCCAAAGTTTGTCTATTGCAATGAAATGAAGTCATAGGCTGATAGAGAAAATGGTAGTAGACTGAGAGTTCCACATGCACATCCAATGGTCATCCAAGCTGTCATTGCCAACTTTATAACCAAAAGGATCCTAGTAGATGATGGCAGCCTAGTGAATTTGATAATAGCTGAAGCATACAAGAAGATGGGATTGAAAGAAAAAGATTTGGAAGATTTGAGCAACCTATTTCAAACATTAGATTGGTCTGAAGTGTCAACACTAGGAGTAACGAAATTGCCCTTTACTATTAGCAATGCTTTAGACCACGTTACAGTAATGGCTATATTTATTATAGTTTGGGTCCCACTTGCTTACAATATGCTATTGGGAAGGCCATTACTATATAAATTGGATGCTTCAATGAGTATAAAAAGGTTGAGGATGACCATCTCTAAGCCTGTAGGAGGAGAGTTTTATGTGCTTGGGACCCAACAAAGAGAAAAAGAAAGAAATGAGCAATATAGGAAAAGAAGAAAGCAGATTGTTGGTTCTAAAAAGGTGGCCGTGATCGAAGTGGGAGGAAAGGCGAATAAAATCCCATCTCAGAGAAAAGAGCTAGTAGAGGAGTTAAATAATTTCCTTATCAGATAAGAAAAACCAAAGAGGTTCTCAATGATCAACTCCTCTCTAATTGATGAATAGAAAGCAGAAGTCCATCATTCCTTAGGGAAAGCCTATAGACCTTTGCATGGATTTCTTTAGAAATGAAAAGGGCAGACTCGAAGATCATCACTCATCAACTTAATATTGATCCAACATTTAAGCCTATAAAATAAAAGAAGAGATATTTTGGAGTAGAGAGACAAAAAGTACTTGATGCAGAATTAGACAAGCTGATGGGAGCTGAATTCATTAAAGAAGTTCAATATCCTGAATGGTTAGCTAATATTATGCTAGTAAAGAAAGCCAATGGAAGCTATTAATGTGTGTGGATTTCCTAAATCTCTATAAGGCTTACACTAAAGACTCATTTCCACTGCCTATGATTAACAAGCTTGTAGATTCAATGACAGAATATGGGTACTTATCCTCATTAGATGTGATGTAGAGGTACCATCAAATAAAGATGCTTCTTGAAGATGAAGAGAAGACATCTTTCATTATTGAAAAAGGGACATTATTACATATCCATATCGTTTGATCTCAAGAATGCAAGAGCTACATATCAAAGGCTTGTCAATAAAATGTTCAAAGAACAGTTGGGTAGGAACCTTAAAAGCTTTTATAGATGACATAAATATGAAGAGCAAGAACTTTGATGTTCATTTCAAGGATCTAACAGAAGTGATCACAGTGATGGACTAATATGGCATGAAACTTATTTCAGAGAAGTGTGCCTTCTTCATTAAAAGAGGTAAATTTCTAGATTTTTTGGTTAGCAAATGAGGAATAAAGCCAACTTTAGACAAGGTGAAAGCCATACTAGACATGTCACCTCCTCATAATGTGAAGGAAGTTCAAAGGTTAATAGGGATAATAGTAGCACTTAATCGATTTATGTCATGATCTATTTAAAAGTACATACCATTTTTTAAGTAGTTCAAGAAGACTAACTCCTTTGAGTGGACAAATGAGTACCAATAACCCTTTGAGGAGCTTAAAGTTTTCTTAAGTTCAGAGTAAATTTTGATTAGACTCCTTCTAGGTGAAAAAGTATTGATATACTTCTCTGATTTAAACTAGGAAATCAGTTTGATATTAATTAGAGAAGATGGATATTTTCGAAAGCCTATATATTACTTCAGCAAAGTCCTTAAAGGAACTGAGCTAAATTATATCCTCCTAAAAAAACTTGCCTATGTTATACTCCTATCTGCTGGAAAGTATAAGGTGTACCTACAAGCTCACCAATAGTAGTCACTAATCAACCCCTCTAAAAGGTTCTCTATAAGTGGGAGGTGTTGTATTGGTCCATTGAGCTTGGATAGTAAGGACTTCAGTATAGATCTCAAGCAGCAATCAAAGCTCAAGCTCTAGCTGATTTCATATTAGAGCACATGTTCAGCTAGAACAATTAGAGTATGAAATAATTAGTAGTGAAGAGGGAATGAAAGTGAAGGCACAAACCCCCAGTGTTCAGGCTAGCTTCACTTGGGAACTTTATATAGATGGAGCCAATGGCAATGAAGGGAGCGGAGCAGGGATAGTTATGAAAAAAGAAAATGGTCTTTTACCAGAATATGTCCTAAAATTAGACTTTGAAACCACCAATAACACTATTGAATATGAGGCTATAATTTAAGGCTTAGTATTAGTGGATTATCTTTGATTAGAAGCCCTCAAAGTTCACAATGATTCTCAATTGGTGATATGGCATATTAATGGAGAATTTAAAGCCAAAGAGTAAGACATGGCCCAGTATTTAGGAAAAGTAAAGATTATAGTATAGAGGATGAAAGACCAAGGAGTAGAGGTACAGTTTTGCAAAGACTCTTGAATTGACAATTGCCAAGCAGACAATTTGAGTAAGGTAGTTGCAACCTACCCTAGTGATTTACCTAGAGGAGTCTTAATGGGCTCATCAGCTTTTCTAAATATATAAGAGGCAGAAGAGGCCATGAAGATAGATGAAGAACCCTACTAGATATCACATTAAAGCATATATGAAAAAAGGAGAATTGACAGTAGATCAGAAGGAAGTAAAGAAGGTGAAACATCAAAGTGCTTCTTTTTCCTTACACAATGAGATCTTGCATAAGAGAGCATACTCCTTGTCATTTATTAAATGTTTAAGGCCCCAGTGAAGCTGAATATGTTCTCAAGAAAATCTATGAAGGCTTATGTGGCATGCATATTAGCAAAAAGGCATTGGCAGCTAAGGGTATACAACAAGGATATTTTTAGCCCAGAATGAAGGAAGAGACCATAAAAATGGCATGAAAGTGCCCTACTTGTCAAAAATATGGTAGTGGCAAGAGTATCCCAATAGCATACCAAATGCCATCTCAAGCCCATGACCATTCGCAAAGTGGAGGATAGATGTAGTGGGTCCCTGCTCTATGGCCTCAAGATAAAGGAAATTACTCCTAGTAGCTGTGAAATACCTCACAAAGTAGGTTAAAGCTAAACCACTAGCCACCATCACCATAGAAAAAATTATTAACTTTTTATAAAGAAATGTTTTCTAGAGGATCAAAGTTCCATATAAGCTCATCAGTGATAATGGTAAGTAATTCGACAAAGCTAATGTCAGAACTTTTTATGCTGTTCTCAATATCAAATAGCACTTTTCATTAGCAGCTCATCCTCAATCGAATGGCCAGGCTAAAGTAGCCAATAGGACCATCTTGCAAGGCTTGAAAAGAAGATTGAATGGCTATGGAAGAAACTGGGATGATGAACTATATCATATGTTGTATATCTACTGAACAACTCTTAGAGAACCTATAAAAGAAATTCCATACAACTTAACTTATGGAACTTAAGCAGTCATTCTAGTAGACATAGGCATGCCAAGTGGGTGGATAAATTTCTATGAGGATGAACATAATGAACAAGCTCAGAGGATTGATTTAGACCTCCTCAGCAAACTCAGAGACAAAGCAAACATTTAATTGGTTGTTTATAAAATAAAGTAGCTAACTACTTCAACAAAAAGTCAAGCATAAGTTATTTGCTGAAGGTGATATAGTCATGAGGTGTCTAAAACTACTAGGCGAAGAGAAGGAGTGAAAAAGCTTGCCTCAACATAGAATGGCCCTTTCACAGTGCAAAAAGTGATTAGCCCCACCATATATAAGCTTATAACTATAAAAGGTGAAGAAGTTCCCCACACTTGGAACATTCAACACCTCAAGATGTTTGATCAATAGAGAAGATAAATAAAATGATGAATTCCTCAAATTTCTTATTCTTGTGAATAAAAAATGAATGCATGAAAGCTTCATCTAGGTGAAGAATATAACTTTAGAATCTTTATCATATCTAAGACCCTTAAGCCCTACTTCGTTAGGCAAAAGCCCTATATTGTGATAGGCAAAAGCCCTTCCACAGAAAAGGTACATAAGGCTTACGCTAGTTAGGTACCTCTAAGCCTTGCTTCAATAAGCAAAACCCTTGCATAGAAATAGGTTAAAGTCCTTCCACAGAGAAGGCACCTAAGCCTTATACTAGTTAGGCACCCTTAAGCCTTCTTCAATATGTGAAAGCCCTGCGTAGTGATAGGTAAAAGCCCCTTCATAAAGAAGGCAACTAAGACCTGCTTCAATAGGTAAAAGACTTGATGGTAGCAAATAAGAGCCCCTCTATAAAGTAGGCATTAACATCCTAAGCCTCACATAAAGAAAGGCAAAGGTTCTTTTCTAATGAAAGCACTATAGACTTATTATGATCAAGCATCTAAATGCCCTCCAACAAAGATGGTCTTGAGGATCAACCATGTATTGAAAAATAGAGGCTTTTTGAAATAATATTGAAGCAAGGGGCTTAAAGATTTAGTTTAAACTCCTTTTTGAAGGGGGAAAGGACCCTATCTCTATAGTCATATATTTGTTATTTATTGCAATTAAGTGCCAAGATCTATAGTGTTCATTACAAACAAGTGCTGCTTATTTGTTAAACATTGGTGCTAGTTATTTGTTCATTATAAGCAAGTAAGTGCTTCTCATTTACTAAGTGTTGGCACTAATTATTCATATGAGCTCATTATTAGTAAACAAAATGTGAGCACACACACAAAGAAAGGTTAAAGAAGATTAAAAAAAAAAAATAATCACTTTACTTATATCAAAATTGTATTTACAAGTGTATTTGCATAAATGAAAGTATTGAAAATTATATAAAAAAATAAACAATAAAAATAAAGAGAAGAATGAGGAGAGCTTCAAGGTGAAGCTTCTTCAGAGGCCTTTCTATTGGAAGTATCTTCTTACGAGGGGTAGAGAGGATCTCTAGATGATGATGAAGAATGATCTTAAATAGAAGGAAGATTTTGGCCAAGAGGATCTTGGGCAAAAAGAGCAAAATCAAAAGGTACATTAGTTGAAGCCCTAAGAGTGAAGTAAAGGGGCAGCTCCAATAAAAACTTTGATTCATCAAAAGCATGAGGCTTAATACCAACCCTTTGCATCTTAACTCCAACTAAGATCCCAAGGAATAATTTTGCAACATCATCAATCACTCTATTATAATGCTCTAAAGCAAGCTTTATGCTCGTACTAGCCACTATTTTTCTAAATTTCTCAAACTTAACAAAATTATGAATGGCCATACGATGAGCCAAATTTGCTTCTTTGGATCAACATTGGGCATTGCCAAATGATCAAAGTGCCATTCTAAGCTTAGTTTCCTAGGACTAAAGTTTCTCCTTTACTTCCTTCAGTTCATTGCGAACTACCTCTAAGTGCTTATTATCGTCTTTCAACCAAGCTACTGTGAACTCTTAATTCTGCACCTCTTAGAATTACAGACCATTTATTAAGGAAAAGAATCAATTAAGACTCTTTAATCATCATCAAATCATTCGGGACTTAATAACGGGTGCAACGCAATTGGAATCATAGAAAACAAGCAAGAAATAAGCAAGAACGAGTGAAAACGGGCAAAATGGGCGAATCATAGCCCGTTGCCGCACATCTCTGTGGCATTGCCATAGAGCCTCTTGCAGTGCCACAAAGCACTCTGTGGCACTACCTCAGAGACCTCTGTTATGCTGCAAAGGCTTTTGCGGCACCGGCGGTGTGCTCCTGCTCCCATATTAGAAATTTCAACCTCTATGCTTCGTTCTTCCTCCTATATATAGAGGTGGCCTCTCCACACTTTAAGGGACCAATTGCTAGAGCTTGAAAAGCATCACTTTAAGCAAAATGCTTTGCATTTGCTCTTTGCTTCGCAAAGCGAGTTGGGGGTTTCTCCTTGATTCCTACTCGATTAGTTTAAGGTTTTCCGTCGCTCGCCTATTCGAGGTAAGTCTCTTGCCTAAGGCTCATGTTCGCCACCTGAGGCTAGCCGCCCCCCGCCATCCTATGCTAGCTATTGCCTACCATCCGCAATCCTAAACTAGCTACCCCCCACCAAAGTTAGCCACCGCCTGCCATCCAAAGCCAACCGCCGCCTGCCATCTGAGGTAAGCTCTCTTTTCTTTTAATTTTCTTTTAGTTTATTTGCCTCCTTCAGTTACTTAATTAAATTGATTCATCTAGGTTGCTAGCTAATCAATTCAGTAATCAATTAAATTAATTAATTAACTTAACCCTCTTTTAATCAATTAATCAAAACATGATAAAGTGGCTAGGCTAAACTAACCCCTTTGCAAAAAGGGAGAATTGCGTGGGTTCTGATTCCCATTCAAAGGGATACATAGGCATGCTTGGTTTAGGCATCAAATCTAATTAAAATTAATCAACTCTCCGCCCATCACCTTCTTCACTTACTTTTGTTCTTGTTTCTTTGCTTTATTATTAGGATTAGTTTAGAGAATGTGTGACTTTCCTAGAACCCATAAGGGCTAGAGGAGGTATCCCTTATGTTCAGAATTTTATTTGTAATGTTAACTTTCTTTTAGACTATTACTTTTATTTATTATTGGACATGTGGAATCAATGATCATACATATTATAAATTGTTCATGCATTTTAATTGTTCATGAAATATATTTTAAGTTACTTTTATATTACTTGGCCAAACTTATTTTGTTAAAATAAACTGAAAACCTAGTCCCCAAATCCTCTTTGGTTTTGAGGCTAGTGATCTTTTCCTTTGGGTAATAATTAGAGTCAAATGGGTTTTTTCCTTATATTTTCCCAAATAAAAATAAATTAAGGTGGTGACTCCTAAGAAATATTTTTCAAATCTATCAAAGATAAGCCCAAGGGCTTCGTCATGAGTTCTTTCCTAAATGAGCATTTCGATTCCCTTTAGCGGATCGAACCGGTGCTCGGGCGAAGCCTCACAGCTGGCAACTCCACTAGGGAGTAACTTTTTTTTAATAAAAGGAAAAAATAAGTGGACTAGTATTTGGTTTAAAAAGAGTTTGGCCTTTTAATATGTTTGTGACTTTGCATGCATCACTTGCATAGGCTCTTTGCCATCCAACCTAGTTCTAAGACAATAATGGATAGTGAGTAGAATCGAGTGGGTAACCCTCTTTGGGTTTATTCACCAATAGTGAAATCATCTACCCCGCGATGAATCCTTTGATCCTTTCAAAGGTGTAACGAGTATGCAAATACTATTGGACCCACGCAAGGCTCCTTGACATGTGATTAGGTATGTCGTTGTTCTAGTGTGACGGGTACCTAAATCTAGCCACCTTTACCTTTTCATATAATGAATTTAGATCCTAGCCTTAGATTGTATGTACCATAATTAAAACCTTGCATCTTTGCATTTTCATGAAATCTTTTTCTCATGCATCCATATTGTATAACAAAACATACATTCATCTTAAATCTAGGTTATACCTTAAATCGAAGAAAGGTCAAACATTCTTATCTCCATTCAAACATCTCCCCCTTAAAACATCTCACTCTAACCTCCATCTAAACATTTTCACCTCCACAAACTTAAAACCATCACCCTGACCTTTAACCTTAAACACCTCACCCTATCCTTGCCATTTTACCTTAGCCTTTAACCTAAATACCAATACCCTAACCCTAAACCTTACCTTTTTACCTTAGCTCTTAACCTAAACACCAATACCCTAACCCTAAACCTTGCCCCTTTACCTTAGCCTTTAACCTAAACACCAATACCTTAACCCTAAACCTTACCCTTTTATCTTAACCCTTAACCAAAACACCAATACCCTAGCCCTAAACCTAAAACTTCATTTCCCTAGCCTTGACCTTAAACACCTCTAACCTTAAACATTGTTACCTTAACCTTACCGAAAATGTCTTCGCCCTAAATTATAACCTAAAAACATATCTACCCTCCTCTTACCCATACCTTGCCAACCTAGCCACAAGACACCAATACCCAATATCCTTGGCCCATTACCTTCAAAACCAACCCATTACCCCGAGATTGATAGATGCCTATAGCCTATACCCCAATTATCAAGACACTACCCTAAGCCTAATACCTTTGGCCCAACATACTACCCTAAGCTCAATACGTTTGACCCAACCCAATATCCTTAAGCCTAACACCCGTGACCCATCACCTTTCAAAACCAGTCTGTTACCCTTAAGCCCAATAACTTTAGCCCAACACACTACCTTAAATCCAATACCCTTGGTTCAGTCTACTACCCTAAGCCCAAACAGCTACCCCATCATGCCTTAAGCCTAAAAAATGATTGGCCCATGACATAATAATGAAGCCTTTTCTCTTAGGATCTACATGCCTATATCTTTATCACCTCTTCTGTTCCATGCTCGTCACTTACCTTGTTGCTTTGGTTTGAAGGCACTAATGGCCCACCTGCTTGATATGGCTTTCTTGACCACACTTGTGACTAGAGTCCTTAAAAAGCAAGAAGAGCATTTCCAAGCTATCCTAACTGCTCAACAAGCCCAATTCAAGGCACAAAGGCAATTCATCATTGAGGAAGTTTGAGTTATGATTAACTAGGCCACCCTTAGCCATCCTAACCCAAATCTTATCTTGAACTCGACCAATCCTAGCCCAAATTCAAGCCAAACCAACCTATATCTAAACCAAGGTGAGGAAGTTTTCTTTTATCCAGACACTAGATTGCTCATGGAGAAACTTGAAGCTATGGAAAGAACCATCAAATCCCTAAAGCACCACGATGATCTAATTGATTTGGACAGTTTAACCTTATTCCCTAATGCCAAGCTTCCTCCTAAATTCAAAATGCTTGAACTAGAGAGATTTGATGGAATTACTTGCCCCAAGACCCATCTGAAGATATATGTGGGGGTAATGAAACCTTTAAGAGTTAGCGATGAGCTCCTTGCTCAACTGTTCCAACAATCACTAACCGGTGTTACTAGGAAATGGTTTCTTTCACTAAACAAAAGCAAGAAAAGAACATAGGATGATATATGTTATGCCTTTGTCGAACAATATCATTATAACAGTGAAATTGATGTCACTAGGCATGACTTAGAAACCATCAAACAGCTTCCAGAGGAGTCTTTCTCAGAAACCATCAAACAGCTTCCAGAGGAATCTTTCTCCATGTTCCTTACAAGGTGGAGGGTTAAAGTTGCTTAAATGGTAAATAGACCAACAGAGCAAGAACAAGTGGACATCCTTGTCAAGAATCTACTTCCCGCCTACTGAGCCCATTTGTTAACCCAATACCTACCCACTTTTAAGGCTTTGATTGCAACCACATCAAAGGTTGAAGATTGCATCCAAAGTGCATCATTTTAACCTGAATTCCTCACCACCAACCCGACCAGTGATGAAGAATCCGAATCTAATTCAACCCCACCTTACCTCAGCCCCAAGTGGCATGACATGGAAGAGTTCAAGTTCGATTAATCTAACCTATCTGAGATTGAATTCTAAGTCTGAGTTTGAGGCTGATTCAAGTCTGAGTCTAAATCTCTAAGTCTAAGTTTGAGTTTGAGTCTAATTATCAAAATTTGAGTCTAAATTCGAGTCTATATCTATCATTTTATTCTCCTTTTTATGTATTTTTCGTCAATCATGTTAATCTCCTTTTGGTATCTTGTAATAAAATTTTCCATTGCAATAAAACATCCATATTTATTTATGCACTTGTCTTTTCTTGTTGTAAACATGGATGAGCTTTGAAAAAAAAAAGTAAAAAGAGGAAAAAATAATAAAAATAAAAATAAAAAAGGAAAGAGAGAAATGAACAGTCCACCACAACTAGCATATATTAAGGTGCTATCAACAATTGCTTTCAAGAAATTGACCTCTCATTAAATATTTAAAGCACAAAATCAAACGATACACCTCAACAAGGGGCAACAAGTTCTTCAAATCTAAAATTCAAATGTTAAAGCCCTCAAAGTGAAGAAAAGTAACAAATCATGGTGGAATGTTTTCTCCTAAAATCTAAGCTTGGTAAGTTGAAAATCCAAAAAAAGCGGCTTAAGCAAAAGTTAGGGTTAAAAAAAAAGAGAGAGAGAAAGCTCATCCTAGTCATCTTCCTTCGTATCATTCAAAGTTTATCAAATCATCTTTACTCAATCCATCTCGTCTCATGTCTTCAAAGTCATCTGTCCTCACTAGCTTGCTTATTCTCTAAAGTGCTAGTGTCTTTTACACCCTTATCTCACAGTGGGGGCATGTCTTTCTAGGTTGTCATCATCTTTTTTTAATCCGTCTCGTTGCTTAGCTTAAAGAGCTTAGGCATAATCTCCCACATTGCTCGTCTATTATGTTCCTATCTCTCATTGGGAGCAAGAACCCTAAGTTATCTTTTCTCATCAATCCTTCAACCACTCCTCAGGGTACTTCCTTTCATCCAATCTATCGTCTACATTCAAGCCAATAAAGTATCACTTTAAATGTCTCTTCAATCTCAAAACAACAAGGTTAGCTTAGCTTATTCTTTTCAATGAATCATGCTACAAATAGCAAAATCATACAACCTCCCTGATCCTTTTCAAAATCTCCAACCTGCCTTTGAACCATGCCCCAACTTCAAAATATACCATTCCATCTTTTCAAGTTCAAGCCTCATACCATCCTTTCCTAGGCAAAGTCTCATCATCTTTTAAGGGCCAAGCCCATGGGCAAGTCCAAAGGTCCTAAGTCTTTCAAGACTCATCATCCTTAAAGGCAACTCTTTCTAGCACAACCAAAACTAAGTCATGTCTTGCAAAGCTTAAGAAGGGCTCAAACCACTCAAGTCATTCCCTGTCTCATTAGTAAAATTTCATCATCCTTGAAAAGACCAAGCCTCTTGGGCAAATTACAACCGAGTCAAAGCCTGCCAACCATTTGATGGGCATTGAAAATCTAATATAACCATGACAAAAGGGCAACCCTTATCCATGAGCCTACGACCAAAACCCTTACCACCATACCTAAGCGAAAGCCAACCATCCAAAGCACCCTTATGAGAAAAAAAAAAAAAAAAGTGCCCTCCCCATGAAACTTAAACCCAAAAGCCTTTGCCATAAAAACCAAACCAAAGGCCTTCACCATGAAGCCCAAGCCTAAAAGCCATCACCATTAAACCCAAACCAAAAAGCCTTCACCTTGAAGTTTAAACTAAGAAGCCTTCACTATAAAGCCTAAGCCTAGCATTCACTATGAAGCCCATTCACAAAAAGCCTTCATCTCCTTCAAGGCCAAATCTGACCAAGCATTCCCCAACTAGTTTCCTAGCCTGACCTTTCCTCTAAGCCAGACTTAACTGAGCCTAAAGCATAACCTGACTAAGCCTTCCAAATGAACTCCCCAAAGGTTGCAACATGACTAAGCCAAAGTCCTAGACTTGACTAAGCTTTCCATATGAACTTCTCCAAGGACAAGCCTCATAAGTTGACCTTCCCCAAACCTTCCAAACTAATCATCACCAAAAACTTGACCTTCCTAATCTAACTCTCCAATTTAGCTTCAAACCAAAACCAAACAGCTCGATCTTTTCCAAGATCACACCTTGCTTTTTCCTAGGCCAAACTGATAGCCATTAACCAACCAATCTCATACCTTACATGCCCATCTTCACCTCTGAGCTAGACAATCAATCAAAAACCAAATGACCAAACCATTTTCCTATATCATTCTAAAGTGGGGGCATATCCCTTCCAAATATTCACCTTTTTGAAATAGGGGCATCTTTCTCCCAAAGATCAACACTTTTATATCAGGCCGAACCTTCATAAGTTCAAGGTATTTGATCATTGCATAATCATCTAGCATTTTTGCGTTGATCATCAGTTTTCATTCCTACCAGAAAGGACCACTACTGTTCCTACTAAACAAAACAGTTATCTTTACCATTCCTACTAGATAGGATGGTCATCTCTTCTTGATCCTACCAGATAGGATCATCACTTTCATTCCTACCAGAAAGGACCACTACTATTCCTACTAGACAGGACAGTTATCTTTACCATTCCTACTAGACAGGATGGTCATCTTTTCTTGATCCTACTATATAAGATCATCACTTTTCATTCCTACCACAGTTGGCGACTCTGTCGGGGAATAAAAAATATTTTTCAAATAAAAGATAAAGTGGATTACTTTTGGTATAATATCAAGTTTAGCTTTAAAAGCAAAATAACTCTTTCATGCATCACTACATCGGACTCCTTGTCCAAAAAACCCTACTTCCTAGGAAAACAAAGGATAGAAAGTAACATCGAGCGGGAAATCTTCCTTAGGTCTGCTTGTCGATAGTGAAATCATCCAGCCCATGACGTATCCTCTAATCTTTTTAGAGGTGTAATGAGTATGCACATACCATTGGACCCATGCGAGGCTCCTTGTCTCACATGTGGTTAGGTATATCGCATCTCTAGTGTGATAGATTCCCTTCAAACCACCCTAACCCTTTCATGTATTGACTCATAGAACCTTTCCTTTAGGATTGTATGTACCATAATACTGGAATTTGGTATGTCATTACCATTAAACCTTTTCCATTCATACATACATGCATGCATGCATAAACCTTTCAAAGTTGGGGAGTTTTTAATCTCACTCAAACACTGCTAGTCCTAATCATAAACCCATGTCAAGCCATGGTCCCAATCAAGAGTTGATATATTTCATGATCTTTATTCCATACCTAAGCTAGAAACTGACCCAGCTTCATCTCTCTATCCTAAAGGTTGACAAGATGTCTGTTGCGGAGATGAGACCACTACCAACAAAGCTGATGAGATCTTTAATGAGCTTTTTGCCAAACTCTCTAAACACCAAGAGACCATCATGAAGAGGTAAGAGGCCCTTTTCCAAGACATGCTGAAGGCCCAAAGGAGGGCTATCATGGAGGATGTCCGTGCCATGTTGGAACATACCTCCCTATCCTAAAACCCCACTGACCCAAAATCATCCAAATCTGATCCAAAACCCGCCTTTTATCCTGTCTATGGATCCACTTCCATAGTTGAATCTAGAGACAAAGAACCTGCAAACACCGACATCATCCCACCATTACCTATCCCATCACCCAAGTTCCTCAAAAATAACTCACCAACAAATGTCACTTGTGCCTTCACTTCCCAACTCGCAAATCCTTTCTAAGGGAAGGAAGTTAATCCTGAGATAAAAGCCTGTATGGAGAAGATGGAACGCATGGAAAAGATGTTGTTGGGAATGAAAAAGAAAGAGGTTCTGGTTGATACAGAATCCTTAAGCTTGTTCCCTAATGCAAGGGTTCCTCCCAAATTCAGGATGCCTAAGTTTGACAAATTTGATGGAACTACCTACCCTAAGACCCACCTCAAAGTATATATGGGAGCTATGCATCCATTGGGTGTGGATAATCAACTCCTAGCCTAATTATTTCAACAATCACTGACCGGTATAGCTGTGAAGTGGTTTATGGACTTAGATGTCACCAGGAAATGGACCTAGGATGACATCTACAATATTTTTGTTCAATAGTATCACTACAATATTGAGGTCGATGTAACCAAAAGAGACCTCAAGACCACCAAACAGTATGCAAAGGAATCCTTCTCTTCGTTCCTTACGAGGTGGAGGAAGAAGGCTTCTCAGATGGTAAACCGGCCTCCTGAAAATGAACAAATTGACATAATTGTCAAGAATCTTCTGCCAGTTTACCAAGAGAGGCTACAGACTCAATACTTGTCTTCCTTCAAGGCCTTTATTGCCACTGCTTCAAAAATTGAAGACTTGATTCAAAGTGGTCAGATTAAAGAAGAGACTGCATCAGGGTCAAGGTATAAGAAGCCCACTCATCAGGGTAATGTCACTTCCTCAACAAATCAGAAAGGGGGGGAAGTTAATGCTCTGACTATCAAGAAGCCTATCCGAATTAAAAGAAGACAGTTTTCTAATCTTGGGAGTGTGCCTATGAGTATCATCCTAAAGAAGCTGCTTGAGGGAAACATGGCGAAACTCCTTGAGCCAAAACCAGTCCCCAATCCACTTCCCAAAAATTATAACCCACATGAGAGGTGTGATTATCATCAAGGACCTGGGCACAAAACAGATGCAAGCAAGGCCCTTAGACACAGAATTTAGGACCTCATTGACTCCAATGATTTGATTCCACCAAAGCCCAACCTAATATCAACACCAACCCTTTACCTAACTACACAGTCGATGCTATAAACAATCACGAGGGAGTTGACCCCGTCTCCTTAATAGAGTCAAGTCTCGATTATTACTGTGTCCTGGACCTCACTAACCTAGTTGAGGAGATTGATGCTATCACCAGAAGTGGCAGAGTTATCCAGAACCAACCAAGCCCAAACACTCAACCTATCTAACCCATACCTGCATCTGCCGTCAAATTGAAAGGGATTCTTGAACCAGATGAAGATCCCATTCTTAAACAACTTAAGAAAACACAAGCCAACATCTCAATTTGGAGTTTGATCCAGTCTTCATATCCTCACTGTCAAGCTCTTTGCAAGGCGTTGAATCAGTGTCAGACTCCAATTGACATCACACCAGAAAACCTTGTTGCTTCTATTACCTCTACTACTAAAGGGGTGTCCATCACTTTTGGAGAAACTGACATTCCAGAAGGAGATCCTAGCCATAACAATGCCCTTTACATCATAGTGGTAGCTCAGGGAAAGACTTTGCCAATGGTTCTAATTGATAATGGTTCATCTTTAAATGTATACCCTCTAAAGGTGGCAAGCTACTTGGGACTGGAGGTTACTGATTTTACCCCTTTGGATCATATAGTAAGGGCGTATGACAATACCAAGAGGGAAGTCCTCAGGGTGGCAATCATCGATGTGACTATTGAGCCGACATCTTTCACCATTCCATTTCAAGTGATTGATACATCTTTCACCATTCCATTTCAAGTGATTGATGCACCTTCTTATTTTAACTTACTACTTGGAAGGCTCTGGATTCATCAAGCAAAGGCTATCCCTTCCTCCCTACACTAGAAAGTCAAGTTACCTTTCAGAAATGGGGTCGTGACTATCAAAGGGGACATGTATGAAAGACCAGACATTCTGAGTTCTATTCTTATTCTTGAGATTCAGCCTGAGCTATCCATTTATCCACTCTCTGGTTTCTCCTTCATTCAATACATTAAGGGTGAGGAGGGTAAAGAATTCATTCCATTTGATTTTGACCCCTTTGGGAATATTGCTATTGCTAATATGCTCCGTAAAATGAATTACTTTCCTGGTTTAGGTCTGGGAAGGAGCCAATAGGGCTTGAAGTCTTTCTTGGACTATCCAGTTGCAACACCACCACTTGGGCTAGGGTATGAGCCCACTGACGAGGATCTGGCAGAAATGGAAAATCAGGCCAAAGACATAATTGCCCTTAAAAGAGGTGAGGTTTATGACTGGCCTATGTGCCCTTACTTCAAAACTCTAAATGGCTATTTTGTAAAGGAAGGCGACATAGTTCCTTACTGTAACTTTCCTGAGCCTTGGGTCTGCCCCATTACCGGAAAACTGATCCTCAGGTTTGAAATCTTTTCTGATGTCAGGCTTAAGATAGAAGACTATGAACCAATCTACATGCTCAGTCAAGATTGGGAAGAGAACATGGAGGCTAGTCTTTTTGATGAAGTGTTCATACTCATTATTGAGGAGGAGAAAACTGACCCTTCCACCTTAATCCAGCCCACCAAGACCGAGCCACAAAATTGGTCCTTTGAGGAGAGCCCCTTCTATCCATCTGAACTAGAATCTGAACCAAAATCCATACCCAAATCAGAGCCTCAGTCTGAGATAGACTCGTCTTCTGAATCTAAGTCTGTCTCTTCTATTTCTGTTGTTGATAATGTAACTAACCTTAAGGGTCTAACTTTTCAATTTGATGTAAATTGGGACATATCCCCATTTGAAATCAATAAAAATCATACTCTTTCTTCTTACGACTCTGTGTCTCCATTTTTCTTTGATATTCCAACTTTTAAATCTGACTTTAATGAGACATCAAGTAAAAATGAAATAAATGAAATAAAATATGACACAATTAAAGTGCCCATCAATGCTGGCACTCATGATATACAAAAAATTACATTCATTGCATCTGCATGCATAAACAGGGATCACATTGAAAAGATGATCAGAGAATTTCAAGACTATTTTGCATGGCAACCAAAAGACATGACAGGGTTGGATCCAAGCATAGCAGTTCATAAAATCCCGGTCTACCCAGGTGCTAAGCCCGTCAAGCATAAATTGAGAAGACTTAAGACAAAATGGTCTTTACCAATTAAAGAAGAAATTACCAAGCTACTGGACCACAACTTCATTGAGCCTATCAACTATCCATCCTGGCTTGCTAACATTATGCTGGTTCCCAAGAAAGATGGCAAAGTCAGAATGTGTGTGGATTACAGGGATTTGAATAAAGCTTGTCCTAAGGATGATTTTCCCTTGCCTCACATTAATCTGTTGGTAGATCGCATGACAGGTTCTGAATTGGTTTCCTTAACTGACCTGGCTGTAGGGTATAATCAGATAATGATTTATCCTCCTGACAAAGAGAAGACAACTTTCATTACTAAATGGGGCACCTATTACTAACGGGTTCTGCCATTTGGGCTTAAAAATGCCAAGGCAACATACCAAAGGATGGCAACTACCATTTTCCATGACATGATGCATAAAGAAATTGAAGTTTATGTGGATGACATGGTAATCAAAGGCACCACTGTTGAAGAACATTCAGAGGCATTAAGGTGATTCTTCCTTAGACTTCGCCAGTACAATCTCAAGCTCAATCCTGCCAAATGTGTCTTTAGAGCCTCATCTGAAGTATTCCTAGGCCACATGTTCAGTAAGAAGGGTATAGAAGTGGACCCTGCTAAATCAAAGGCAATTCTGGAAATGCCACCTCTAAAAACAAAAAAGGAGATCAGAGGTTTCCTTGGACGGCTACAATACATTAGTCAATTCATCAATCAATTGGCTGATGTATGTGGTCCTATCTTCAAGCTACTCAGAAAAAGAGCCTCCAAGCAATGGAATGATGACTGTCAGAAAGCTTTTGACCAGATCAAGCAGTACTTACTAAACCCACCAGTTCTACAGCCACCAAGGTTTGGTAAGCCTTTATTGCTTTATCTATCAGTAACAGATGAAGCAATGGGGGTAATGCTTGCCTAAAATGCTCCTGATTCCAGCAAGGAGAATGCCATCTATTACCTGAGCAAAAGGATGCTATCTCATGAGCTCAAGTACAATTTTACAGAAAAGCTGTGTCTTGCTTTGGTATAGGTCTGCCACAAGCTGCAACACTACCTCAGCTTTTTTACAACTTATGTTCTTGCTGACAAGAGCCCTTTGAAATTCCTTATGGAAAAGCCAGTTTTTGACAGTAAGATGGCAAGGTGGATGGCTATTTTAGCTGCATATGATCTCAAATATGTACAGCAAAAAGCAGTTAAGGGTAGCATAGTGGCTTATCAGTTAGCTGCAACTCCAGTAGATGATCATTGGGTTGAACCTGAATTTCCTGATGAAGACATCTTGACAATTAACAGTGAACTATGGAAGCTCTACTTTGATGGGGCATCTAATAACAAAGGGTATGGTGCTGGCATTGTGTTCATTACACTGAGTGGGGAAAACCTACCCATAGCCATCAAATTAAACTACGAAGTGACAAACAATGAAGCAAAATATGAGGCATGCATCTACGGTCTTGAGGCAGCAATAAGGCTCAGAATCAAGCGCCTTGAGATTTATGGGGATTCAAACCTGATAGTTTCCTAAGCCTTGGGGAAGTGGAAGATTAGAGAAGAGCATTTGGTTCCTTACCATAAATGCTTAAATGAACTAGCAGCTAGTTTCCATGAACTGTCTTTTCACTATCTTCTAAGAACGAAGAACAGATTTGCTGATGCTTTGGCAACACTTGCCTCAATGCTTGATATAAGTGACAGCTTTATAATCAAACCTATTACAATTGAAGTTAAGCATGAGCCAGGCTGTGTAGCTCATTGTTTGAATATTCAAGCGGCTAACAGCAAACCCTGGTTTTGGGATATCTTCAATTACATCAAGAATGGACTCTAGCCTGAAAGGGCCTCTAAAATAGAAAAGAGGACTTTAAGACAGTTATCCAAGAGTTTCATTCCAAACGGGGAAGTACTCTATAAACAAGTTTAGGATAACATCCATCTGAGATGTGTCACTGAAGTAGAAGCCCAACAGATCATGAAACAGATGCATGGTGGTAACGAAGGCCCACATATGAAAGGAATCACTCTAGCCTGCAAGATCATGAATCAGGGTTACTTCTGGCTTACCATGAATCAAGATTGCACAAGGTATGTTCAGAAATGCCATAAGTGCCAGATCTATGCCAAACTTTAGAAGAAACCTCTTGTACCTTTATCTCCTATCACCACGCCTTGGCCATTTGCAACTTGGGGCCTGGACGTCATTGGCAAGATAAGCCCGAAGTCTTCCGGCAAGCATGAATTCATTCTGGTGGCTATTGACTATTTCTCCAAATGGGTTGAAGCTACACCTTACCAGATATTGGACTCGAAACGAGTAGCCCAGTTTATTCGTGCCAACATCCTTTGTAGGTACGGGGTCCCTTTTGAGATCATCACTGATAATGGATCTCACTTCTAAAAGGAGGTTGCTCTGTTATTAAAGAAAGAGAAAATTCAACACCACAAGTCTTCTCCCTACAGACCTCAAACAAACGGCACAGTTGAAGCCGCAAACAAGACTCTTAAGAGTATACTGCAAAAGATGACTGACAACCATAAGGATTGGCACCTGCATTTGCCATATGCCTTATAGGGATACAGAACAATAGTACATACTCCAACCGGTGCTACACCTTACTCCTTAGTGTATGGGATGGAAGTTGTCCTGCCAATCGAGATAGAAGTCAAGTCAGCTCGCATTCTGAGGGAGAGTCAATTGGACAAAGTGGAATGGGCGAAAGGCTACCACAACCAACTTCTTACCATCGATGAAAAAAGAATGGATGCCTTATATCATATGCAAGGTTATCAACAGAAACTGGCTCGACACTTCTATAAGAGAGTTAGAGACAAAGGATTATAAAAGGGTCACCTTGTCTTGAAAGAAATAAAGGCACTTGTTCATGATTCGAGGGGAAAATTTAGACCTAACTGGAGTGGTCCGTTTATTATTAAGAAGATCTTATCCGGAGGAGCAGCAATCCTGACAGACTTGGATGGCATAGAATTTGCTAGCCCATGCAACCTAGATCAACTCAAGAGATACTTTGCATAAAGCATCCTTGTAATTCATGCATAGCATTTGCAATCATTGTAAAATCATGCTCAGCATTCAGCATTCATATCTTTCCTCAAAAGTCAGAACTACGTGGACCTGATTCTCCATAAAGAGGAAAAAGAATAAAAATCATGAATCATTGTAAGGAGATACGTAGGCAACCCATGCGGGTTCAGTCCAATTCGTCAATAAAATTTTCATTTTCACATTCACTCAGCTCTTGATTGTGTCACAGAAAAATGAAATGAAAAACAAGCTCGCTAACTTGAAAACCTAAAAGGGCAGCTTAGGCAAAAGTTAGAGCAACAAAAAGAGATGAAAAAATGAATGATGTCTTATTTTATCTCATTTAAACTTGGAACATTAAAAGAAAATAAAGACATGGTCAAAATTTGTCCTAAACTAAAACAGTAATCATGACTCTTGCTCTATCTCCTCGAGTATAGCAGCCCTTCTAGCCTTCTCTGATTTCCATGAGTTGGCTATCCACCAGTCAATATACTGCATGGATTTACTGCCTTAGTCAGCAGGGCAGGGCGAACAGCATGAAAACCCTTTACCCATCCATTTCTAACAGCTCGAGCAATAGTCTCGGTAATCAAAATAGATTCAAACAGAGCACCATCTGGGGGCACGCCCTGACTATGTCCCATTTGGCACATAACCCTAGTAGCTTAGTAAAAGGTCACCATCCTCAACCCTAACAGGAAGACCATCTTGTAACCAAAGCTCATGGTCATGAATCTTCTGATCTTGTACCATTCACACCTCCATAGCAAGTCATTAGAGTCCAACACCATCAACCATTTTGTCCATTCTTTCTCGAAATTTCGTTTAATCACAATGGTCGGAGTTCTATACCATGAAGCAGAATAATCCACCTTGGTGGGAGGTCCAACTATCCGGATATGATCTCTCAGCCAAATCTGAAAAGTGTAAAAGAAATAAGCAGAAAGAAAACACAAAAAGCAGTTGAACTGAAATACAGAAGCTAGAATTTAACTTGAAGAATAATATGGCTAATTGACCACGGCCCATCAGAAGTACAAGACCTGTCTAAACTCATGATGGTCTCAACCAGCACTATAACTACAATAGATCTCCCTTCCTCCATTTGCGAAATCAGCTCAGTGACTCTAGCATCGCCCTAACCAGTAGGGCTCACAAAAATGTATCCGGCAGTCAAATAGAAGGATAGAGCCCGCATCCTCAAATGAAACCACCCATCATCCTCAAAATCCTTAGGATTATGGAATTCTGCTATCACAGCAGTCAGATCTACCCAGTCATCCACTACCATGGGACTAGCAACCTCAGTACTTAAGTCAAAAAGCCCCTTGAAAGAGTTAAAATATCCTACTTTCTCAACAGGGGTAGCCAGCATAGCTTCTGGATCAGATCCAAGCAACACAAAAAACTCCTCAAATGTAGGACACATCTCTTCCATAGATGCCCCAAATCTGAAGACATGGGCAGTTGGATCCCAAAAGCGCAAGCAGGCGCACGGAAATTCCCAATCAATCTTTATACCTCTTAGGGTAGGCATAGCACTTACCCCATATTTTTCTAGATTAATTCTCTCCACTTTTGTGAGGTTCTTACACCATAAGAACATTGCATGGCTGAAATAAAACTCCATTGTAAGGAATAAAAAATAAATAAAATTGATGGAGAGTAAAAAGTGATTGAAAATGACTTTTGAAGGCATAAAAATCGATGGTACGGACTGGAAAATGGGAAAAAACTGTTTAAATAGGCAAATTATGGCTTGCCAAATCCGCTGCCGGCGGCACAGTAAGCATGTACCAGACGTACCGCTATGGCAGTGGCACGCCGAGCATGCCGCTTGAGGCGGCGGCACAAAAATCGTGCTGCCCATACTGGCGGCACGACAACTATGTTGCTCACCTCTACTCTGCCTCCTTGTCCCTCTTTTCCTCAAAATAGTTTTTACATGATTTCTCAAGATTTCGAACTTAAAATAATTCATTTTTCTCAAAATCGAGCAGAAAATGAGAGAAAAACATAAGGTATAGCGCAATGGAATCCCTATTCAGTCAAATATCTGTATTCATACCATGCACTCATCTCATTCAAAACATGCATAAAGTCATACATATCATACATCAAAAATGTCATATGAGCATAAAAGTGCATACATTCAAAATATCATGCATACATCCATCATCCTCAGTAGATGTATACATAAAAAAGCAAAAGTTGACAAAATAGGTCTCTAACAACCGTGCCTAGGTCTGCGGCGTCGTCGCCTGGACATATCATGCTCGTGACTATCCTCTGACATATCCCTGTCATACAAAAAGGAGGTCAAAGCAAATGCATATCAGCCCAAGAGATCATAGTGATAATGAACAAACTCCATAGGAACCTGGGGAAGAAAAGAAAATATATGAGAATCACTACAAGGCAGACAGATAAAAGGCTAAAAGTACCAACTGTGCAAAATGTTTACCACTGTAACAGTCTCAGGGATAGTAGGGAAGAAGGCTGGACAATCATCAGAAAGATGGTAATGTCGTGATCGGCCATCACAAGAGAAATAATCCAGATGAGTTGGCAAACAGACAAGACCAGCAAGCAAGGGAACCAGATCAGTCGGACCTCCCACTGAAGCATTTGAAGCTGGGGCTGGAGCTGAGCCACTAGCCCTTGAAGGACCAATCCTGAAAGGATCAGCTGCAAAACCTAAAGGGCCAGCCATAACACCTGAAGGTCCAATCCTAGGACCTATGCTGCCAACCGGAACAGTACCACCAACCCATAGAGAGAAGAAGCTCTTAATTCTGGAGGAAGGAACTCGGGAAGACGCTGAGCTAGATCCCCTATGTGACGGTCCCCGCAATCTATCCAAGGGAGGTGTCCCCTGCATCAAGAATGCCTCACAAAACTCGTCATAGTCCATGTCAGGTAACAGAAAATCTAGACAAGAAACTCCGGCAGCCCAATCATCCTCTCCTAGGATGGCTAGCCCAAACCTTATATCTACCGAAGGGGATTGTGGCACTACTCTCTCTCCTATAACCTGTGCCCTTACCCTCTCTCCTAAGTAAAACATCCTCAAAGACTCACAGCAGAGCAAGAGTCAACAAGAGGACAAGTCTATGCTAGGCCTGATCCAGTCAGGAATCCATTCTTCGAACCTGATAAATGGCGACCATCTCACCTACAAATGGATTGCAATATTCAGTAGTAGAAGATAAACAGTAAGATTTGGGTTAAGATCAACAAAGAAATACCTGGTCTATGGTCACAGTAGTAAAGATCTGTCTACACTGATTAAATGTTCACGCCATGAAAGAAGGTCTGTTGGACAACCTCCAAATGTGTCCGTAGGGGGGTCAATAGCAGTAGACTCTCTCAATGATGGAGCCAGCATCAGAAAATGCTCAAGCCCAGTACTGCAAGAAATAGAATTTTGTCAATCATTAGGCAGAGATCAAACAACAGAATACCAAAGTGTAATACTCACCTCGAGCATAATGGAGGTGCCACCATGGCGCAAAGCGTGCCACAGAAAATGCTGCACAGCTCATGATACATAGCACAAAGAGCTGCACCTCCCCAGTCAAACTCCCTAATCTCATCCAGATTCTCTAAAGATCGCAGGATATTCAGATTAATGCAGTCCTTATTGTTATGCAGAAAAGAATAGCTCAAGATAATTAAGGAACAAAGTCTAGCACCCTGATCAACACCATACTGGCCTAGAGTCTGACCCATGGTCATTAAGGCCTGATGAAGCCAAAAGCGTGGGACATTGAGGTTCCCACGAGGGGGATCAGCCCTAATCAGAGCAGTCATCTCTACAGAAGAGCGCTCGATCCATGAAGAATAAAACTCAAGAGGACGAGATCTGAAATGCATACCAGTAAGCATGCTCCACTCGAAGGGAGTGACTGTCATCTCACCACAGGAAAAGCGAAATGTGTTTGTAGTATCCCACCAATGCTTTGCGAGTGCCCGGACCACAATAGTGTTACTGGCTACTTGACATCTAGCTCCAGCCACCTGAGCAAGCCAGATGGCTCGAGGTGCAGATGGATAGCCTCCTGACTATTCAAATAAATACGGACCAGCTCCATGACACTATGGCCACCCCTGGGCCTCAATTGTGTTCTTTGTAATTTTTTGTAAAAAAAAATTGTTATTATTAATAATTATCAGAATTCTTACTGACTGCACAGGAAAAGGAAAGTGTACCTGAAGAGATCCAGTGAAGTTGACATAGTGATTTGGCTCTTTCAGCAATGTCTCTGGGTCCTGAGCACCCACTGCTAGCTGATTGAAGATTTCCATATTGAGAAAATAAAAGAGAAAAAGAAAAATTTTAGAGAAGAAAAGTAAAGCTACAGAGAGAGAGAGAAGAGAAGAGAGAGAGTGAAAATGTGAAAATGAGGAAAAGTGAAGGAAGTAAAGGTTTATATAAAAGTAGAGGTAGGCCCCTCCCTCATAATATCTTTTTACTTTTTTGATTCGTAGGTCTAGTTCACGTGGTTTTACCATAACGAGCTTATTTTAAATCGAAATTCAGTTTCGTCTGAAGCAGTGAATCCACATGATTTTTATCCATCTGTCAAAATAGACGGGGTCTCAATCGGAGTTCAGAATCTCCTAAAATTGCAGAAAAATAAAAATTTAAAAATAGCTTGAAAATTGGAAAACAGTCCAAACAGAGTCAAAATAGCTAGAAATCAAACATGAAGCTTTTGCACAACTCCCAATACTGAAAGGGACATTCAAAATGCTCAAAAAGACATCCTAAGCTTTTCGGTTCACACTTATCAAATTCAGCCTTTGTTTAGCCAAATCAGAAAAGGGGGGCAGCTGTGAACCCTCAAAATTGCACCTCTAATGGACCGTCTTTCAATTACAAACCCACAGGATCAAACCGAGCTCGAATCGGAATTGAAATGGGCTCGAAACGGACAGAAACAGGTCAAACCTCACGAGAGGCATGCCTGCTGTGCCGCCTTTTCGTGCCACCATAGGCGGCATTAAAATGATGCTGGCATATAGGCAGTATGGCTACCGTGCCGCCCAGACGGCCGGTGCATTGCCAGTGCCGCCCATGCCTCTGGCACCGCGCCAACGCCGCCATCTATACCACCGGAACCCCCTATGGCAACTCTACAAATAGAGCCTCCTCTAAGCTCATTTGGCACGATTTCCAACATACTCCAATGATTTCCAACACACTCCAACGATTTCCAACGCATTCCAATGTAATTCAAGAGATTTCAAAGCAGTTGAGACATATTTCAAGGCATAAATTCCTTCTTATACTAACACACTTGCTGCTTTTAGATCCAAATTCTAAGTTTCCTTTGAATTCAAGGTGGAGTTGAGATCCGAAGTAAAGCTCATTCCATTCATCAGAAAACCAAGAAAAGTAAAGGTATAATCCTTCTTTATTTTCAAAATTCTAAATTCAAATTTAGAATTCTCTTTAGGTCTAAAACTGAAAAGATCTAAAATTTATTAATTTAAGAATCAGAATTAAGTTAATAAACAAATCAACACCTTTTTATAACCCCTCCTTCGCAAGAAGGGAGAACTGCGTGGGGTTTGATTACTATTCAATAGGATACGCAGGCTACCATTCTAAAAAGCATCAACTCCAAAATCTTTTTATCAATATTTCACTTATTTATTTTATTTATTTATTTACTTTTTATTTTGGTTTATTCACATTAACCTTTTGTTAATAATTTTATATTGGTTTAGTTGGGGAATGTGTGTTTTTCCTAGTACCCATAAGGGCTAGAGGAAAGATCCCCTTTATTTCAATTATTTTTGATATTGTAATAATTAAGTAAGTTTTATCTTGCTTATTTATTGTCATTCCATCTCATTATATATATATATATATATATATATATATATATATATATATATATATATATATATATATATATATATATATATATATATATATATATATATATATATATATATATATATATATATATATATATATATATATATATATATATATATGTTTAATTCATCATTATATTCCTGTTCATGCATACACAAAAATTCCTTTTTCAAGAGTTATTTTGCATTTTTAGCCACACTAAAGAAAATTATATTTTCTTAATTGTGTAATTACCAAAACCTGATCCCCAAGCCCTCCTTAGTCACTCGCGGGTTGGTGCATTTTCCATTGAGATAAAATCAAATTATTTTTGGAGTCAATCATGTTGGGTTTCCTTTAATTTTTTGAATTAAAATAAATAAATTAAAGTGGCAACTCACTTTTCAACTTTCAAATTATAAAAATCAATTTTCTGAACTCATAGCGAGTTCCAATTGTGGTGTTTTTCCCGAAGAGCATTTAGATCCCTCGACAGATCGGACCGGTACTCGGGCGAGGCCTCACACACACCTATCAAAATTCCCTATCGCTTCCAAATATTCTAGGGGCATCCTCTTCACTTCCAAATATACCGAGAGCATCCTCTTCATTCTAAAGTTCACACTCATCAGAACGTCCTGCCACTCCCAAATATATCGGGGGCATCCTCTTCATTTTAAAGTTTACACTCATCAGAATTGCCTACTAGACAGTGCAATCCCGATGAGGGGAGCAACTGTGAATCTTTAATTCTGCACCTCTCAAAATTATAGACCATTTAGTCAAGAAAAGAATCAATTAAGACTCTTTACTCATCATCAAATCATCTGGGACTCAGTAACAAGTGCAACGCAATTGGAATCATGGAAAATGGGCGAGAAACGAGCCAGAACGGGCGAAAATGGGTAGAACGGGCGAATCACAGCCCGTTGCTGCACATCTCTATGGCATTGCCGCAAAGCCTCTTACGGTGCTGTAAAGCACTCTGCGGCATTACCGCAGAGACCTCTGAGATGTTGTAGAGGCTTGTGCGGTATCGGCAGCATGCTCCTACTCCTATATTGGAAATTTCAGCCTCTATGCTTCATTCTTCCTCCTATATATAGAGGTGGCCTCTTCATACTTCAAGAGACCAACTATTAGAGCTTGAAAAGCATCACTTCAAGCAAAAAATTTTGCATTTGCTCCTTGCTTCGCAAAGCGAGTTGGGAGTTTCTCCTTGATTCCTACTCGACTAGTTTAAGGCTTTCCACCACTCGCCTGTTCGAGGCAAGTCTCTTGCCTAAGGCTCATGTCCGCCACTTGAGGCTAGCCATCGCCCGCCATCTAAGGCTAGCTACTGCCTGCCATCCTACGCTAGCTGCTACCTGCCATCCGCAATCCTAAACTAGCCGCCGCCCACCAAAGCTAGCCGCCGCTTGCTAATAAATGTTGAAAACACTATATTTTGTCCCTTGTTCTTAATGTATTTTATGCTTCCAATTGAGTTTAATTTGTTTGTTTTAGTGCTTTTACAGTTCTTTTAGTTAATCTAGTGTCAAAAGATGTCATGATCTGAATGTGACCCAGGACTGTGAATGATCCAAGCCAAAATGCTTTTTTTTTTTTTTTGAGAAATATGGGTTGCCACGGGTTGAGCCATGGCTGGTATTCCAGCCGTGTGATAAGAACAAAGAGAAAAATCATCCACTAGCCTCCCACAGGTGGAGGCACGGCTGGGGTCTCACCCGTGGGAAGTTACATTTTCTTTGATTCACATTGCCACGGCTGGAACTCCAGCCATGGGTCCAGTGGTGCGCATCAGAAAATTCAAAACTATAAAATCATATTTGACAACATTTTAGAAAAAAGAGACGGAGTGAATTAGCGAGAGAATAAGAAGAGAAAGAAGACATCGAAGATTGCAAATAAAGGAACAGGATTTCTTGGCA
Organism: Reutealis trisperma; assembly: GCA_947687605.1. Taxonomy (NCBI): domain Eukaryota; kingdom Viridiplantae; phylum Streptophyta; class Magnoliopsida; order Malpighiales; family Euphorbiaceae; genus Reutealis; species Reutealis trisperma. The sequence goes on from CANTUT010001150.1 coordinate 85,713, forward strand.
CTTAATTTATGAATTGTTTGAGAATTCTTATTTCTTTAATTCTTTCTTTGGTTTCAATGTGTGATATGAATTAATTCTTTCCAATTTGGGTATTGATGAACCCTAGAATCTTTTGTATAGATTGAATTACTTCTTATTCAATTAAATCATTCTTTGAGTTGTTTTATCTTTATGAATATTATTGCTTAAATTCCAATTAATAATTGCATGCTTATTAGTTAGGGATTGTTTTCATATAATTGATTAGAGATAGCTTTATGTGAATGGATCACTCATAGGGATCGAGGGTTGATTGGGGCAATAGAGATAGGCTTACAAGACTTCTTTGATAAATAGTTTCTCGAATCTAAAGCATGACCTAATTGAGTTTGCTTGAGAAGAGATTCCTTGCATTCCTCTTGGGAAATGGGGATTTAATTGCTCGAGAGAGATTTTTATCTAATTTAGTGAAACACCACTTCAACTTATGGAATGAATTTAGTTGATGTGTAGTTCATGATATACAATTAGGGGCTAAGGGGATTTAATACCTGAATGGGCTTTTATTTTTTATTTCATCTCCTTTTTCCTTCTTGTTATTTTACTTAATTTATATTTTAATTTAGTTTGAATATAATTATAATCATTTTCATCAACACCTATTTGATTCACTAAACATTAGCAGACGTTTTGAGCTGGTACTTGCCTAAAGTCTCTAGTGGAACGATAACTCATTCAATACTATATTACTTGTATGATCTATACACTTGCAGATTACACATCAAGTTTTTGGCGCCATTGCCGGGGACTTTTTAGAGTAATATTAGCAATAGAATTAAAGCTAGTGATTTAGTTTTTATTTTTTATTATTTAATTTTTGTTTTGGTTTTCTTTGCGAAATTCTCTTTTCAAGTACCCTTTTCTATTTATGACCAGAGCTGGTTCCTCCAATCTACTTGAATTTGATCCAGAGTTAAAGAGAACTTGAGACAAAAGAGAAAGGAGGAACGAGAACTAGCTTTGGTAGGAGAGGTAGCAGACCTAGAAGGCGTTGATTCAGAGGAAGAGGTTGAAATAATGGCAAAAAACCAGCCAAGAACCATGCAAGAATATGCAAGGCCCACTTTTAATGGGGCCAACTCAAGTACACGGAGGCCAATGGTCACTGCAAATAATTTTGAAATTAAGCCAAATGTGATACAGATGGTGCAGCAGACTTGCCAATTTGATGGTCTCCCAGATGAAGATCCTAATGCTCATCTTGAGAACTTTTTGGAGATTTGTGATACATTTAAGATCAATAATGTCTCAGATGATGCGATTAGGTTGCGTTTGTTTCCTTTTTCACTCCGGGACAAACCAAAGAAATGGCTCAAGTCTTTCTCAGCTGATACTTTCACTACATGGACTCAATTGGCAAAAAATTCTTAGAGAAATATTTCCCACCATCTAAGACCGCTAAGTTGAGGAACGACATAACTTCCTTTCTTCAACAAGATGGTGAGACTCTTTATGATGTGTGGGAAAGATTTAAAGACTCATTGAGGAAGTGTCCACATCATGGCCTTCCACTATGGCACCAGATTAAAACCTTTTATAACAGTTTGAACTATACAAGCAAACAGTCTATCAATGTGGTAGCCAATGGTTCCATCAACAACAAGACACCTAAAGAGGTAAGGGACTTGATTGAAGACATGGCCCTCACAAACTATCAGTGGCAAGTCCCTAGAGATCATAGAAGGATTGGCAGAGGTGGTTCACATCAGGTGCACCCAATTATTGCATTGACCGCTCAGCTTGAAGCTATGAATAGAAAAATGGATTCCTTGATGGCATCTTCATCAGTAAGATAAGCTTAAGTGATGTGTTGTGATTGGTGTAGGGGAGGACACCAAAGTCAAGATTGCCAAAGTGGCAATAATTTTGCCAAGCTGAAGCAGGTAGATTACATGGAAAATGCTCCAAGGTAGGAGAACAACCATTACAACAATACATATAATCCGAGGTGGAGGAATCATCCTAATTTCTCTTGGGGTAATCAATCTAACCTGAGACCTCCACCTAGATTTCAGCAGCAGCCTCAATACCAATAAGCTCCACCTAAAAAGACTTTTTTAGAGGAAATGATGGAGAAATTTATTGAGTCATCTGACTAGAGGCACAAGGCAGCTGAGACAGCACTTAGGAATCAATAGGCCTCCATTCATACTTTAGAGAATCAGATGGGCCAGATTGCTAAATTGCTTAATGACTGACCGTAAGGAAGTTTGCCTAGTAACACCGAGGCAAACCTGAAAGAACAGCTAAAAGCAATCACTCTAAGAAGTGCCAAGCAAGTTGAGGGGGATGTTAAGAAAAATCAAGAAGAAGCGGTTAGGGAAGAGGCATAGGGTGCCATTGACAAATAAGCTAAAAAGGAAGTTGCAGTGAGGGAAAAGGTAGCAGTAGAGAAAGAAAGAAAAGAAGCAACACAAGAGCCTGCCCCGACGGTAAAGGAGTATCAGCCTCGAGTGCCATATCCAGCACATTTGCATAAGGAAAAAATGGATGCTCAGTTCGGTAAGTTTTGTGAATTATTTAAGCAACTTCATATTAACATACCATTTGCCGAGGCTTTATCACAAATGCCCAAATATGCTAAATTTTTAAAGGAGCTACTTTCTAATAAAAGAAAGCTCGAAGAGGTATCATTTGTGCATTTGTCGGAAAAGAGATCGGCAATTTTGCAAAGAAGGTTACCTAAGAAGTTGAAAGACCCTGGTAGTTTTAATATTCCATGTTACATAGGTAACCTTTCAATTGAAAATGCCTTAGTTGACTTAGGGGCTAACATTAGTGTTATGCCCTACAAGATGTTTAAAGAAATAGGTATTAGAGAACCCAAACCAACACATATGACTATTCAGCTAGCTAATAAGTCTATGTTACATCCTCGAGGGATTTTGGAAGATGTGTTGGTAAAAGTCAGGGAATTTATTTTCCCTAATGACTTTGTCATCATTGATATGGATGAGGACACGAATGTTTCACTTATACTTGGTAGACCATTCTTGAATATAGCCCGTGCCCTTATTGATGTCCATGATGGCACATTGAGTTTGAGAGTGGGGAGCGAAAAAATTTTCTTTCATATTGCTAGTGCTATGAAGTACCCACTTGAACTTGATGAGATGGATGCATGCGATGATGTTATTAAGCATGAAATTGTCAATTTTATTACTAACATTATTTCCAAGGATCCCCTTAAGTTGTGTTTGGTGCAGGAAAACATTGAAGATCAAGAAGCAGTAAAGCAACTGGCTTATTTGGAGGCAAACAAATCGTTTAATAGTCAGGCATTAGAAACAATTGAAATGCCCAAGGATGAAAAGATGAGGCCTTCTATAACAGACCCACCTCTTCTGGAACTTAAACCCCTCCCTAAGCATCTTGAGTACAGATTTTTGGAAGAGGGAAAGAAGTTACCAATAATTTTGAATGCTAGCTTATCTTCCCAACAAAAAGCTAGATTGATTGAAATGCTAAAAAAATACAAGAAGGTAATAGCTTGGAAGATAGCAGACATTGAGGGTATAAGTTCGTCATTCTACACTCATAAAATACTTATGGAGGATGAGTTTAAAGCAGTTATGCAGCCACAGAGAAGACTAAACCCAAAGATGAAGGAGGTAGTGAAGGCTGAGGTGATCAAATTACTTGATGCAGGAATTATCTATCCAATTTCAGACAGCTCCTAGGTGAGTCAGGTTCAAGTAGTACTAAAGAAAGGAGGAATGACTGTAGTGGCTAATGAGAATAATGAACTCATCCCTATAAGAACGGTTAATGGATGGAGGGTGTGTATTGACTATCGGAAGCTAAATGATGCAACCATAAAAGATCATTTTCCATTACCCTTCATCGACCAAATGTTAGAAAGGTTATCTGGGCATGAATACTACTATTTTTTGGATGGTCTTTCGAGTTACTTTCAGATTCCTATTGCTCTAGAAGACCAAGAAAAAACAACCTTTACATGTCCTTATGGTACTTTTGCGGATAGGAGAATGCCATTTGGTTTATGCAATGCACCAGCCACTTTCCAATGATGCATGCGGCAAATTTTTGACAAGTTAACTAAAGATATCGTAGAAGTTTTCATGGATGACTTTTCAGTCCATGGGAACTCCTTTGATGACTGTCTACTGAATTTGGAGAGAGTTTTAATTCGGTGTGAAGAGACCCATCTTGTGCTCAACTGGGAGAAGTGTCACTTTATGGTTAATGAAGGTATAGTTTTGGGGCACAAGATTTCACGCAAGGGTATTAAGGTGGATTGAGCAAAAATTGAAACCATTGAAAAATTGCCACCTCCTACATCTGTGAAGGTGATTAGAAGCTTTTTGGGGTATGTTGGGTTTTATCGGAGGTTTATCAAAGACTTCTCAAAAATTGCTCGCCCTTTGACAAGGTTGCTCGAGAAGGATACTGAATTTCTCTTTGATGGAGAGTGACTAAAAGCCTTTAACATTTTAAAAGAGAAGTTGATACATGCTCCGATCATGGTGGCCTCTGATTGGAATCTTCCCTTTGAGTTGATGTGTGATGCGAGCAACTTCGCAGTAGGGGCAGTTTTGGGTTAAAAGAAGGAGAAACATTTTCAGCCTATCTATTATGCTAGCAAAACACTAAATGAGGCTCAAGCTAACTACACCACCATAGAAAAAGAGCTGTTGGCTGCTGTTTTTACTTTTGACAAGTTCCATTCATATTTGATCTTGTCAAAGGTAGTGGTTTACACGGATCACTCGGCTTTGAGGTACCTGTTCTCAAAATCAGATGCAAAGTCTAGATTGATTCGATGGGTGTTATTGCTGCAAGAATTTGATTTGGAGATACAAGACAAGAAAGGAGTAGAAAACCTTACAACAGATCATTTATCAAGATTGGAGAACCCAAACTTGGAGTAGCTGAAAGAAAAGGATATTGATGATAACTTCCCTGATGAGCAGCTCTACGCTATGGTAAGTTTGGTAAGTGGTTCTAATCTTAATCCTGAATTTCCATGGTTTGCAGATTTTGCAAATTTTCTCATTACTAGGGAACTCCCAAAAGATTTTTCATATCAGCAAAAGAAGAAATTCTTTTCTGACCTAAAATATTACTTTTGGGAGGATCCCTTTCTCTTTAGAATTTATGCTGACAGGATAATCAGGAGGTGTGTGGGATGGCCCGAGAATATGAGCATTCTCGAGCAATGTCACAGTGGGCTAGCTGGAGGACACTATGGACCTAGTAGGACTGCTCAAAAAGTTATGGAGTCAGGATTCTATTGGCCAACTCTTTTCAAGGACAGCTATAACTTTGTGTAACAATGTGATCATTGCCAAAGAATAGGTAACATCTCATCTCGTAATGAGATGCCCCAAAATGGTATTCATGAATGTGAGGTTTTTGATGTATGGGCCATCGACTTCATGGGACCTTTCCCAAGTTCTTTTGGCAATAAATACATTTTAGTAGCTATTGATTATGTGTCCAAATGGGTAGAGGCTCAAGCTTTACCCACTAACAATACTAGGGTGGTAGTGAAGTTCCTTAAGAAACTCTTCTCTAGATTTGGCACTCCAAAAGCCATTATAAGCAATAGAGGGACTCACTTTTGTAACAACCAATTAGAAAAAGTATTAAAAAGATTAGGTGTTACACATAAACTTGCTACTCCCTATCATCCGCAGACGAGTGGTTAGGTAGAAAACTCAAATAGAGAGCTCAAGAGAATTCTTGAGAAGCCAATAGAGTGCTCTAGTAAGGATTAGTCAGAAAAGCTTGATAGCACTCTATGGGCTTATAGAACTGCCTATAAAACCCCTTTAGGTACCACACCATACAGATTGGTTTATGGCAAGGCTTGTCATTTGCCGGTAGAGATTGAGCATAAGGCCTATTGGGCTATAAAGCAAGTTAACCTTGATTTAGATGCTGCAGGTACTAAAAGAAATTTACAGGTTAATGAGCTCGATGAATGGCGATTGGTGGCTTATGACAATGCAAGGATGTACAAGGAGAGAACCAAAAGATGGCATGATTCTCGAATTAAGCAAGGGAGATCCTTCAAAGTAAGAGATCAGGTATTTCTCTATAACTCTAGGCTGAGGTTTTTCCCTGGAAAATTAAAGTCTCGATGGTCAGGTCCATTTGTAGTTAAAAATATCTTCCCCTATGGAACAGTTGAATTAAGTCATCCTGAGAAGGGTGATTTTAAAGTAAATGGTCAAAAGCTTAAACTCTATTTTGCGGGGAATTGAATCAAGTGACGGAGGTTAAGTATCTCCAGGATTCGGGGTGAGCTATTGCCCTAAACATCCAGCTAAGATGACGTTAAAGAAGCGCTCGGTGAGAGGCAATCCACTATTTTAATTAAGATTTATTACCTAAGTTGTTCTAAAAAGAAAAAAAAATTATAATATATACATTTATATATTATTTTAAGTGCTGTAGTTTTATTTTATTTTTATTTTTATTTTTATTTTTATTTTTATTTTTATTTTTATTTTTATTTTTATTTTTATTTTTATTTTTATTTTTATTTTTATTTTTATTTTTATTTTTATTTTTATTTTTATTTTTATTTTTATTTTTATTTTTATTTTTTTTTGTTTAGTTGTTGCTGCTCATTAGTTGCATTAGATTTGTCATGTATTCTTCGAGTTGTTTTAAAAAAAAAATTAGTTGAGTAATGCAGACCCTACCTACCCCTCATGAAATTGTCATTTATTATGGATTCTTAATAAGGGAATTACACAGATTGACTATGCTCTGAACTGAATTTGTTGCTCTCACCTAGTTGACAATAGAATTACCAGTATGAGTTCTAAGAATCCTAAAGGCCAGACTTCCAAAAACAAGAGGGATTCCTCTCCTCCACCCATGACCTCTGAACAAGTAACAGCTTTTTATGCTTACAATAGGGGATACCCAGCTGTGAATGAGTTCACTTTCTCCCTAAAGGAGATAGTGGCAATGGAAAAAGAGGAGAAAAAGGATGATGATGCGCCAACTGATGTTGCAGAAAGTGATTTCATGCAGCTAGAACCACCAAAAGGGGAGAGTAGTGAACTTCCAAGGTGAAGAGGGGAAATGGGAGGCCTGGAAGGAGAAGTGAGGAGCTGTCTTGACCTAGTTTAGATTACACTGGAATGATCTCTATTAAATAATTGTAATTCTAGGCTGGGCATTCCATTTATCTTTCTTATATGAGCCATTGGCTATCTTTCATGTTTCTTGTTTTCTTTTCACTATGTTTTATCTTCATGAAGTTCTTATGTTTATGCATAATTTCCATAGCTCTGCTTTTGTCTTTGAGTTGTTTTAAAAAAAATAAAAAAAAAGGGGGAAAAATTGGAGGGCACGATTAAAACATCAGACGTGCCTCCAACCGTGTGATAAGGAAACTTAATATCTTTTTGGCAGTAGTGTGGCATGGCTAAAACCTCAGTCGTGCCTCCAACCGTGTGATAATGGAATTAATTTTTTTCTTTGGCATAAGCAGCACACGGCTGGGACCACGGCTGAGCCTCCAGCCATGTGATAAGGTGATTTAAATTTTCATTTGGCAAAGGCATCACACAGCTGGGCCCATAGCTAAAGCCCAAGCCGTGTGATGCCCTAAAGAGTATTTGCCATGTCCACGAGTGGAATCCCAGCCGTGGGGTCACCCGTGGGCATGGCAAATTAAAGAAAAAATGACAATTCACTCAACCTCCAAACATTCACATTTTCATTTTCTCTCTTTTCTCTCTTGTTCCTCTCACTTCTCCCACACTCGAATCACACACACCATCCTTTTCCAACCAATTTTCACACTCAAGGCAGCATTCCTCAAGTAATTTCACCCACACACACTCTCTCTCTTCAAATTTTCCACCACAGGTATGGATTGTTTTGCTTGTTCTTTAATTTTTGGCTCATTTTCTTGTTTTAAATCCATTTCTTCTTATGTTTTGTCAATATTCATGATTGTGGGTAGAAATTTTGATTCTAGGGATTTGGGTTGTGCCAAAATACATTGCATTTGATTTTTAGTGAGAGAAAGATGTGGATTTGGGCAATGAGGGTGTTTTGGGTTACTCTTTAATGGTTATTCCTACTTTCCTGACTCTCTATTGCTTAAATTGCCTGGGTTTTTATTACTTGAATTGGTTGAATTATAATTTGCTTGACTCTCAGCAACAACTGGCTGATTTCTGTTTTTGGGAATCAATTGCTTCTGACATCATAATGCCAAAATTCTAACGATGATATTTCCTTGTTATTATTTTATTATTATTATTATTATTATTATTGCTGTTTTGGGTTGGCTTGTGTTGTTTTGCAACTATAGGACCTAAGAAATCATCTGCCAAGGCAACCAAATTGCCCACCAAACGGGCTAGAGGGGAAGGTAGTTCCCGTAACCCCCCACCACCACCAGCCCCCATGATTTCTTTCATTCCAAACCATGTGTGTGTCCAATTAGCCGACTCGGACTCTCATGCTCACTTTGAGCAATTGGCCAACAAGGACTTCAAGCCTACCTGCTAGATTGACTGGAGTTTTATGCAGCAAATTGGCATAGACGAGGAGCTTCAGAGATGGACATCACAGCCGGGCTGGAAGGAATTTTTTGCAATATCTGAGCCGGCTTATCGGGAATTGACGCTGGAGTTTTATTGTACCCTTCAAATTGATTTAAAGTTGGCATCAGTTCAAGAGAAGATGCTGCGGTTTCGGTTGGGTAACAAGCATTTTGAGATGAGTGTCAATGATTTAGCAGTAGCGATGGGGTTATATATGGAGGCAGAGCTACATACTGACGTTTATCATGAGACTCCTATGGGTTTTTTAGATGATAATATCCCCAATTAGGTGTGGGACAAATTTACTCTAATGGGTAAGAGATTTGATGCCTCAGTCTCTAAGGCATCCCAGTTCACCTCTTTCAGTTTACGAGTTCTTAATTTTCTTCTGACGAAGACCATTTTCAGCAGACGAGATAGTGGAGGGGCTGTAACTAGACAGGAGCTCTTTTATTTGATGTGCATGCATGAGGACAAGTGGTGCAATGTGGCATATTCTCTCATGCAGTTTTTTGATGATCAGTGCAAGAGGGGCAAGTCTGGTGCATTGATTGGAGGGATATATATCACCAAACTCACTCAGAGCTTGGGTGTCTTTGATGGCTTGCCTCTGATGACACTCGATGGCCTGCCTAAGCTGATTGGGTACACCATATTGCTGCAGATGGACAAGACGAAGAGCTTCATACCAGCCTTTGCCCCTCTACCAGATCCCGTAGCTCCTGAGCCAACCTCTATTCCTGTTACTGACCCTACCACTCAGCCTTCTGCTGATGTTGGTACTTCTATTGCTGCTATTGATACTTTAGCTACCGTCAGGCCTTCTTCTTCCTTGGCCGTACCTCCTTTCTCTAGCCCAACCCCATTCCAAGATTGGATGTCATATATGGGGGAGGATGATGCGGACTACAAGAAGCCCACCAAGTTTGAGAGACAAATCTATCGATTGGAGAGGACCATGACTAGTCTTCAAGTTTAGCAAAATCGACTCCTTACCAACCAGCATTAGATCCTAACCATGTTGCAACACTAGTAGCAGGCCCTTGAGTTTAAGGCGCAGAGCCGAGCATGGCTTTAGCAGTCCATGCTAGATTATTAGGGCACTTAGGGGTATATGCCTCCTATCCCTGCACCGCAGCCATAGCAGACACAACCTCCAGTTCAGGTCGAGCCAGATGATGGCAAGAGGAGTGATAACTCCGATACTGCTATGGATGATTGACCCTTCCATTTTCATTTTTATCTTTCTTTTATTCTTTTTTATATTTTCCACTTTGGATTATTGTACTTATGCTAATTAGGCTTATTTTTCTTTTTATTTTTTTAATTTTTTTCTTTTATTTTCCTTTCTTTTATTTTATTTTATTTTATTTTATTTTATTTTATTTTATTTTATTTTATTTTATTTTATTTTATTTTATTTTATTTTATTTTATTTTATTTCTCTTTTTATGTTTTATTTTTATTTTCTTTTTCTTTTTCTTTCTTAGCCTAATGTGGATCTATATAACAGATAATGACATGGCATAGCTTTGGAACAGACTGACATGGAAATTCAATGACAGGGCAGTTTTTCTATTTCTTTCTTCTTCCCTTTACGTGTTTTTCTTTAAATTCATTTTCCAACACATTCGGGACAATGTGTTATTTAAGTGTAGGGGAGGGCTATGTATGTGCTTATTTGTTTATTCATTTATTCTTTCTGTCTTGTTTTGGCTCAAGCGAGCTAAATTGTAATAATGGTATGAACTGAAATGATTCCCTTTTTTAGCTCATAATTGTTGATTATTTTTCTTTATATATGATAATTTCTCATTGATGTTTGGCTCAGTTGAATTGATCATTTGCTAAGGATTAAGTGTGGTAGTCATAATTAGGGAATTAAACTGATGAAATCTACATTACTGGAGTTTAAAACTTTAGTTACATTTTTTAGCATATGTTGATTCCTTTGTGACTTGAGTTAAGATTAGTGAGATACACTTAATATCTTAGGCTCCCTGGCTATTTTTCTCATAAAAAATAGTGAGAAAAAAATAAAAATAAATAAATAAATATAGATAAAAGTTGCAATAAATAGTGCACTATTTGGAGCTTTGAAAATCTTTCTCTATTCCGCCAATTTTGACTTCTAACCTTTGGAAGTCGAAATTATGAATAGTGCTAGTAGCAATTTGGATTTGTGATTCTAGTTGAGTAATCAGGGGTCGGCATCACAAATGTTTACCTTCGTGTCAAAAAGCTAGTATGACAATTCAAACAAGTCGGGCTCCCTGAAAAAAAAAAAAAGTGTGCAATAAAGTTACGTTTGATTATTAAGTCAATAGAAAAATCGAGAGAGTAGTTAGGTGCCTAAGAGAAAATCCTTCATTTCTCACTTTTGTTTGGCTTTTGTTTCTTTGAGATCATATGCTCAATCTTTTAATGCTGGAATTTAGATTTTAGGATTGTGAGTTTTATCTTTGTGTTTGAGGGTCTTTGATTTGTAGATCCTTTAATTTGACTATTGCATTTGAGAATTAGTTGTTGATTATAAGATTCAAGCCTTACTAATTTGAGTATTGTCAATCTTGATATTTTCTTTTAGCTTTAAAGGGGTTATCCATGTTCTAAACTATTATTGTAATTTAGTTTGCTTAAGAACAAGAAAAAACTCAAGTGTGGGGGAATTTGATAATTGTTGAAAACACTATATTTTGTCCCTTGTTCTTAGTGTATTTTATGCTTCCAATTGAGTTTAATTTGTTTGTTTTAGTACTTTTATAGTTCTTTTAAGTTAACCCATTGTCAAAAGATGCCATGATCTTAATGTGACCCAGGATGGTGAATGATCCAAGCCAAAACGTTGTTTTTTTTTTGGAGAAATATGGGTTGCCACGGGTTGAGCCAGGGCTGGTATTCCAGTCATGTGATAAGAGCAAAGAGGAAAATCATCCAGTAGCCTCCCACAGGTGGAGGCACGGTTGGGGTGTCACTCGTGGGAAGTTACATTTTCTTTTACTCACATTGCTATGGTGGGAACTCCAGCCGTGGGTCCAGTGGTGAGCATCAGAAAATTCAAAACTATAAAATCATATCTGACAATGTTTTAGAAAAAAGAGATGGAGCGAATTAGCAAGAGAATAAGAAGAGAAAGAAGACATCGAAGATCGCAGATAAAAGAATAGGATTTCTTGGCACTTAATTCATGAATTGTTTGAGAATTCTTATTTCTTTAATTCTTTCTTTGGTTTCAATGTGTGATATGAACTAATTCTTTCCAATTTGGGTATTGATGAACCCTAGAACCTTTTGTATAGATTGAATTACTTCTTATTCAATTAAATCATTCTTTGAGTTGTTTTATCTTTATGAATATTATTGCTTAAATTCCAATTAATAATTGCATGCTTATTAGTTAGGGATTGTTTTCAAATAATTGATTAGAGATAGCTTTATGTGAATGGATCACTCATAGGGATTGAGGGTTGATTGGGGCACTAGAGATAGGCTTACAAGACTTCCTTGGTGGATAGTTTCTCAAAACTAAAGCATGACCTAATTGAGTTTGCTTGAGAAGAGATTCCTTGCATTCCTCTTGGGAAATAGGGATTTAATTGCTCGAGAGAGATTTTTATCCAATTTAGTGAAATGCCAATTCAACTTATGGAATGAATTTAGTTAATGTGTAGTTCATGATATACAATGAGGGGCTAGGGGGATTCAATACCTAAATGGGCTTTTATTTCTCTCCTTTTTCCTTCTTGTTATTTTACTTAATTTATATTTTAATTTAGTTTGAATATAATTATAATCATTTTCATTAACACCAATATGATTCACTAAACATTAGCGGACGTTTTGAACTAGTACTTACCTAAAGTCTCCAGTGGAACGATAACTCATTCACTATTATATTGCTTGTGCGATCTGTACACTTGCAGATTATGCATCACCTGCCATCCAAAGCCAACCGCCACCTGCCATTTGAGGTAAGCTCTATTTTCCTTTAATTTTCTTTTAGTTTCTTTGCCTTTTTCAGTTAGTTAATTAAATTGATTCATCTAGGTTGCTAGCTAATCAATTCAGTAATCAATTAAATTAATTAATTAACTTAACCCTCTTTTAATCAGTCAATCAAAACATGATAAAGTGGCTAGGCTAAACTAACCCCTTCGCAAGAAGGGAAACTGTGTGGATTCTGATTCCCATTCAAAAAGATACGTAGGCATGCTTCAAGCATTGAATCTAATTAAAATTAATCAACTCTCCCCCTATCACCTTCTTCACTTACTTTTGTTCTTGTTTCTATGCTTCATTATTAGGATTAGTTAGGGGAATGTGTGGCTTTCCTAGAACCCATAAGGGCTAGATGAGGTATTCCCTATGTTTGGAATTTTTTTTTTTGTAATGTTAACTTTCTTTTAGACTATTACTTGTATTTATTATTGGACATGTGGAATCAATGATCATGCATATTATAAATTGCTCATGCATTTTAATTGTTCATGAAATATATTTTAAGTTACTTTTATATTACTTGGCCAAACTTATTTTGTTAAAATAAACTGAAAACCTAGTCCCCAAATCCTCTTTGGTTTCGAGGCTAGTGATCTTTTTCCTTTGGGTAATAATTGGAGTTAAATGGGTTTTTTTCTTATATTTTCCCAAATAAAAATAAATTAAGGTGGCGACTCCTAAGAAATTTTTTTCAAATCTATCAAAGATAAGCCCGAGGGCTTCCTCATGAGTTCTTTCCCAAATGAGCATTTCGATTCCCTTTAGTAGATAAGGCCGATGTGATATGGGTCAAATTTAATACCTTAGTCTCTGAGACTAAATATAAAGTGAGTAGGGTGTTGAACTCTATGGAATTTGGAGTAATCTTATATTAACCGGGTAATTACTAAGATGGATAGGCAGACAACAAACAAAAGATATTGATTTATTCTATCTAATCTAAAATACTAAAGTTTTATTGTTACTTTAATTAATAACAACAATAATGAATAATAGAATTACAATTCAGAATTAATTTTGAACTATAAAAGTTAATAACATATAAACACATGCAATGATTAGAGAATATGATCATTAGTCCTTAAAAGCAACTCTTGTTGTCAATTAAGGGTATTTTCATTTAGAGTCTACAAGCACTCTCATGACATTGTAGAAATAAACAAAAACCATTAAGTTCCATGCCAATTCTTTAACCCCTCAAAGTGGATTTCTTGTCTCCAGGTACTGTCCTATCCTTTAAGTAATTTCAATTACATTTCCACCAAAATGCCCCAACTCTCATTGTGAACAAAATGATTAACAAGTTATATATGGTGATCAAGCATACATAACACAATGTAGGACTCAATTGAAACTAAATCATTCATGCATATTAAGAAAGTAGTTCATAAAATTAATTCATCATTGCAATTCTAACAACCTATTAGACTAAGTACATGGTAAAATATGACATAGAAATAATGCAAGCATTCATTATTGAATAGTAAAATAAAGATAGAAGAAAGGAAGAAAGATTAATGAATGAAAACTCCTTTATTCTTCAGGAAATTACTTGCACAATTCTTGAACTTGAATTGCCTTTTGGAAGGACACTTGATCCAAGTACTTAATTCTAATAAGGTGTTTACAAAGATTTTAAGTAAGTTTTTCCTATCTAATACAATAGTATCTCCCTTTTTAAGTAAGTTTTTCCTATCTAATACAATAGTGTCTCCCTTAACATAAAGCCAAATCTAAATATTTATAAGCCCTAAGGTGTCCCAAGAAGTGCCCCTTTGAAAAAGGTGTGTTTGTGAAGAGATGTCATGAAAGGGTGCTGTAACTACTCGGCACAGGGGAAGCACAACTCGACACCACAGGTTGTTATCACTAGTTGGCATACTCTATGCCGAGTCAGCGCAAAAGACCACTGTCATGACTCGTGATAGACTAGGACGAGTCAGCACACTTCTGTCACTTTGTTCTAGCCTTGCAAAAGCCTCCTTCTTCAAGCATTACACCTTTGCATCATATCAAAACTTGATATTTGCTAAGAAACACTTCAAAACTTAAAAACAAAGTTAAATGCACCAATTTATAATGAAATGAATGCATGCACACACAAAACAAATTATTATTTCATTAGTTTAGTTATACCAATTTGCATCATATCACGATGCTCAAGCGAGGCCTCAGAGCTACCTCATTCTTTAGTCCATCTATGTTATTTTCAATGGAACAAAGAGAGTACTGAGTTCTTCAATTTTCTTACCCTTAGAAGATAGAGATTCCTTTAAAGAAGCAATCTGAGCCTTCTAGTCCCTACTATCCCTCTCCATCATCTCTTTAGTACCCTTAAGTCTCCCTTGCCAGTAGAGGTTGCTTTTTTTTAGAGTGGCATTTTTTGCTTTAACCTTTAATTCTCCAGATGAAGCCCTTAAAAAATTTGAAGAACCACTCTTGCTTGGACGTAACTGCATTAGTTTATCAAGGAGATAATTGATATCTCCCCTTTGTTTGATAAGGATATCCTTATATGCTAGAAAAGCAATCCAGGCCTCCATGTAATATTCATCTGAAGTGGTTGTGCACTCTTGTAGGATCATATTGATTCTTAGACTTTAAAAAGGAAGAAAAAACCTAAATAAGAATCTCAGTAACACACAACAAGGATTGAGATTGAGGAAAGATGAAATACTTACATCATAGCACTTAAAAGCCTCTCATCAAAGTAGCTCTAGAGTGGAGAGGTTGTATTGGTTGCTAGAAAGAGGAAGGTGAGGAAGAGCAATAGCAAGGTCATTCATGAAGTCTATGGAGCCATCCACTTTCTTTGTGCATTCAAACTTCTAAAGATAATTATACATGCTCTTCTCTTTGGTGTTGAACATAGACTTATGAAGAAAGGGTGGCACTAAACAAAGATCTAGCCTTGCTTTGACCTCTCTGATGCACCTAAGCCATGCATTATATAACCTTTTCATTTCTTAATAGGGCTTCCTTATCCACAACGAAGCTTCTTCACTAAGCGAGCTGGGATCCATTTGATTTCCATTAGCATCAAGTCTAATATATGCAAATGAAGGGAGTTACAAATAAACCTAACTATCCTTATCCTCCTTAAAGATATCATCATTAGTAGGTTTAAGATAGGAAGTTGAAGTAGAAAATCCAAAAGGAGTGCCCATATCCTCCATTCATTATTTCTTTGATAGGGGCTTTTTATTTGTTGTACCTAAAGGCTCATGCTTGATAGGGCACAGCAAATAAGGGGTATAGGAAATCCCTAAAGAAGCATAGAATTCATTGGTCCATATCATTGAAGCCTATCGAAGGAGAAGACTGAGGATTTACCCTTAGAAGAGAAGTTCCTACCTCCACAGCATATAAAAAGTAAAGAATAATACATTATAAACTAAACATTCAACACAAAAAATGTGTTATACATGGGAAAATTACTACACATATAATTCTAGCAATCAAGGTAGAAACCTTCTCTAAAAAAGAAGGTACCTCAGGGTGAATATCAACAGATGCCTCCTATGAAGAAGTGTTAACTAGAGGAGTAGCCTCTTTAGCTGTGTTCCCCATATAGCTCCATACTTCAGGAATCCTCCTCTTTCTCTTAGTTATAAGAGGAACCTCTTCTTTGCCTTTAAAATCATGGTACACTTGTATTATAGGCAAAGTCTTCTTAGGAGAAGTTTTCTCAAACACCTTAGCTTCATGGGTAGATCGGCACAGGATAGAGGCAATGAGCTATGAATTCTCCTTCTTTGACCTTTTAGATTGCTTTTCAACTTCCTTGGCAGATTGTCGAAGGACAGAGGAAAGGAGTTTATCATCATCCTTATCATCTTCATAATCTATTAAGGAAAGGGGTACTACTTTCTCTTTCCTTTTCCCAGAACAGCAAAAGTCCCTAAAGACTTATTTGCCTCTATTGCTACCTTAGTTGCTACTTCATTTATTTTCATACCCTCTAGTAGGCATAACTATCTTTTTACCTACTTGACACTTTATTCAAATAGGTTTAGAAGATACAACTAGAGCCCCTTCTCCAGCAATGGAAAGTCCTTTATTAGCAATAAGAGGAACACTGCCTCCTTCAACCTCAATAAGCTAAGATTGATTACTCAACGTTCTTTATGGCATGATTCGCTCAATGTTCTTCGTGGCACAATCCTCTTAGTAGACTCATATATTAGAGGCAAAGATTGGAGAAGAGAGGACAAATGCCTTTAAGACACTTCTCAAGCTTAGCCCAATAATTCTCCTCCTCTCTCTTTGTTAAACAAACACATGCAAAGGTATTAGTGTTAGTGGAGATGTAAGAGCTAACATCGAATAAATAAACAAACCTATTAAGAGAACGAAGAAAAAAAATACATATGCAGTCCAATAATTTAAATATGTAGTCCATCTTCTCAATATTGTACATGGCTCGGTCATGGATTAAGGTTCTAATGCCCACTAGCTCTTCGGTACTCAAGTCCTTTGGCCAAACTAGAAGTACTAGTAGCAATCATTAGATAACCAAAAAATTTGAAACCCATCTTGTTAAAAAACCTATTCATATAATCAAGGTGAAATGCTTATGCCATATTGCTACTTTGTTATCCTTGCATTAAGAAGCTTTTGCTAAGGGCATAAAGAGGTGGTGTACATGAAACACTTAATGGACTTCCCCACCTTGATGAAGACTTGGAGCATCTTCGCTGTGGGGTTTATCTATAAGGCAATGTTGATGATTTCAAAATAGTGAATATCCTTTATGGCATTAAGACAAAGCACTATGCGGTTCACCCTAAAATAGTTGAAGCACTCCATTATAAATGGAGTGGGGGACCATTTCAAACTAAATTCCATCTTGTGAAGGAAGAAGGCATAGTTGGAGAAATTCTTTGATAGCTCTTTTAGACCACTCATATCCGTTAAGGTGTCCAAGAATAACCTCTCATCCTCCTAAGGAATGTACAGCCTAAATTCCTTATCAGGACATTTCAAATTCTTCCTAAAATCTTTAAAATCACTCTTTTAAGTAGAAGAAGGAATGTCATACTAGGTTTTAAGCAAGATGGGGTTGAAGTCAGTCTAGATGGTGCCATTTCTTACCACAAAAGAATAGAAGAAAAAATTTGATAATAAGTGATAGGAAAACTTAGAAAAAGGATAAAAAAAAAAAAAAAAAGAATGTCTAAAAAAGTAAAGATTCAATAGCGAGAAAATCACAAAAGAACTTGAGGAAGAAGATTAAGGCAAGAGTAAGGTTCCTAAGTGAAAAGAGGAGATTATTTTCATAGAGGGAGATTTCCTTAGAAACTGCCCTTATCATTTAATTCAAATTCAAAAAGATGTGAGAATGGTTACCAATAAGGAAAATCATTGTTGTTTGACAAGTGGCTTGATGCACGACTTAGATTAAGCCAAGTGTCAGCATCGCCGCCTTCTCTTGCTCACATTTAATGAAGACCTATAACTGTCAATGACTCTAATAGACACAATAAGACATACCTTGATCCTTGTTTCTACTATAAGTCACCCTGGTACACTGACAAAGATGAAGAACTTAAAAATTGTGAGAAGTGAAATGCAAGAAAAGCAATTCAGAGAGAATACTTCAAAGTGATGTGTTTCAACAAGGATTCCAAACAAGTTAATCCTTATTAAAATAATAGGCCCCTAATAAAGGTAAAATCTAGACTTGCTATTGAGGGCCTAAATTAGGCTTAGTTTGGTCCTAGCTAGGCTTGGACGACCTTAAGACCACTCCTAAGGAATTTGATGGCATTTGGACAAGCCCAATAAGCTCGTTGCTCACATGTAGTCCATGGGTTCCAGCTAAACCTTTATACTATTCACATTAGTCGAAGAGGTCTGATCGAAGAGGATTAGTTGGAACACTTTTTCAACTATACCCTTCAATTAGGGCTTTCTGTGAACTGAACACCTAAGGACAAAGAGCCTTAAGGCATGGAGAGCGCTACATCAAAAAGTAGCAAGTCCCATCCTTGGCTTTATACTAAATACCTTCTTTATGTCAGATATAGGGTGGCTCTAGAACCCACACTTGAGATACAAAGTCATAATGACCTAGACACCACCTAATCTGACATAACAAGGCATGTCCCCTAGTCACATCACCCAACTACCAAAGGGAGAGTCCACCAAGTATAAAAGGCAAAGATACCACCCATTTTAGGTAGCTTAATCTTCATCTTCTCACCTCCTTCTTTCCTCTCAAATATTTCAGGTCTACAGGAAGCTACCTCTTCTTTAAGACTAAGATCTCCATTGCTATGTCTAACTTAAGTATTAAAGTGGCCTTACAAAGTCAAGGCTTAGCCTTTTGATGTCTTCTTCCTTTGGTAGGCTAAACCCAAGAAATCTCTCTAAAAAAAAGTTTTAAACCCAAAAGTCTAGCCCAATCCTCTCCTTCATGTTCTTACACTAATTAACTCCCAAATATGAAAATCCATCCATGAAAAAAATACTTCTTTATATATATAGTCTTAATTTTCCAATTAATCCTTCCAAATCCTTAAAATTAAATTTGTATAAATAATTTCTAACAATAATAACAAAGATGAAACATTGAATGACATATAAATGTTCAATTTCGAAGTTGATAAGTGTGTAAGCTGACACACTAACCCTACATTATCATAGAAAACAATGTAGGTCCATTTAATTACATAGTTCAATATTGAGTTTTATAAATTTTCAATTAGGAATTGAGTTTATAACTTGATCATAGTTTGATTGAGGTGATTATGGATTAGATCTTCTCTAAAGTGGACTCAGGCTTGCAAGATGGAAACACGATATAAGAGGGCTAAGCCAAAGACCCTCCAATAGTTAAGTAAGAAGTT
Source organism: Reutealis trisperma (assembly GCA_947687605.1). Lineage (NCBI taxonomy): Eukaryota > Viridiplantae > Streptophyta > Magnoliopsida > Malpighiales > Euphorbiaceae > Reutealis > Reutealis trisperma. Next base: position 105,142 of record CANTUT010001150.1, read on the forward strand.
GTGGAGTGAAGGGACCTTAAGGAATGACAAGATGTAGAATTAGCTATCTTGTATAGATGAACAACTCTTTCTGTTATACTAGTCTGCCTAAGTCATTGGATTAGAGTTAGTGTACAAGTGACAATACCTTAAGGGTGAGGAAGTACAGTCTGATCCGATGGGAGAAGCAACCGCCTTGGTGTCAGCACCTTTGACACCATGCAACATGCACTTGAGTACTATTGTAGGTAAAAGAAAGGGAATGACTATTTAAGCATGCCTTATTCTAATGTTACGTCATCTTACGCATCGATAGGTGAAGGATAGCATAGGAGACTCCTCTTTGATCTATAGGTTGATTAGTTTGGTGGATCCAATTGTTAGGCAGGGTGTTTTCTAATATAGCACTATAAGAAAATCATAGTTTACTGATAAAATTTACTGACCAAATTACTTATATTGGTAGATTTACTCAATTTATTTATGTTGGTAAATTTACTCAATTATTGACAGATTAGTGATGATATACAAGAAATTATAATTTTTTTTTTTTTTGCAATTATCAACAAATTACTAACTATTTATCAACGAAATTTTACCAACAAAAATATTTTGTCAGTAAATAAAGTGCTAAAAATGGCACAAGTAATTAATGATAGACTACTAACTAAAATATCTAGTCACTAAATAAGGATCTAAAGAATGGCACAAGCAATTACCGTTAGATCACTAACTAAAATTTATTGACAAAAAATTTATAGTCATCAAATAAGGAGATTATCGATAATCTATCAATTAAAATTTACCAATAAAAATATTTAGCAGCTAAATAAGGCTCCAATGAATGGCTTAAGCAATTACTGACAGTTTACCAACTAAATTTACTAACAAAAATATTCAATCTCTAAGTAAGACTTCAAACAATGGCTCGAGTAATTAACTGATTATCGACTAAAATTTTACTAATGAAAATATTTAGTTTCTAAATAAGGAGATTATCAACTAAAAGTTACCAACAAAAATATTTAGTAGCTAAATAAGACTTCAACGAATGGTTCAAGCAATTCCCGACAGATTATATGTAGCCGATAAATAAGAACATTAACAATAATTTATTGATTAAAATTAGTCCATCACGACCCAACTTCTGAGCCGTGATGGTGCTAAAGCATGGATAAGTCTAAAACCATTGAAAACCTATAGAATCTATACGTGCTACACAATCCAATATGGTATCATGCATGTAAATCATAATTATCACATCATTTCATATTCCAAGATTGGAACCTAAACATGTATAAACTTATCTTTCTCACCATATCACATACTCATAAGCACATATGTATACACTTACTTGTAGATCTCATACATAATTTTCTTTTACAACCCTTAGTAATACATATTTTATACAAAACTCTTTTAACATGTATGAAGCTTACTAAATTAATTTTAACAAATACATATGCACACATATCAATACAACTTCACTTAATAAGGAAATCCTCAAGTGAAAATGATTCTTGAGGAACCACTTGTTCACTATGTTGCTTACCTTAAAACATTTATTAACAACTAATGAGAAATCTTAATGAGTAAAGAATATACTAACATACTTGTGAGACTAGATATTTGAAGACTAGCTCATAAGGATGGCTTATGTTTTCTTATAACATGGTACATATACTCATGGAATCAAGCATACAAGAATCATAATATCAAATGAAATTTAATATTCAAGGATTCATGAATTAATTTTTGGAACTTGGATTCATGGATTTTGGAATTAAATACATTTTGATATACATGGTTTATTGTAACATTTTACACATAAATATTTTCATCTTATAATCACATGAACATATTTGTTGTACTTTTGGATCAAGGATTTGGCATGAGTTTAAATACAAATGATTTTGGTAATACATAGATCAACCTATATAAACATATGTATGTACATATATAAATACTGAAATTAGTGCTTATACTCATTAGATTTTGGAATAATCATATTTGAATACATATAAGATTTGAAATGGAAAATAGCATACCTCATATATAGAATTTGAAAGTTTAATAAAACTTATACACTTATATTTTGCAAATACATATATAAATAGAAATCTCATAATCGAGTATTTGTATTCAAATAGCTTGTAAAATTAATGGTTCATATATATCTTGAAATAATATTAGATTCAAATTATTAGATGCTACAAGTTTAGTATCAAGGAATATAATATTCATAAAATATATATTCACATATATATTTACAAAAGAAGTTTAGCATATATAACTTTTAAGCTTTGAAATCATTTAGTATATGAATATATATAATACAAGAAATAAAATCATCATGACATATAAGCTTTAATTTGAGGTTCAATTTGGCTTGTAACTCAATATGATTCTTATGATCAGTTGAGATTTTGTACTTGTAGGCTATGGAAATAAATGGCTTGATATTAATAGGAGGAGGCACTCTTTGTAGAAACAGAGTCATAATATTCATTCACACAAAATGATATTACATTGCTTGATACATATATAGAGATGTACATCAACTTACAGGTAGTTATAGATATACTTTACAAGTTTATCATAGTAAAAATACTATCGTTATCTCAAGATATCACTTATCCTTATCACTCACCTACAAGTTGAACAAGTTTGGAAGAAATCTTTAACTAGGACCAAATTAATAGATATTTCTGCTTGGCCAAAGGCTTTGTTAAAATGTCACCAAGCTAATCATGTGTGGAGATGTAAGCCACCCTAAGCTGCTTTTATATGACCTTATCCCAGACAAAATGAAAGTCAACTTCTAAATGCTTGGTTCTTAAATGGAATATAGGATTAGCAATAAGATAGGTGGCACCTATGTTCTCACACCAAAGGATAGGAGTAGAGGACGTGTAATGTAATTCTTATAGCAACAATTATAACCTTATGAGTTCAGATGTTGTGGCAACTAGAGCATGATATTGAACCTCAGCAGATGAGTGAGAAACTATTCTTTGTTCCTTAAAAGCCCATAAGATTGGATTAGGACCTAGAAAAATGACATATCCAGTGGTGGATTTTCTATCTTAAGACATCCTGCATAGTTAGCATCAAAACAAGCCATAAGCTGAGAAGAACAACTCAATGTAAATAAGAAACTATAAGTAGTGGTGGACCGTAAATAATGAAGTATTCTTTTCATAGCAATCCAATGTTTCTCAATTGGAGCATGCATATATTAAGAGACTTTGTTTATAGCAAAAGAAATTTCTAGTCTAGTAAGGTTTAAATATTGAAATCCTCCAACAATGCTATGATATAGAGTGGAATTAGACATGGGCTCACTATCACCAAGTGCCAATTTTTCAGTCGAACTAGCAGGAGTGGACATTGGACTACTTTGATGCATATTTGCTTTTTGCAACAAATCATGAATATATTTGGTTTGAGTAAGAAGCGGACCTAATTTTGTCCAAGATGCCTCTATTCCTAAAAAATAGTCCAATTAGTCTAAATCCTTGAGCTAAAAATGATTCTTGAGATAAACAACGAAATCATCAAATAGAGACTTATTATTACCTATTAGTAGAAAATCATCAACATAAATGATATAGTATAAAACATCAAAACATCAAATTTGTTGTCATAAACAAATAGCAATGTGTCGACATGAGATTTCTTGAAACCAAACTAATGCATTACATTATTAAGACAATTATACCATTAACGAGGGGCATATTTTAAGCCATAAAGAGATCTTTTTAGCCTATAAACATGTTTTGGTTTATCTGGATCAATGAAACTAAGCGGTTCTATCATGTATACTACCTCATCAAGAGAGCCATTTTAGAAAGCAATGGAAATATCCAATTGATGCACATGCTAGCCCGTAGAAATGGCAATAGAAAGAACTAACCGAATAGTGGCAAGTTTGATTACCGATGAAAAATCTCTATAAAATTCACACTAAGTCTTTTATGATAACCTTTTGCTACCATACGCACTTTATAATGATCAAATAGTTCCATCTTATTTTGTTTGATTCTAAATAGCCATTTGCAACATTGTATTTATTATTAGAGGAACCAACTCCTATGTACCATTGTGAAGAAGTGCACTATATTCCTCTAGCATAGCATTTTGCCATCCCTCATATTTGATTTCCTAAGTGTAGCATATTGGAGTAGAGATTTCTAAACTTATTACTAATAAGTCAAAAATTCATTTGGGTTTGAGTGAATTAGTTTGTGACCTAGTGATCATAAAGCTAAATGGTGAAGGTTGTATTGGAGGTTGGGTTATGATTTGTAAAGTGGGTTCTTGTGTTTTTGTTGTAGTAACTAGTATGGAGGCCTATGGAAATGAGTTTGGTGAAATCTAGGTGGGTTCACATGCGACAGGAAGAGTGGACGCAATAGGAGAAGCTACCATCTTTGTCGCATCCATGATGGGGGGGCTAGTTCTAGATTTTAGGTAGTGATTTGGTGATGGAGAAGGAGTGGGATTATTGGTAGTTGGTGTTGCACTTAAATTATCAATATGAGAGGATTGTAATTACATTACAGAAAGTACAGATGGTGCTTGAGACCCGATGTTTAAAGATGAAAGCACTTGTGCATTAGGCAAACAAGAAAAAGATGCAACATGTGAGCTAGGAAGATGCTTCCTGAGTATTGTTACATTCTAGATGGTATAAAAAGGTGGTAAAATAGCAAGTACAAGTCCAAGAATGCCATCTAAATTAGAACTAGTTGTTGGAGAAGTAAAATTAGGAAGAAACATAAGGGTTTATTCAACAGTCTTGGATGATTCTTGACTTATATAAATACCACTATTAGTAGTAAAAGGAAACACCTATTCATAAAAAACAACATGGCATGATATAAATAATGTATTAGTGGATGTATCAAGACACTTGTAACCTTTATAAAGCTTACTATAACCTAGGAACACACAATGTTTAGATCAAGATTCAAGTTTATTTTTAGTGTAAGGTTTCAACTAAGGAAAACATAGACAAATCAAAGATGTGAAGCTCATGATAATTAGTGGAGTGCCAAAATGAATATCATATGGAGACTTAGAAAACAGTTGTGATGCTAGTAAATGATTAATGACATACACAGTTGTTTCAAAGGCATGATTCTGATATTGAAAAGGAACATATGCATGATGTAATAAAGTTAGACGTTTTTCAACAATATGTCTATGCTTATGTTCAGCACATCCATTTTGTTTAGGTGTATAAGGACAAAAGCTTCTTTCTAATATGTAATTTTTAGAGAGATATTTGATTAATGCTTGGAATTTGCCCCCACCCCCCCCCCCCCCCCCAATCTAATTGGAAAGCTTTAATTGTGTGCCAAAATATTTTTCAATAATAGTATGAAACTTGATAAAAATAGAGAGGACTTCAAATTTTTGTTTGGCAAAATATATCTAGCAATACTTGCTATAATGATAAAAAACAAAAAAACAAAACAAAACATAATATCTAAAACCTTCAATTGAAGGAACAGTGGAAGGTCCCCAAACATCCGACCATATTAACTCAAGTGGCTTTATAGCCTTAAATTTAGAATTTGGAAAAGGAAGTTTGTGAGATTTGCTCATATTACAAGTTTGACACAAAGCAAAATTACTATTGGCAAACTTGATATCACTATTTTCTAAAGCGGAACGAACATATTGCAAATATGTATTGGCAAACTTGTTAGCTTAGCTTATGCATGATAGTGTATGATTGCGGATGATCACACATGCATGTATATTTATGCATAGATGATGCATATTTATATATGTATGTTTATAGATTTGTGATGGTGCATGTAATAGATGAATCCATGGATGCAATAGGGTGGATTCACTAGTTTCTTTGTATATATTATGAATGCAAGTTTTTATATTATTTTTGTGTCCATAGAGCTATATTTCAATCATTACATATGTCTATGGATAAGAACTTCGAGAAGGCAGAGAAGATTAATTTGGGTAGGCTTATTTTAGATTTTAGGATTTGGTGGCCTATGTATTTCACTTTCATGTTGCTAAGGAAGAGCTATGCCCTAGTTTGAGGAGTTCAGCACTGTAATCAGCTATGACCCAAAGGTAGCTCTAGTGATGACAAAGTTCAAAATTGGGCATTTGGCATTTTTCAAGTCGCTTCAGGATATCGCTAGCTAGATGTTAAGGTAAATATGATAGTAGTGATCAAGTAGTTCTAGGATCTTGATGACTTTAGAGATTTGAAGGGATAAAGGCCTAGGGTGAGGACTCTAGTTTTTTATCTGACAACTAGGTATCTGTCTCTAGCTCTCCTATTTGGGTAATGCTAGAGCAATGGGTTTGGCACTTCAAATAGAGCGTAGTCGTATTATGGCTAAGGCTATTTTGGCTGACACTACTTAGTCTGGATTACATTGCAATAGTATAGAGAGATGGACTATTTCTCCTTATACTCTTCAAGTGAGGGAAAATTTGGTTGTTCTTATCTTTTCTTTTAAAGGTGTTTTGTTAGTTTCTAATTTTGGATTGGATTGTTTTACATATTTGACTTATGGATCATCTCATAGTGGTAGCCCCTTGTGAGGCCTCGCCCGAGCATCGGCCCAGTCCGCTAGAGGGAATTGGGATGTTCATTCTGGTTTGCACTTATGATGGAACCCTCGAGTTCAGATTTGGTTGATTTTGAAAATGATTTTGGGAGTCGCCACCCTAATTTATTTTTAAATGGGAAAATTAAGGAAAAACCCAATTTTGACTCTAATTCATTAATTTTCATTTAATTACCTAAGAATAAAATCACTAGTTTCAAACCAGGTTGAGTTCAATGACTACATTTTTGGTTTTAAATAATCGAAATTTGGCTCTTAAGTTTAATTTAACTTTAAAAAATTGATTTCATGAATGACAAATATTATAAGATGATAATTATAAATAAGATGCATGAATATGACATGAGTGCAAGCAGAAAATTAAAATAAAATATCCATAAATTAAAAAGGGAAAAAGAGATTGATAGGGATTTGGATTTGAGGTTTGGATTTAGATTCCAAATGTGTCTATGTACCCCATTGAATGGGGATCAAAACCCACGTAGTTCATTCCACGATTAAGTGGAAGGGTTTAAGAATTGATTAGATTGATTTTGGTTTGGGTGTTTTGAGAGTGAGGAAAAAAGTTGATACCTTTGCTTTTGGTGAGCAGAGGGTTTTACCAGACCGAAGTTCCATTTTATCGGGACCGGGGTGATTAGATGGATTGGAAGATTAATTAATTAATTAAAATGATAAATTAACTGATTAATATGATGAAATGGATAGGTTGATGGATTAATTAATTAAAATAATTAATTAATTATTTTGGATGAAGGGTGGATTAAGAAAAAGGATTAATTTGATTTTTGAAAAAAATGATTGATTTTAAAAAAAATGATTAATTAATTAATTAAAAAGATTAATTAATTAATTAATTGAGTGATTAATTAAAAAAGAGTTTTAGTTAATTAAAAAGATTAATTAACTTGGTTAGGGTGAAATAATTAATTAATTAAAAAGATTAATTAATTAATTAGAGAGTGATTGAAGAGAGAAGAAGAGAGGAATTTGAGGATAGCAATATACTCAAATTCAAGAAGTGTGTTGGAATGAAGGATGAAGGGGGGTATTTATAGAAAAAGTGGGTGACGTTAATTTAGGTAATGAAAATATGAAAAGACCATGAGGGGTAGGGTCAGAAATGGCTGAAAATTAGACTGAAAGGGGTAAAAAGGTCATTTTCTGCACAGGTGGGGCCCATAGGGGATCAGAAGTTCACAGAACCTAGTGCGGTATAGCACCAGGCCTGTGTGGCACCACATCAGACTTATGCAACATGCTACAATCAAGGAGTGCAGCACCGCACAGGTCTAACGCGGTGCCGCACTCCTGTTTTGTGGCAGCCACATGTCACCCTAGCACATTTTTCAAGATTTTTTTTTTTTTAAGAGATTGGTTGTTGGTATGGAGTTTGGAAAATTTGGATGTCTAGTGGCAATGTAATTGAAGGCTAAAAATTTTTCTTTCAATGGTGCTGCCTCCAAACCCTCGCCCGCTAGCCGGTTAGCAAGACCATCGTAACGGCTCCACATAGCACGTTAAACTCAGCAAGTGCTAAGGCTACGGTTGGATGATAAGGGTGCAAAATTGAGGGTTCAAAGTTGCCCCCTCATTAGAATTGGCTTTGAATAAAAGGTGATTCTAATGATTGTGAACATTGAGAAGAGGTACCATGTCAGATTTTGGGCTTATATGTTCTTGTCATGTCCTTTGGGAGGTGGCCCTTTAGGATAAATGAGATTTTATCAATGGCTATCAGTTCAGCCTTGACATTGGATTCGAGAATGGTCTTAGTGAATTTCAATTATGGCTATCTATTCGGCCCTAATGTTAGAGGACAAAGAAGGTTTGGTGAATTTCAATCTAGACTATCTATCCGGCCTTAATATTAGAGGATAAAGAAGATTTGGTGAATTTCAATCAAGGCTATCTGTTTGGCCTTAATGTTGGAGATAAAGAAGGTTTGGGGTGAATCTCAATCAAGGCTATCTATCTAGCCTTAATGTTGGAGGTAAAAATGATTTGGATAAATCTCAATCAAGGCTATCTGTCCGGCCTTAATGTAAAAAAGATTTGGGTAAATCTCAATCAAGGCTATCTATTTGGCCTTAATGCTAGAGGTAAAGATGATTTTGGACAAGAAAATTTAGTGAAAAGAGAGCCTCAACCTATGACAAGTTGGCTCGCGAGATTTTGAAGAAGAGCCTCGACTTATGGCGAGTCGGCTCGAAAGATTCTAATAAGATTTTAGTAAAGGGAGAGCCTCAGCCTATGGCAAGTTGGCTCAAGAGATTCTAAAAAGATCTCAACAGGCGGAGAGCCTCGGCCTATGGATGTCAGCTAGACAAATTCTAAAAATGTTTTGATAAAAAGGAGAGTCTTGGCCTATGGCGAGTCAGCGCAAGAGATTCTTACAAGATTTTAATTGTGCCAAAGAAACTTAGGCTTCTGAATATGAAAGGTTGGGCCTTTTCAGAAGGCCCAAAGGAACTTTACTAAGAGTAAAGGGGCTCTGGAAGTCACACTTCATTGATTAGATATGAAAAGGTATCATTTTGCCTCAAAGATACACTGGTCAACTTTAGGAAGTGTCAGTCAGCATTGAGGAAGTACTAGTCAGCTTTAGGAGATGTCGGTGAGGCTATTGGCTTAGCTTTATGTATGATGATGTATGATTGCAAATGATTGCATAGGTGCTGGCACACAGATGATGCATGCATGTTTCAGAATTCATAGACCTTTTATTTGACTTTTATGCCATGCATGATTTGTGATGATGTCTGTAAAGGATAATTACATGAATACATGAGGGTGGATTCACACATTTGCTTTATGAATACAATTTTTTTCATGTGACTTTTGTGTCCTATGGAGACATGCATTTGTGGACTGAAAAACTTGACAGGGTTGATGAACTCAACTTGGATTGGTATGGAATAGTTGTTATGGTGGCATTACAAGGAGATTGAGATTTTTTTGAAGGCTTGCTTCAAGTTTTGGAATCTAATGGCCAGAGATTTCTATTTTAGTGCTGTTGAGAAGGAGCCGTGTCCATTCTCGAGGAGTTTGGCATTTCTCGAATTTTTCAAGAGTTTTTTGGACTTTTCCCAGAATGTCACAAGTCAGATGTAGGTGAGTGTTGGTCAAGTGAATTTAACCATTATGATTGAGAACTTCCATAATCCCAGTGACCAAGGAAATATGAGGGGGCAGAGACTGAAGATGAAGGCTGTGGTTTTTTGTTTGAGAGTCAGATACGGGTCTGTTGATTAGAGTGATGCCAAAATGGCAAATAGAACAGAGGCACTGATGAGCCTTGACGGCTTTGTTTGGGATTTTGAGAGATGAACTATCTGGCTAGTTATTCACCAAGTGAGAAAACCTTATCTTACCCTTTCTATTGGGGTGCTTTGTGGGTGTCTATTTTAGGTTTTGGGTTATCTTGGAAGTGTGGCTGATGGATCATTTTTAGGCTGACGTGAGCAAATTATTATACCCTAGCCTTTAAGACTAAATATAGGATGAGCAAGGGGTCGAACACTGGGAAAAATGATGAATTTATTATTAACCGAACAAATAATAAGATGAATAGGCAAAGAATAATTGGAGTTTGAGTAACTAATTAACTACTAATTTAACTACAAATCACTAAATTCTAAATAATTCAAAGTTATTAAACAGGTTAGAATTACAAATTAAATTTAAATCAATGAACTTCTAACATGTATATAAAATAAGATTATGAATAAGTTGATTAGAGAATTAACCTGAAATCTTTAAAAGCTTATCTCTAAGGCAATTAAAGGTATTTTTGAATAGACTTACATGCACTCTCATGTCAATGTAAATGTAAACAAAAACCATGAAGTTCAATGTTAATTCTTTTTACCCCTTTAGAAGTAGATTCTAATTAATCTTTTAACTTAAGTGACATCAATTACTTTTCCATTAAGAATTCCAATTCTCATTGCAAATTCTTAACTAACATATTACATATGGTGATCAAGCATATATAACAACTATTAAGCACTTAATTGAAGCTAAATCAATCATTCATTAAAAAAATATTAAAGTGAAGTTCATAGACTAAATTTGCATTGCAATTCTAACCACAAGTACTTTAGCCTTGATGCATTGTTAGATAAAAAAGAAGATTAAACATTCAATCATCAAAGAAATAAAATAGATTAAGCAAAGAAAAAGTTATAGAAATCTTTTACTAGCCCTTCTCAAGATTAGAAGCCTTGATACAAGAATAGTTTCCCAAAGTGTTGTACTTGAAAGTGCTAAAATTTGTAAGATCTCTCTCTTTCTTCTTAATACAATACTCTCTACTTGTATTCTGATTTTTCTAGATTTTCTACCTCCCTTTTATAGAAGAAACTTCAATGATTTAAAGGCTTTGAACAGTTAAAAGTCATAACATTTCATAAAGAAATGTAACACTTTGTGAAAAGTCACCTAATAACTGCTTTAGAAACTTCAAGGGCATTTTGGTCAATTAAGATGGCAAAATTAGACTTCAAGGTCTTCATGAAAGTTGTAGACCTCTTTTTCAGCTTTCCATAGCCTCTTGAATTGTTTTAATCCCAGTTGTGTAGAGGAAGTTATGACTGAAATATTATAGACTATTCATGAAGGATCCTGTCTTTTGGTGTGTGCCGACTCGGCACCAACTCATCCTCCTTTCAACAACTCGGCATAGTAGCCATTGGTGCTGACTCGGCACCAACAGAGTTGAAGGATGCCGACTCGGCACCAGTACTTTTCAAACTTTGCTTTCTCTTTTTATACTTGGCTTTTCTAGGAACCTCCAATTCTTCCCTTAACCTATTAAAACTTTATAAAATACTCTCAAAACCATCAGGTTAAGGAGAAATCTTTGAGAAAATGTTAGTAGAATAAATATTAAGGAAATACACACAAAATGCATTAAAATATACTAAACATATACTTAAAAAGCAACTAAAATGCACCTGAAATAACACTAAATCCACACCATTTTACATCACATCAAACTCCCCCACACTTAGACTTTGCTTGTCCTCAAGCAATTTCATAAGTTGAAAGGAAAAAACATAATCATAAAAATTACACCTTCATATTCAAATGTTAAAGCACTAATAAGGGTCATTACTCCTTAAAGAAAAGAAACAAAGAAGAAGAGTTTTTATAAAACAACTCCATAAGCCTACAAGAAAAATGTTTGACACAACTAATATAAGCAATAAGGTGATTGTTTATCAAAGATTATAAGGAGAATTTGTCAAGTTCATTCAATTGATTACCAAACTCAGGTCAAAAGGGAACTATTTAAACAATTGAGGAAAAAGGAAAGCATACATACCCATAATCAATCTCAAGGAATTTTTGGAAAATTTGTCTCTCTTTTCTTTTCTTTCTTTCTTCTTTTTTTTTTTTTTCTTAAATGACAAAAGTGAATATTTCCGAACAAACATATTTAAGGAGCATACTCAAACATGCATGACTTACACATTCACTTCCGCCATGTATGGATATTATTTCATCTATAAATTCCTTTCCGAACGAATACAATTGAAGAGCAAACACAAATGTACATGACTTACTCAGAACCTATATATTATTTTATTTTTATTTATTTTTATTTTTATTTATTCCTCATCCTTTATTGACTAATCATAGGTATGTATTAACTTAAATTTCCTCTAAACTAAAAATAAAATAAAATCCCTTAAAACTTAAGCAAGCATTCATTAGTCCAAATTAATTAAAAACTTCTCAAGATATAAATAAAGACAAACAAATCACCCTCAAGCCTATACAAGAAGTTCATGTAATTAACTAAGGCAAGGGAAGTTGATCATAAATCAATTCTTAAATGTTTTTAACCCTTAATCTTATAATGAACCAAACTAGAACTATATCATATAAAATTAGAAGGAGTCTTCAAAAATTTCAAAATATTTTGAGGTGATGCATCATAGCATAGATTATGAACACTAAATCCTATAAACTTATAAAATAGGGTAAACAAAAAAACTAAACAAGATATAACCTACCAAATTTGCTGTGGGCAAATTATTATACCCTAGCCCTTATGACTAAATATAAGATGAGCAAGGGGTCGAACACTGGGAAAAATGATGAATTTATTATTAACTGAACAAATAATAAGATGAATAGGCAAAGAATAATTGGAGTTTGAGTAACTAATTAACTACTAATTTAACGACAAATCACTAAATTCTAAATAATTCAAAGTTATTAAACAATTTTCAGAAAGAGAACAGGTTAGAATTACAAATTAAATTTAAATTAATGAACTTCTAACATGTATATAAAATAAGATTATGAATGAGTTGATTAGAGAATTAACCTGAAATCTTTAAAAGCTTATCTCTAAGGCAATTAAAGGTATTTTTGAATAGACTTACATGCACTCTCATGTCAATGTAAATGTAAACAAAAACCATGAAGTTCAATGTTAATTCTTTTTATCCCTTTAGAAGTAGATTCTAATTAATCTTTTAACTTAAGTGACATCAATTACTTTTCCATTAAGAATTCCAATTCTCATTGCAAATTTTTAACTAACATATTACATATGGTGATCAAGCATATATAACAACTATTAAGAACTTAATTGAAGCCAAATCAATCATTCATTAAGAAAATATGAAAGTGAAGTTCATAGACTAAATTTGCATTGCAATTCTAACCACAAGTACTTTAGCCTTGATGCATTGTTAGATAAAAAAAGAAGATTAAACATTCAATCATTAAAGAAATAAAATAGATTAAGCAAAGAAAAAGTTATAGAAATCTTTTACTAGCCCTTCTCAAGATTAGAAGCCTTGATACAAGAATAGTTTCCCAAAGTGTTGTACTTGAAAGTTGTAAGATCTCTCTTTTTCTTCTTAATACAATACTCTCTACTTGTATTATGATTTTCTAGATTTTCTCGATGTCTTTTACAAAAGAAACTTCAACTATTTAAAGGCTTTGAATAGTTAAAAGTCATAACATTTCATAAAGAAATGTAACACTTTGTGAAAAGTCACCTAATAACTGCTTCAGAAAATTCAAGGGCATTTTGGTCAATTTAGATGGTAAAATTAGACTTCGAGGTCTTCATGAAAGTTGTAGGCCTTTTTTTCGGATTTTCATAGCCTCTTGAATCGTTTCAATCTGAGTTGTGTAGAGGAAGTTATGACTGAAACATTGCAGACTATTTAAGAAGGATCCTGTCTTTTGGTGTGTGCCGACTCGGCACCAACTCATCCTCCTTTCAACAACTCGGCACAGTAGCCATTGGTGCCGACTCGGCACCAACGGAGTTGAAGGGTGCCAACTCAGCACCAGTACTTTTCAAACTTTGCTTTCTCTTTTTATACTTGGCTCTTCTAAGAACCTCCAATTCTTCCCTTAACCTATTAAAACTTTATAAAATACTCTCAAAACCATCAGGTTAAGGAGAAATCTTTGAGAGAATGTTAGTAGAATAAATATTAAGGAAATACACACAAAATGCATTAAAATATACTAAACATATACCTAAAAAGCAACTAAAATGCACCTGAAATAACACTAAATCTATACCATTTTACATCACATCAAACTCCCCCACACTTAGACGTTGCTTATCCTCAAGCAATTTCATAAGTTGAAAGGAAAAAACATAATTATAAAAATTACTCCTTCTTATTCAAATGTTAAAGCACTAATAAGGGTCATTACTCCTTAAAGAAAAGAAACAAAGAAAAAGGGTTTTTATAAAACAACTTCATAAGCCTACAAGAAAAATGTTTGACACAACTAATATAAGCAATAAGGTGATTGTTTATCAAAGATTATAAGGAAAATTTTTCAAGTTCATTCAATGGATTACCAAACTCAAGTCAAAAGGGAACTATTTAAACAATTGAGGAAAAAGGAAAGCATACATACCCATAATCAATCTCAAGGCATTTTTGGAAAATTTGTCTCTCTTTTCTTTTCTTTCTTTCTTCTTTTTTTTTTTTTTTTCTTAAATGACAAAAGTGAATATTTCCAAATGAACATATTTAAGGAGCATACTCAAACATGCACGACTTACTCATTCACTTCCGCCATGTATGGATATTATTTCATATATAAATTCCTTTCCGAACAAATACAATTGAGGAGCAAACACAAATGTACATGACTTACTCGGAACCTATATATTATTTTTTTTATTTATTTTTATTTTTATTTATTCCTCATCCTTTATTGACTAATCATAGGTATGTATTAACTTAAATTTCCTCTAAACTAAAAATAAAATAAAATCCCTTAAAACTTAAGCAAGCATTCATTAGTCCAAATTAATAAAAAACTTCTCAAGATATAAATAAAGACAAACAAATCACCCTCAAGCCTATACAAGAAGTTCATATAATTAACTAAGGCAAGGGAAGTTGATCATAAATCAATTCTTAAATGTTTCTAACCCTTAATGTTATAATGAACCAAACTAGAACTATATCATATAAACTTAGAAGGAGTCTTCAAAAATTTCAAAATATTTTGAGGTGATGCATCATAGCATAGATTATGAACACTAAATCCTATAAACTTATAAAATAGGGTAAACAAAAAAACTAAACAAGATATAACCTCCCCCACACTTAGAGTATACATTGCCCCCAATGTGTCCCAAAAAGAAGAAAACATAGAAAAATAAGCAACATATATTAAAGAAAAATAGGGAAAGGTTAGAAATGCTTATCTTTCAATCCACTTATGGTGAAGGGGGTGGAGAATCAAATTGATATCCACTGCTAGCAAAAAATTGATCCATCTTGTTGGTTAGTCTTCGTTGTTGCCTCTCCATTTGTTATTGCCTAGCATCCATGCGTCCCAATTGTGTATTCATAGCTTGTTGATTTTGAAGGATTTGTTGCCAAATAGCCATGTCGGGGGACACATGAGAACTTCCTCCACCGATTTCAACAGGAGTGGTAGTAGATGTACCACCAACATTAATACCTTGTTCATCACTTTGATCTTCATGTTCACCCTCTTCGCTACTCTCTTCGCTTTTCTCAACTCCTACCCAACATGATCTATCTTTTGCATGTCTTAAATTAAAGTTAGGATAAATAACCTCACCTTTTGTGAAAGCAGATTTAGTAAGGCGAACCATACTCACCATTCTCATGGAATCCAAAGAAGCTTGTGAAATTTTAAGATCATTAACAATAGAAGTAATAATATAACCATGAGTCAAAGGACCACTTTTATTATTAGCACATTCAAGTAACTTATTAAAAATCCAATAAGTCCAGCAAATTTGCTTTTTCATGCTAATATACCACATCAAATAAATTTCTTGGATAGAGACTCTATTTCCTTCCGATTTACCAAACACAAGACATGCAAGAATTTTATGTAAAAGCCACAATTTATGGTCTTTAATGAACATGGCATGGCCTTTCCTAGGATCAAATTGAGGTAAATCGGTTAATTCATTCCAATATTCACTAGCATGCTAATCACGAGGGAATTCACAAACTCCATCCTTAGAAAAACCAAACACTTTTTTCATGAAATTGCAAGTCCATTGATATGGGTTTCCTAGCATATGAAAGTCTAACACATGAGGATCATTATCATTCAATTTCAAAGTGCAGTAAAATTCTTGTGTTAGTTGCACATAAGTGTCCTTTTCTAAAGAAACCAAAGTTTTAAGACCTATTTGTTTAAGAAATTTCTGCAGAATTTCATCAAAACCCATTTTACTAACAACATCAAGAGGAAGAAACCTAGAACCAACAACATTTCTTTTAAGACATTTTTCATACTTTTGTCCTTCCCATTTTTGAAAAATTGGAAATGCTGCTCTATATAGTGGTGCAATATCCAGAACTTCTTCCTCCTCCCCGGCAACGGCGCCAAATTTGATGTGAGCAAATTATCATACCCTAGCCCTTAAGACTAAATATAGGATGAGCAAGGGGTTGAACACTGGGAAAAATGATGAATTTATTATTAACCGAACAAATAATAAGATGAATAGGTAAAGAATAATTGG
The DNA here is from genome assembly GCA_947687605.1 of Reutealis trisperma. Classification (NCBI taxonomy): domain Eukaryota; kingdom Viridiplantae; phylum Streptophyta; class Magnoliopsida; order Malpighiales; family Euphorbiaceae; genus Reutealis; species Reutealis trisperma. The sequence continues at coordinate 121,753 of CANTUT010001150.1, forward strand.
AGTTTGAGTAACTAATTAACTACTAATTTAACAACAAATCACTAAATTCTAAATAATTCAAAGTTATTAAACAGGTTAGAATTACAAATTAAATTTAAATCAATGAACTTCTAACATGTATATAAAATAAGATTATGAATGAGTTGATTGGAGAATTAACCTAAAATCTTTAAAAGCTTATCTCTAAGTCAATTAAAGGTATTTTTGAATAGAATTACATGCACTCTCATGTCAATGTAAATGTAAACAAAAACCATGAAGTTCAATGTTAATTCTTTTTACCCCTTTAGAAGTAGATTCTAATTAATCTTTTAACTTAAGTGACATCAATTACTTTTCCATTAAGAATTCCAATTCTCATTGCAAATTCTTAACTAACATATTACATATGGTGATCAAGCATATATAACAACTATTAAGAACTTAATTGAAGCCAAATCAATCATTCATTAATAAAATATTAAAGTGAAGTTCATAGACTAAATTTGCATTGCAATTCTAACCACAAGTACTTTAGCCTGGATGCATTGTTAGATAAAAAAAGAAGATTAAACATTCAATCATCAAAGAAATAAAATAGGTTAAGCAAAGAAAAATTTATAAAATTCTTTTACTAGCCCTTCTCAAGATTAGAAGCCTTGATACAAGAATAGTTTCCCAAAGTGTTGTACTTGAAAGTGCTAAAATTTGTAAGATCTCTCTCTTTCTTCTTAATACAATACTCTCTACTTGTATTCTAATTTTTCTAGATTTTCTACCTCCCTTTTATAGAAGAAACTTCAACTATTTAAAGGCTTTGAACAGTTAAAAGTCATAACATTTCATAAAGAAATGCAACACTTTGTGAAAAGTCACCTAATAACTGCTTTAGAAACTTTAAGGGCATTTTGGTCAATTCAGATGGCAAAATTAGACTTTAATGTCTTCATGAAAGTTGTAGGCCTCTTTTTCATCTTTCCATAGCCTCTTGACTTGTTTCAATCTGAGTTATGTAGGGGAAGTTATGACTAAAATATTGCAGACTATTCATAAAGGATCCTGTCTTTTGGTGTGTGCCGACTCGGCACCAACTCATCCTCCTTTCAACAACTCGGCACAGTAGCTATTAGTGCCGACTCGACACCAATGGAGTTGAAGGGTGCCCACTTGGCACTAGTACTTTTCAAACTTTGCTTTCTCTTTTTATACTTGGCTCTTCTAGGAACCTCCAATTCTTCCCTTAACCTATTAAAAATTTATAAAATACTCTCAAAACCATCAGGTTAAGGAGAAATCTTTGAGAAAATGTTAGTAGAATAAATATTAAGGAAATACACACAAAATGCATTAAAATATACTAAACATATACCTAAAAAGCAACTAAAATGCACCTAAAATAACACTAAATCCATACCATTTTACATCACATCATAGGTTGGACCCTACTTTTCAGTCTACATATGCTTTATTGATACTCGATCAAAGATCATATAGGATGGTTGCTTGCAACTTGCTCTTGGATGACACATTTTTAGCATTTGCCAATTGTAAAGGATTTGATCTCTCATGACCAGAGGCCACGGATGTTGAGCAGTTTGCTTTCTGTGTTTGGTTTTAATAACTTTCCACTTGGGGATAAAGGTCTTAAGGCAGACTCTGGGTATGCCCCTAGTTTTTTCTCTTCTTAAAGTCTGTGCAGATCACAGCTCCTATTGCTAGAACTATCAAGTGGTGGCTAGCTGAGGAGTTATAAGGCTGTTTATTTTGGGATTTCACTTAGGACCATAGAGAGGTATACAAGGTAGTTGATAAAGGTAATTTGGCCAGTTGAGAAAGAGTTCCAGGCTACCATGCTGAGAGGAATGAAGGATGAAGTGGCTAAGGAAGGAGAGACTGTATGAGGAGCCATTGGTAGCAAGAGGACTGCAGCACAAATAGAGGGGTGACTCGATCTTTGAAGGAAACTCGGGGATCTGCTAGAAGTGCGACACCATAGGTTGCAATAGTGACTAAAACTATAGTGGCAGTGACAAAGGAGACTGTGACTGTAGTGAGGACAAGATGACACTACATTGGAGGTTCAAGGAAGGACTACTGTAATTAAGGTAGAGAGGAGGACTGCACCTTCTAAATTAAAGAGGAGGATTTTTAGGAACAATTTCAGGACTAGTGGTACTTAAAAGAGGGTTTTTAATACTATTGTGGTGAATAGTTGTAATTTTGTTGGTACTTTTACTGTTGCAGCGGAAAAAGCTATAGAGGAAGAGGGGTGTGCCTTCTTAAGGAGATTATGGAAAATGCTGATTCTGATGAGGACACAAGAGATGTGCACCTCAAACTAGACCATGACTTCAGACATGACACTTTTTTTTGTTCAAAATAATTGCAGTTTAATAGGACTATACGAAACAAGATAAACTATAGACTATATTGAAAGGGCTCTCCTTTATGATGGGTTTGTATTTTGCAAGATTTGATCATCTTTAAATGAGACATCTTTTATTTTTCTCTAATTTTTACCTAAGTTGCCCTTTCAGGTTTTTAGCTTAGCAAGCATTCTTCTTCTTCTCTCTCTCTCTCTCTCTCTCTTATTTTTTTTTAGGCAAAAGAATTAAGTTAATGATGTACTAGGCATAAAGAAAATGAGAATGTGGTACAAACAAAATATTTTATTTTATGATTTGGACCGCACCCGAGTCAGTCTGCCTACGTATCCCTTTCATCACTTTTCTGTCGATTATTTCTTTTAGGGAGAATCAAGTCCACATAGTTCTGATTACATATGCATGAAAAATAAAAATAAAATGCAGATGTCATCTTTGGATAATGTATTGTTTCAGCTGATCCAAGTTGTCAGGATGGGAGAATTCATTTCAGTCCACGTCCATAAAGATGGTGCCTCCGTCAGATAGGATCTTCTTGAGCTTGCACTGTCCAGCCCAATTTAGCTTGAACTTCCTCTTGGATCATGGATAGGGGCTTGGATTTCTCTCAAAACTAGACTTCCTTCTTGCGAACCCTTGTCTCTCATCTTCTAGTCGAAGTGCTCGGCTAATCTCCATCGATAATCATGATCTTCATTCTCCATGACTTCTCCTTGATAGGTTTCTTGTGTGTATAGGTTGGGATCTCATAAACTGCAATGCTTAGATCATCCATAACTTGTCTTGTATAGAATAGCTCATGAGCTTTTATACTACTGCCATGCAAATGCAATGTATGGGATTTTTTTTTTTTTTTTGTGCCGTAATTAATTAATTCTTTTGCCTTTTTAATTTTTTTTTATTTTTGTTGCCTTTTTTTTTTTAAAGATGTCCCATTTAAAGATGAATCAGAAAAAAAAATCAAAGTAAATCATAAAGTTTAAACTTTTATTACGAATAAAAGTCCCATCATGAGTACATTAAAGGATAAGTCTTGAAGGCAAAATACAGACTCTGAAGGGTAAGACCTAACAGAATAAATTCAAGGAAATAGACTCAAAAGACTCTAATTCAGGTGACTTAGACACGAACTCAAATGACTCAAACATGGACTTAGAGGACTTGGATAGGGGCATAGCAGTGGTGGCACTCTTCTCAAAATACCAGTTATCGGGTGAGGCTTGAGACGGTTGAGTGAGCTCGGTGATTCAGAAGGGATTGATAGTGGTGTTAGACTTTAGGTCTATGAGTAATGATGTCTCTGCTATCAATGAGGTCTTGAATTTTGTTCTTCAGAGCCTTACACATATCAATTTTATGCCCTGGCCCTTGATGATAATCACAGTGCTCATTGGCACTGTAACCCTTGGGCAAAGGGTTTGGAAGGGGTCATGGCTCTAAAGGCTTAACCAGATTAGCCTCTAAGGCTTTCTTGTAAATGATACTAAGGGGCATGCCTAGCTCAGAGAAAGTCCTCCTTGTTTCTAACTTCATCAGTTAGTGACAGGACACAACATTTACCTCTCCCTCTCTTTAGGTGGTGTTGGTGGTATAGTTAGTGTTCTTGTGATACCTAGAGGATTCATCCTTGATTCGTCTTGATTGATTCAAATCCTTGATAGTGGTGGTGGTGGCAATGAAATCTTTGAAGTTAGGGAGGTATTATGTTTGTAAATGCATCTGGTACTAGGGGAGGAGGTTCTTGACAATGATATCAATTTGCTCTACTTCAGATGGACCGTTCACCATTTAAGCTGCTTTTGTCCTCCACCTTATAAGGAACGCAATGAAGGATTCTCTTGGCCCTTGTTTGGTGGTTTTCAAATCTCAATGGGTGACATCTACCTTGATGTTATAGTGGTATTTCTTGACAAAGGCATTGCATATATCATTCCAAGCTTTCTTGTGATTCTAATCGAGATCTAATAACCACTTACTAGCAGCTCCAGTCAAGGACTGTTGGAATAATTGAGCAAGGAGCTCGTAGTGCACACTAAAAGGTCTCATGGCACCCACATACATCTTGAGATGAGTTGTAGGACACATGGTGCCATTAAACTTGTCCATGACCAGCATTTTAAATTTTGGTGGAACTCGTGTATTTGGGAAAAGAGCTAAAGAGTCGACATCTATTATGTCTTTATGCTTTTTGATGCTTTTAAGTGTTCTCTCCATGGCCTCAATTTTCTCCATCAATTTCTTAGTTTTGAAAAAGCTAAAGAAATCTCCACTTTGAAAAAGATTCGTAGTGGGAGAAGGAGTAGTTACGTTTAAGTCCACGATAAGAGAGGTTAGAGTTTCAGGTGCTTTCCCTTTATCAGTGAGATCGATAATGGGAGGAGTAAAAGTAGGGGCATGGCTAGTCCCAGTTTGGGCAGATGCAGGCTCAGCATGAGCAGGGGGGGAGTGACAGTGGCATTGGTCATTTCCTTGACCTCATTGATGATGGACTGGTGTTAGGAGTTGAGGGCATCAGTAAAGGTGGCAAATTGGGCATTGAGAGCATTGGTGAAAGTTTCAGCTTGAGTCTAAAGAGCGGTGGTGAGCGCAGCTTGGAAAGTTTCCTCTTATTTCTTAAGGAGATTGGTGAAAAATGTGCTCATCGCCTTTTGGTTGAAGTTAGAAGTGTTGGTCATTGGTACCTTGAAACAGAAAACAGACAGAAAAAATGGGTAAGAAAACAAAATTATGAAGGGAAAATGGCATGAATGTGAAGGTGTGTCGAGAAAAGGATTCCTTCCACATGGTTGGTCACCGGGTTTACATATTGACAGGGTGAGTGTGTGAGACATTTTGGGGTAACGGACCACCAATTTAGGTCTTTGAGGTGTTTGAGGGTTAACCTTGTTGAGCTTCTCATATTATATATGCATGATCATGATGTGATGCATGCTAAAAAAGGTTTCATGAACATACAAGAATATTAATTATTATGATACATAGAACCTAAGGCCAAAGGATAGGGCAACTTTATGCACAAAGGTGAAGGGTGGTTTGATTTAAGGGTCCCCGTCCTACTAGAGCATCTATATACCTAACCACATGTGAGGCAAGGAGCCTCGTGTGAGTCCAACAGTACTGATTGCTCGTTACACCACCAAAATGATCGGGGATTCATCGCAGGGTGGAATGCTTTCACTATCTCCTAACATACTCAAAGAGAGTTGTCAAACCAATGCTACTCACCATCCAAAAGTTTTCCTAAAGCTAAAGTTTAGGCAAGGAGCCTTTATTATGCAAAGTGATGCATGAAAGTCAAATTATACTTAATGAGCCAAATAAAAATTATTTTGGAAAAATTTTTCCTTAACCAAATAGTAATCCTCTTATTTTCCTTTTTTTCAAAAAAGATTGCAACCAGTGCCCAATGGAGTCGCCAGCTGTGAGGCCTCGCCCAAGCATCGATCCGATCTGCTAGAGGGAACTAGGATGCTCATTCGAGTTTAGACTCACGATGGAACCCTTGGGTTCAGATTTGGTTAATTTTGAAAATGATTTTGGGAGTCACCACCCTAATTTATTTTTAAATGGAAAAATTAAGGAAAAACCCAATTTTGACTCCAATTCATTAATTTTCATTTAATTACCTAAGGATAAAATCACTAGTTTCGAACCAGGTTGAGTTCGGGGACTAGATTTTTGGTTTTAAATAATCTAAATTTGGCTCTTAAGTTTAATTTGACTTTAAAAAATTGATTTCATGAATAACAAATATTATAAGATGATAATTGTAAATAAGATGCATGAATATGACATGAGTGCAAGGAGAAAATTAAAATAAAATATCTACAAATTAAAAAGGGAAAAAGAGATTGATCGAGATTTGGATTTGAGGTTTGGATTTAGATTTCAAACGTGCCTACGTACCCATTGAATGGGGATTAAAACTCACGTAGTTCGTTCCACGATTAAGTAAAGAGGTTTAAGAGTTGATCAGATTGATTTTGATCTGGGTGTTTTGAGAGTGAGGAAAAAGGGTAATACATTTGCTTTTGGTGGGCGAAGAGTTTTACCGGACCGAAATTCTATTTTATTGGGACCGGGGTGATTAGATGGATTGGAAGATTAATTAATTAATTAAAATAAATAATTAACTAATTAATATGATGAAATGGATGGATTGATGGATTAATTAATTAAAATGATTAATTAATTAATTTGGATGAAGGGTGGGTTAAGAAAAATGATTAATTTCATTTTTGAAAAAAATGATTTTTGAAAAAAAGAGTGATTAATTAATTAAAAAGATAAATTAATCAATTGAGTGAGTGATTAATTAAAAAAGAGTTTTAGTTAATTAAAAAGATTAATTAACTTGGTTAAGGTGAGATAGTTAACTAATTAAAAATATTAATTAATTAATTAGAGAGTGATTGGAGGGAGAAGAAGAGAGGAATTTGAGGATAGCAATTTACTCAAATTTAAGGGATGTGTTGGAATGAAGGATGAAGGGGGCTATTTATAGGAAAAATGGGTGAGGGTAGTTTAGGTAATGAAAATGTGAAAAGACCAGGAGGGGTAGGGCCAAAAATAGCTGAAAAATGGACTGAAATGGGTAAAAAAGTCATTTTCTGCACTGGTAGGGCCCACAAGTGGTCAGAAGTTCACAAAACCTGGTACTGCACTACACCAGACCTGTGCGGTGCCACATCAGACTTCTGCGGCATGCCATAATCAAGGCATGTGGCACTGCACAGGTCTAATATGGCACCGCACTTCTATTTTGAGGCAACCATGTGTCAACCTGGCACATTTTTTGAGATTTCTTTTTTTTTTTTTTTTAGAGATTGGTTGTTGTTATGGAGTTTGGAAAATTTGAATGTCTAGTGACAATGTAATTAAAGGCTAAAAAATTTTCCCAAACCCCCGCCTGCTAACCAGTTAGTGAGACCACCGTAACAGCTCCACGTAACGCGTTAAACTCAGCAAATGCTAAGGCTACAGTTAGATGATGAGGGTGCAAAATTGAAAGTTCACACCCCTTTGACAAAAGGTGCTTATATTGCTTCTCAGTACCATTTGCGTTCTATTTTGTTGAGACTCAACCAGAGAATGGATAGGATGGTAGTTAGAGCTTACACTAGAGGACATATTTTGACACTATCAATGGTATGGAATTAGATCTTTCATAACCATGGGCCATGCGTATCAAGTAATTTGCTTGTTGGATTGAGTTTGGACTTTTTTTTTTACTAAGGGATGAGACTTTTTGAGGTAGATAGGCTAGATTCAGGATGTTTCCCCGATTGTACCCTTCTTAGAGTATGTGTGGATCAAAGCTTCTGTTGCTAAGGCCACTAAAAGTGATTAGTTAAGGAATTTTCATGCTGCATAACCAATTATTGCTTTTTGGATTAAAGAGAGGTATAATAGGTGGCTGATATAAGTAGTTTGGCCAGTTGAGCTAAGCTACCCTACTGAGGAAGATAGAGGGTGATGCAGCTGAGGAGAGGGATACAGTGGGAGACAATAGAGATGAAGGGGATTACTCGGCCTATAGAGGAGACTAGAAAACTTACTGAGGGTTTGATACCGAAGGATGCATTGGTGACTTAAACAACAGTGGCAATAATAGAGAAGACTATACTGTAGTGAGAAGATAGGGTGACACCATAGGGGTGGTTCAGAGAAGGACTACTACGATTAAGATAGAGAAAAGGACTGTAATTTCTAGAGTACAGAGGAAGATTTTAGCTGATATAGCAAGAATCCATTTTTGAGTTACTACTGTACAGAGGAGGATTTCTATGAGCAGTTCTAGAATCACTAGTACTCAAGAGAGGGTTTTTTTATATTGCTATAGTGAGCAATTCTAGTTCTGATAGTACTTCTACTACTGCAACAAAGGGAGCAATAGAGACTAAGAAAAGGGGTATGGCCATTAAGGAGATTGTGGCAGACATTGATTCTGATGAGTGCACACGAGATATGCACCCTAGAAGGAGGATTGTCTAGACTTTGATTGCAAAGATGATAATATTTTGTTTTTGATTCTATAGCTACTAAGAATTTTTATTATGGATTTTCTATTTTTATACATACTTGCAAGCTGATATGACTACAGTCACTACATGATACAAGATAAGCTATAGTTGATATTGAGAGATTGTCCTTTTTGTCATGATGATGGATTGTATTCTATAAAATTTGATTACCATTATCTGAGCTATCTTTTATTTTTTACTCTAATTTTTTCCTAAAGTGCTCTTTCAAGTGTTCAACTTAGTGAGCGTTTTTCATTTTTTATTTTTAACTCTGATTTTTGTCCGAGCCACCCTTTTGGGTTTTTTACTTGATGAGCTTGTTCTATTTTTTGCCTTAGTGCGCTTTTGGGTTTTCAACTCAAGGAGCACTTTTCATTTAATCATTATTTTTTTGTTTAGGCAAAAAAATAAGTAAATAATGCATTAGGCACAGAGAAAATGAGAATGTGATGCTTTATCTTGTGAAACAAAAGTATTTTTATATTATGATTTGAACTGCATCTGGGTTAGGCTACCTACGTATCCCTTTCATCATTTTTCTATCAATCATTTTCTTTTAGGGAGAATTAGGTCCACATAGGTCTAATTTCAATGCATTGAAGATAGAGAAACTGACTATAGACACTACTTTCAGACAAAGTATCTATTTATTTGGTCCATATTGCAAGGGTTGGAGAATTCTTTCTCATCTATATCCATGAGGATGACGCCTTCACCGGATAGAATTTTAAGTAAGTATAGTCCAGCCCAATTCAATATGAACTTTCCTATTGAGTCATGAATTAGAGTCCTAATCTCATTTAGGATAAGATTTCCTTCTTTCAGATCTTTGTTTCTCACCTTTTTGTTGAACTGTCTGGCTAACTTTTATTGATAACATTACATTAGACTTTGTTATGATACCCTTTTATCTACTTTGCTTTCATTCTCTACAGCTTTTATTTGATGGACTTCATATGTTTATAGGTCAAAATTTTATGAACTACTATACTTGGATATATCCCTATCTTGTACTTGGGTTCCCATGCAAAAAAATCGAAGAAATCACGAGCCTTTTCAATTAATGCCTTCTTGTCATGATACGTAGATGCAATGTATGTAATTTTTGGTTTTCCTTTATGCTATAATTAATTAATTCTTTGCCTTTTTCATACATTTTTTTATTTCATTTGTTTGATTTTCTTTTTCAAATGTCTCATTCAAGGACAAATCAGAAGAAGTAAAGCAAAGCAGAAAGTTTAAACTTTTCATTGTTGATAAAAGCCCATCATCATAGGTTACATTAAAGGATAAGCCTAGAAGGTAGAATATAAACTCAGAAAGGCAAGATTCAACAAACTCAAACTCAGATAAAAATTCAACAGAAATAGACTCAAACTCAGATAAAAATTCAATAGAAATAGACTCAAACTCAAACTCAGAGAAAAATTCAATAGAAATATACTCAATTAGATGACTCGAACTTAGGCTGAGGTGTGTTGATGGGATGGGTTGATGATTCAGGCATAAAAAGCTAGCACTCTTCCTAAAGTATTGATTGGAGCTTGAGATGGTTGGATGAGCTTAGTAGTTCGAAAGAGGATTGATGGCGATATTGGGCTTTATCCTAGAGACAGTGATATCTTCATTGCAATGAAGTCCTGAATTCTATCTTGGAGACTTACATGCATAAGTGTTGTGTCTGCTTCCTAATGATAATCACTATGAACCCTTAATTTACACTCTTATCATCCGGCCACAGCTGAATACTTGTTAAGTTTAGTGTGCTACACAAAGTTAGTACGGTGATACCACTAACTAGTTAACAAGCGGGATTTCAGGGGGCAACACCCCCGAAAGAAAATTTTAGCCTTCAAGTAATCACTACACTGATATCTAGTTTTTCAAAATAAACCAACATCCATCCCTAAAAAAAAAGGCTGCCATATGGAGTGGCACGATCTGCACCAAGTGCTACATGGATCTGCACCTGTGGTCCCCTTTTCTGCGCCAAAATCTCCATTTTTCCATTTTTGGCCCTTTTTGGCCTTACCATTTTGGGTCTTTTCACTTTTCAATTCTTAAAATACTCTCACCTACTCTTCCTATATACATATGTATTTGTATATTATATATGTATATGTATATGTATTTGTATATGTATATGTATATATATATATATATATGTGTGTGTGTGTGTGTGTCTGTGTGTGTGTGTGTGTATGTATATGTATATATATATGTATATATATATGAATATTTATATATATATGAATATGTATATATACATGTATATATATACATATATGTATGTATATATATGTATATGCATATGTATATGTATATATATGTATATGTATAAGTATTTGTATATGTATATGTA
>CANTUT010001151.1:2500-65000 GCA_947687605.1 Reutealis trisperma
ATTGTTTAAAGGACTAGAGAATTGACTATAAAGGGAGTAAATTTCTGGGAATTAAGGAAATATGAGAAAAAAGAATTGAATGCTAATTGAGATGCACATTTAAGAGTGTAAGTTGATACAGGAAAATATTGCAGCCTAATGGAATAAGAAAGCAGTCTGCTGCTGAAGCGACGCATAGACTGCTGTGAGGGTGAAAATAGACTTTTGAGTTTTATAAGCAAACATGATTAACTACTGTAAGAGAAATATTTGTTTAAAAAAAGCACAGTTATTTGTTCTAAAGTTTCTTTTAAATATATTAAAAGGAAGTAGATGATGCTTTATTAGCAAATATGTAAGAACCTACTTAATCTTTAATCAGTTGCTTCCAACTGTTTTTCACATAAAAAATAATCAACTTTACTTTAGCTGCATAGTATCTAATAATAAGCACATAGTTTCAACTAGGTTCAAGAATTTTGGGTCAAAGCATATAAAATCGTGTCATGTTAAGCAATATCAAGGACATTCACGTATGATGTGGCATGCACAACAGATAAATATAAAATTGATACGTAAAAAATAAGTGAAATATTAAAATATCACAGCAATCAAGCATTCTAAACATGTTATAGTGATACTGTACTGATATAGTTCATTATATTAATTAAAGATCCGAACAGAAATTATATTATTCATAAAACACAGAGCAAAAAAATGTCCTTCATCAAAGTAGCATGTTCCTTTAGTGTACTATTAACCTACAATAGAATTTGTTAAAGATAGAAAAAAAATAACCCAACAATTATTTATATAATAATATATTTTTTTCCTTACCTTTTTTTTGGAAGTCATGCTTTCTTCTTCGTGCAATATAAAAAACAGAATAAATAATTTTACAATTAAAAATCCTTATATATCTTATCTCAAATGAATAATTTTTAAAATTATGATTTACCCTCGGCACAACTTTTCTTCACTAGCAATTCGTTGGGAAATAATTTAACTTAAAGTTTGTGAGTCGAGATTGCCGTCAGCGAAAGTTCGGTTGTATATGATGAGCCCAAAACATTAATCATATCACTTTGCATATCAGAAACAAAGTCGAGGGATCTTTTCATAGCTTTATTCACATTTGTTTCAGACAATATATGGAGCAATGTAAAAGTTGAGAAATGAGATTTTGCACTTAAGACAAATGCCATATCAGGTTTTAAAAATGTGCATTACTTCAAAAGAAGGTTTTAGAAGGATCTTTAATTTTATCACTAAGTACAACTTGGAAGATTCGTTTCAGGCAAAAAATTCTACTCATTATAAGAGGCAGTGCAAATTTATCTCTAAAATCTTGCACGAAGTGGCCCGCTGGCAAGCCCTTTAGATCAGCATCATTGCGATCAAATATAGCAAATGTTGTTAATCCAGTTTGTCCTTAACAATCGCATGCAGCTTGTACTTGATAATATCAATAACATGCAAGTCGGGTAAACTATAATTGTATTGATTTATTTAATTTTGCAGAAAATGTAGGATATTACCTTTTTAGAAATTATATTAATTTATTTAATTTTGCTAGAATTTAGAATACAAGTTCTTCAGAAATTACAATTAATTATTTAATTAATTTAATTCTTCAAGAATTATATTGTGTTTTACTATAATTTGAAGTCATAAATATTATGATAAATAAATAGACTTACAGTGATTTTGATATTCCTTGTATAGAACTAATTTATGCCAATAACGTGTTGTAAATCGGCTTATTAGCATAACAAATCAAATATAATAATAAGAATAATCAAGCAATAAAGTAAAGAGAATAGAAGAGATAGAGAGAATATATAATGAGAAAATACGCTCAAACTCTATTTATTACTTAAATAGATATATATATAATTTTAAGGAAAAACTAAGGGCGAATTTGACTTTATGCCAAATAGTTGATTTTAGATAAAAATAAAGAATTTTTTTAACAAATTGAAAATAGTAACTTGTTATTTTATATTTAGTACATTACAACTTTAAAATATAGTTTTATTTATCCCCTTCGAATTATTACATTATAATATCCAGGAAATATGGATTTTATAATCAAATTTTAAAATATTTATCAAATAAATTATTAATAAGATTGAAACAAATTAAATATCAAATTATATTTAGCTAATTTATTTAAGTAATTGAACGCATACTTTTTTTTTTTCATCCAAATTGAAGGGTGGAGTTATAAATCTCATGCATGTATTTATTGTTAAAGTATATCTTTGATTTTATAGGAGATTAACGCTCAATTTGTATAAGCAATTACTAATATCAGAACAAATTCAATTTTTAGAGTAGCATTTTAGAATTTAATGCTTAACGATTCAAAATTATAATTAGAATAATGAAATTTTCTAATGGCTGGTATGTATGTTCAATAAATTCAATTATTTGAAATAAAATTTTAAAATCTAATGCTTAAATGATTCAAAATTATAATTAAAATTTGTTGATACATGCGCATTGCATAATTATAAAATTATATTATATGTTATTAATTTATTTTTTAATTATCATCTAAATATAAAACATAATAATAATTTTTGTGTGTATATATATTATTTGCAAAAAATTGTGATAAAAACATATACAATTTTAAAAATTTGCAAAAATTTAACCAAAATGACGATAAAGACTATAAAAAAAAGTTTATTATTGTTAATGTAAATATATTTTAATATTTATTAAATATAAAAAATTATTATTTATTTTTTTTATATATATATGAATGCGTGTACATACACGTATAATAAAGTTTATGTAACTAATTATAAATATATATATATTTAATTAATATTATATTATTAAATTTTAAAAATAAATTAATTTATTAAACTTTTCATTCATTACAATACCATATGGCATTGTTAGTATGACATATTTGGAGTAGCATTTTAAAATATAATGTTTAACCGTTCAAAATTATAAGCAAAATGTTGAACTTTTACAATTGATAGTGTTTGAATATCTAATCATCATCAATGATTAATCGTTAATGTTAAACTAATCAAACTTTAATAAAAAAAATTATTTGCAAAATCAAGTATAATTTATAGTTGTGAGACCTTACTCGAGTACCAGCCTCGCCCGCTAGAGGGAACTGGGATATTCATTCAGATTTAAACTTACAATAGAACTCTCGTGTTCGGATTTTGTTAATTTTAAAAATGATTTTTGGGAGTTGCCACCCTAATTTATTCTTAAATGAAAAAATTAAGAAACAACTCAATTGACTACAATTCATTAATTTTTAATTAATTTATCCATGGATAAAAATCAGTAGTCTCAAACTATGTTGAGTTCAAGGATTAGGTTTTTAGTTTTAAATAATCTAAATTTGACTCTTAAATTTAATTTGACTTTAAAAATTAATTTCATGAATGACAAATATTATATGACAACTATAATGCGTGAGCATGGCATGAGTGCAATGAGAAAATTAAAATGAAATATTCATAGATTACATTAATTAAAAAAGGGGAAAAGAGATTGATTAAGATTTGGATTTGCGGTTTGGATTTAAATTCCAAACATGCATAAGTATCCCATTAAATGGGGATCGAAATTCACGTAATTCATTCCACGATTAAGCGGAGGGATTTAAGAGTTGATCATACTGATTTTGGTTTTGGGTGTTTTGAGAGTAATGAAAAAAAGGCTGATACCTTTTCTTTTGGCGGGCGGAGGGTTTTACCATACTGAAATTTCGTTTTATTGGGACCACATAATTGGATTGATTGGGAAATTAATTAATTAATTAAAAAGATTAATTAACTAATTAATATGATGAAAATGGTAGATGGATTAATTAATTAAAAAGATTAATTAATTAATTTGGATGTAAGAGAGTTAAGAAAATAATTATTTTGGGGGATTAATTAATTAATTAAAAAGATTAATTAACTAGTTAATATGATAAAAAGGGTGGATGGATTAATTAATTAAAAAGATTAATTAATTAATTTGGATGAAGGATGAATTTAAGAAAATGATTAATTTTATTTTAAAAAGTGATTAATTAGTTAATTAAAAAGATTAATTAATTAATTAATTGAATGATTAAAAAAAGAGAATTTTAGTAATTAAAAAGATTAATTAACTTGGTTAGGGTAATGTAATTAATTAATTAAAAAGATTAATTAATTAATTAGAGAGTGGTTGGAGGAAGAAGAAGAGAGAAATTAGAGCATAGCTATCAACTCTAACTCAATATGTGCTTAAAATGAGGAAATAGAAGGGCTATTTATAGGAAAATAAGGTGACGGTGACTTGGAAAGTAAAAATGTGAAAAGACGAAAAGGATAGGGCTAAAAAATACTAAAAAAATCAGAAAAGGGGCAATTTGGACATTGTAGTTAGCCATGGCGGTGTGGATCAACGTTGCCTGAACGCGGAAGCCGCGTTAAGCTGGCGGGGCTGGCTATGCCAGCGCCTCCACAGATGCAGAGCCTGGCTTTTTTTTTTTTTTTTTTTTTTAAGGGATTGGTTAGTTTGAGGTTTAGGAAATTTGGATATTTGAATAGCAATGTAACTAAGGCTAAAAAATTTCTTTCAAGGGCGCTGCCCCTAAACTCCCACCTACTAATCGGCTAGCATAACTGTCGTAATGGCTCCATATAGCACGTTAAATTTAGTAGGTGCAGCTGAATGATAAGGGTATAAAATTAAGAGTTCACAGCTGCCCTCTCATCAAAATTGGCTTTGAACTAAAGGTAATTTTGATGATGGTGAATGTTGAGAATAAGTGCCATGTCAGCTTATGGACTTGTGTGTTCTTGTTAGGTCCTTTGGGAGGATGCCCCTAAGATAAATGAGGTTTTGACAATGGCTATTAGTTTGGCCTTTATGTTGGATGCAAGAATGGTCTTGGTGAATTTCAATCAAGGCTATCTGCTCGACCTTAATGTAATGTTGGAGATAAAGAAGATTTGGTGAATTTCAATCAAGGCTATCTATTTTGCCTTAATGTTGGAGATAAAGAAGGTTTGGTGAATTTCAATCAAGGCTATCTGTTCGGCCTTAATGTTGGAGATAAAGATGATATGGGGTAAATTTCAATCAAGGCTATCTATTCGGCCTTAATGTTGGAGATAGAAATGATCTGGGATAAATCTCAATCAAGGCTATCTGTCCGGCTTTAATGTTGGAGGTAAAGAAGATTTGGGTAAATCTTAATCAGGGCTATTTGTCCGGCCTTAATGTTGGAGGTAAAGATGATCTGGGGTAAATCTCAATCAAGGCTATCTGGGGTAAATCTCAATCAAGACTATCTGTCCAACCTTAATGTTGGAGGTAAAGATGATCTAAAGAAGATTTGGGTAAATCTCAATCAAGGCTATCTATTTGGCCTTAATGTTGGAGGTAAAGAAGATTTGGGTAACTCTTAATCAAGGCTATCTGTTTGGCCTTAATGCTGGAGGTAAAGAAGATTTGGGTAAATCTCAATCAACGCTATCTATTTGGCCTTAATGCTGGAGGTAAAGAAGATTTGGGTAAATCTCAATCAAGGCTATCTGTTTGGCCTTAATGCTAGAGGTAAAAATGATTTGGGTAAAAAAGGTGGAAAGTGGAACCATATAGATATCTAGGTAATCGTTTCTAGATATTTTATGGGTGAAGTTGATAGATTTGGATAAAAGAGATGGAAAAAGAAACCATATCGATGTCTAGGTGACCATTTATAGACATTTATGGGTGGAAGAGAATTTTGGACAAGATATTTTAGTGAAAGGAGAGCCTCGACGTATGGCGAGTCGGCTCGAGAGATTCTGACAAGATTTGGGTGAAAGGAGAGTCTCGGCCTATAGCGAGTCAACTCAATAGATTCTGAAAAGATTTTGGTAAAGGAAGAGCCTCGGCCTATGGCGAGTCAGCTCGATAGATTCTGAAAAGATTTTAGTAAAGGAAGAGACTTGGCTTATGGTCAATTGGCTCAAGAGATTCTGAAAAGATCTCGATAGGAGAAGAGCCTCAGCCTATGGCGAGTCGGGTCGACAGATTCTAAAAAGATTTCAATAAAGGAAAAGCCTCAACTTATGGCGAGTCAACTAAAGAGATTTTGAATGTGAGGGGTTGGGCCTTTTAGAAGGCTCAAAGGAACTTTGTTGGGGGTAAAGTGACTCTAGAAATCACACTTCATTGATTAGATCTAGAAAGGTATCATTTATCTTCAAAGAGACATCGGTCAACTTTAGGAGGTATCAGCTAGTTTTGAGAAGTACTAGTTAGCTTTAAGAGATGTTAGTGAGGCTATTGGCTCAGCTTATGCATGATGGTGCGTGATTGCAGATGATTACATAGATGCTAGTACACAAATGATGCATACATGTATCATAATTCATAGACCTTTTATTTGATTTTTATGCCATGCATGATTTGTGATGATGTCTATAATGGATGATTGTATGGATGTATGAGGGTGGATTCATACATTTGCTTTGTGAATGCAATTTTTCATGTGACTTTTGTGTCTTGCAAAGACATGCATTTGTGGATTGAAAAACTCGACAAAGTTGAGGAACTCAACTTGAGTTGGTATGGAATAGTTGCCATGGTGGCATTACGAGGAGCTTGAGATTTTTCTAAGGGCTTGCTTTAGGTTTTGGAATATGGTAGTCTATGTTTTCTATTTTGGTACTACTAAAGAGGAGTTGTGTCTCACCTTTCAGAAGTTCAATGCTATAGCTTGGCTATGACTTAGAGGCAGCTCTGGTGGTGCTAGAGTTCAAAGGCTGGCATTTTCTGAATTTTTTTCAAGAGATTTTTTTATACTTGTCTCAAGATGTCACAAGCTAGATGATGATTAGCAATGGTCAAGTAAATTTGACCGATGTGATTAAAATGTTCCATGATCCCGATGACTAGGGAGAAATGAGAAGGTGGAGACTCAAAATGAGGGCTTTGATTTTCTGTTTGAGAGTCAGGTACGAGTTTGTTGATTGGGGTGATGCCAAAGTGGCAAAAGAAACAGAGACATTTTGTGGTTAGAGCCATGCTAGCGAAGGCACTGATGATTATTGATTGCTTTATTCGAGATTTAGAAAGATGAACTATCTTGCCAGTTATTCACCAAGTGAGAAAAATTTATCTGTTCTTACCCTTTCTATTGGGGGTGCTTTGTGGCTATCTGTTTTAGGTTTTAGATTATTTTAAAAGTGTCGTTGATGGATCATTTTCAGGTGGTGGCCCTTGATTTTCAGTTTGTACATGCTTTATCGATACTCAGTTAAAGATCAAATAGGATGGTGTAAACCCTTAATTTTGCACCTTTCAATATGCATTTGAACCTTAAAAGTACTTAGACTCGGTAAATAAACCTCAGAAAGCTGAGAACTCTTAAAACGGAAAAATAAAAAAATCAAAATATTTCTTTTCGATATTTGAACCATTTCAAATCATCCGGGATTAAGTAACAAATACAATGCAATTAGAATCACAAAAAAGGGATAAAAAATGTGTAAGAATGGGCTAAAATGGGCAAAACAGAGAGAAGTAAGGTTGGCTGCTGCACAGCCTTATGCTGTTGCTGTAAAGCTATACTACACTTTCAAGCATGCGGCACTGCTGTAGAGTATGTTGTAATTCATGCGAGTTTCCCTATTTTTTCACTATCTCACATCAAAAGTTTATGCATTATGAGCTTCAGCCTTCCTCCTATATATAGAGGGCCTCTCCACACTTCAAAGACAAACTTTCAAAGCTTGAAAATCATTAACTTCAAGCAAATCACTTTGCATTTGCTCCTTGTTTCATAAAGCAAGTTAGGGGGTTTCTCTTTAATTCCTACTCAACTAATTAAAGGCTTTTTGCCCGCCTGTTTGAGGTAAGTCTATTGCCTAAGGCTCATTTCTCCAGTCTAAGGCTAGCCACTGCCCACCATCCGAGGTGAGCCGCCATGCCATCCGAGGCTAGCCGTTGCTCACCATCCGAGGCCAACCACCGCCTACTATCAGCGGCTAGCCGCCACCTGCCATCCAAAGCCAGCCACCGCCTGCCATCCTAAGCAAGCCACCACATGCCATCCAAGGCTAGTCGTCGCCCACCGTCCAAGGTAAGATTCTTTTCCTTTAATTTTCTTTTGTATAAATTTCCTTGCCTCTTTTAGTTAGTTAATTAAATTAATTCATCTAGATTGCTAGGTAATCAACTCGGTAATCAATTAAATTAATTAATTAACTCAACCCTCTTTTAATCAATCAATCAAAACATGATAAAGTGGCTAGGCTAAACTAATTCCTTCATAAGAAGGGAGAATTGCGTGGGTTCTAATTCCTATTTAAAGGGATACATAAGCATGCTTGGTTCAGGCATCGAATCCAATTAAAACTAACCAACTCTCCTCTCTATTACCTTTTTCACTTACTTTTATTTTGCTTTCTTTTACTTTGTTCTTAGGCTTAGTTTGGGGAATGTGTGACTTCCTTAGAATCTATAAGGGCTAAAGGAGGTATCCCCTAAGTTTGGAATTTCATTGTAATATTAACTCTTTTTTATTTCGAATTCTAATTGTGTATAAACTTTGTGGATTGAATGATCATGCATATTATAAACTGTTCATATATTTTAAATTGTTCTTGAAATATATTTTAAGTTACTTTGTATTACTTGGCCAAACTTATTTTGTTAACTTAAACCGAAAACCTAGTCCCCGAATCCTCTTTGGTTTTGAGGCTAGTGATCTTTTTTCTTTGGGTAATAATTAGAGTCAAATGGGTTTTTTCCTTATATTTTCTCAAATAGAAATAAATTAAGGTGGCGACTCTGAGAAATAATTTTCAAATATATTAAAGATAAGCCCGACGGTTTCCTCGTCAGTTTTTTTTTTCCAAATGAGCATTTTGATTCCCTTTAGCAGATTAGACTGGTGCTTGGGCAAAGCTTCATAGATGGTTTCTTGCAACTTTTCCCCGAAGGACACATTTTTAGCATTGCTAATGGCAAGGGATTAGATCTTTCATGATTAGGAGTTATGAGTGTCAATTGATTTGCCTTTAGGTTTGGTTTAAATGACCTTTGGCCAGGGGATGAGGGTTTTGAGGCAGATAAGGCAGACTCAGGATGTGCCCTTAGCTTTTCTTTCTTGCAGTTTGTGCAGATCATAGCTCCCATTACTAGAGCTATCAGGTGGTGGCTGGCTGAGGAGTTATCACGCTGTTTATTTTAGAATTTCATTTGGGGCCACAGAGAGATATGATAGATGATTGATAAAGGTGGATTGGCTAGTTGAGAGAGAGTACCAGGCTGCCCTACTGAGGAAAATAGAGGATGACATAGCTGAGAAATAAGAGACTGTATGAGGAGCCACTAGTAGCAAAAAGGCTGCAGCACAAACAAAGGGGGTGACTCGTTCTTTGAAGGAGACTCAGGGATCTACTAAAAGTGTGACATCACAGTAGTGACTCAAACTATAGTGGTGGTGACAAAGGACACTGTGACTGTAATGAGACAGGATGATGCTACAGTGGTGGTTTAAGGAATGACTACTATAATTAGGGCAGAAAGGGGTACTACAGTTTCTAAACTATAGAGGAGGATTTTTTTTAAAGTAGTTTTACAACTACTAATACTCAAAAAAGGGTTTTCAATACTATTATGGTGAGTAGTTCTGATTCTATTGGTACTTCTATTTCTGCAGCAGAGGGAGTTACAGAGACTTGAAGGAGGGGTGTACCCTTTTGAGGAGATTGTGGTAGACTCTGACTCTGATGAGGACACGAGAGATTTGCACCTTAAGAGGTAGAGAGGATTTACTGGACCATGACTTCAGACATGACTCTTTTTTTTTTCTTTTTGTTCAAAATACTTACAGGTTCACAGGATTACACGAAACATGATCAGCTATAGATGACATTGAAATGGCTTTCTGTTATGATGGATTTGTATTTTGCAAAATTCGATCACCATTAAATGAGACATCTTTTATTTTTGCTCTAATTTCTGGTTAAGTGACCCTTTTGGGTTTTCAGTTTAGCCAGCATTCTTTTCTTCTTCCTTTTTTTTTTTTTTTTTTTAATGTTTAGGTAAAAGAATTAAGTAAATGATATACTTGGTACAAAGAAAATGAGAATGCAATGCAAAAAAAATATTTTGTATTACGATTTGGACCATACCCGAGTTGGGCTACCTACGTATCCCTTATATCACTTTCTGTTAGTTATTTTTTTAGGGAGAATTAGGTCTACATAGTTCTGATTACATATGCATAAGAAACAAAAATGAAATGTAGATGTCATTTTCAGATGATGTATCTTTTTAGCTGATCTGGGTTGCCAAGATGGGAGAATTCACTTTCGCCCCACGTCTGTGATGATGGTGTCTCAGTCGGATAGGATCTTCTTGAGCATATACTATCCAACCCAATTCAGTTTGAACTTTCTCTAGGATTATAAATAGGAGCTTGGATTTCTACCAATGGCATTCAATTGGTCATGATACCTTTCAATCTATTTTGTCTTCATTCTCCCTAGCTTCTTTTCAATAGGCTTTTTGTAGGTCAAGATCTTATAAACTATGATGCTTGGAGCATCCCTATCATGTCTTTGTCTTATATAAAATAGCTTATGAGCTTTTCCACTACTATCATGCAAATGCAATGTATGTGATTTTTTATTTTTTTCCTTTGTGCCATAATTAATTAATCCTTTTGCCTTTTCATTTTTTTATTTTTCATTTCATTTTTTTCGTTCTCTTCTTTTTTTCTTGCTTTTTTTTTTTTTTAAAGATATCCCATTTAAAGATAAATTAGAAAAAATTAAAGCAAATCATAAAGTTCAAACTTTTTATTACTAATAAAAGTCCCATCATGAGTACATTAGAGAATAAGCCTAGAAGGTGCAATACATACTCAGAAGGACAAGACCTGATAGACTTAAATTCAAAGAAAAATTTAATAGAAAACAGACTCCAAAGACCCGTACTCAGACTCAGGCTTACTTGACTCAGACATGGACTCAAATGACTTGGACATGGACTCGGAAGACTTGGATAGGGGCACAGCAGCATTGGCACTCTTCTCAAGATACTAGTTATCAAGTGAGGCTTAAGATGGTTGGAGGAGCTCACAGGCTTTGGATTTGGGAGCAATGATGTCTCCACCATCAATGAGGTCTTGAATTTTATGCTTCAGAGCCTTGCATGCATCAGTTTTGTTACCTAACCCTTAATGAAAGTCACAGTGCTCATTAGCATTATAACACTTGGGCAAGGGGTTTGGTGGGGGTCATGGTTCTAGAAGCTTGACCATATTAGCCTCTAAGGCTTTCTTATAAATGACGTTGAGGGGAGTGCCCAGCTCAGAGAAAGTCCTTTTTCTTTCTAACTTCATCGGTTGGTGACAAGAGACAACATTTACCTCTCCCTCCCTTTGTGTGATAGAATTGGTGGTATTAGTGGTGTAGTTAGTGTTCTTATGATACCTTGAACTAGAGGACTGATCCTTGACTTGTCCCCATTGTATCAAATCATTGATTTTAGTGGCAGTGACAATGAGAGCTTTAAAGCTATAGAGGTACTATGTTTGCAGATGAGCCTGATATTAGGGGAGGTGGTTCTTAACAATGATATCAATTTGCTCTACTTCAGATGGATGGTTCACCATTTGAGCTGCTTTTGTCCTCCACCTTATAAGGAACACGGTGAAGGATTCTCTTGGCCCTTGTTTGGTGGTTTTCAAATCTCAACAAGTGACATCCACCTCGATGTTGTAGTGGTATTGCTTGATAAATGCATTACATATATCATCCCAGTCTTCTTGTGATTTTGGTCGAGATGTAGTAACCATTTAATAGCAGCTCCAGTTAAAGACTGTTGGAATAGCTTAGCAAGGAGCTTATCGCCTACACCAAAAGATCTCATGGCACCCACATACATTTTGAGGTGAGTTTTGGGATATATGATGCCATTAAACTTATCCATAATGGGCATTTTAAATTTTGGTGAAACCCATACATTTGGGAAGAGAGCTAAAGAGTTGACATCTATCATATCTTCGTGCTTTTTGACGTTCTTGAGTGCGCTCTCCGTGGCCTTAATTTTCTCTATCAATTTCTTAGCTTTGATAAAGCTAGAAAAATCTCCACTTTAAAAAGATTCATAGTGGGAGAGGGATTGTTCAAGTCCACGATAGGAGAGGTTGGAGTTTCAGGTGCTTTCCCATTATTGGAGAGATCAATAATGGGAGGAGTAAAAGTAGGGGCATGGCTAGTCCCAGCTCGAGTAAATGTAGGCTCAACACGAGCAAAAGGGGAAGTAACAGTGGTATTGGTTATTTCTTTGACCTCATTGATGATCGACTAGCTTTGGGAGTTAAGAGCATCAGTAAAGGTGACAGACTGGGCATTAAGAGCATTGGTAAAAGTGTCGGTTTGAGTCTTAAGAGCAGTGGTGAGTGTAGCTTGAAAAGTTTCCTCTTGTTTCTTAAGGAGATTGGTGAAAAATGTGCTCATTACATCTTGGTCAAAAAAGCTGGAGGTGTTGGCCATCAGTACCTTGAAATAGAAAACAAACAAAAAAAAAAGTGGGTAAGAATACAGAATTATAAAGGAAAGAAGTAGAATGAAGAGGACTGATTGCTTGTTACAACACCAAAATGATCGGGGATTCATTGCGGGGTGGAATGCTTTTGCTATCTCCCAACATACTAAAAGAGAGTTGTTCAGCCAATGCTACTCACCATCCAAAAGTTTTCCTAAAGCTAAGGTTAGGCAAGGAGCCTTTATTATGCAAAGCGATGCATGAAAGTCAAATTATACTTAATGAGCCAAATAGAGATTATTTTGGAAATTTTTTTTAAACTAAATAGTAATCCTCTTATTTTTCTTTTTAATTTAAAAAGATGGCAACCAGTCCCCTGTGAAGTCACCAACTGTGAGATCTTGCCCGAGGACTAGCCCGGTTCGATAGAGGGAATCAGGATGCTCATTCTGGTTTAGACTCATGATAAAACCCTCGGGTTCAAATTTAGTTGATTTTAAAAATGATTTTTGAGAGTCGCCACCCTAATTTATTTTTAAATGGAAAAATTATGGAAAAATCCAATTGACTGCAATTCATTAATTTTCAATTAATTTACCCATAGATAAAAATCTCTAGCCTCAAATCAGGTTGAGTTCGAGAACTAAGTTTTTGGTTTTAAATAATCTAAATTTGGCTCTTAAATTTAATTTGATTTTAAAAATTAATTTCATGGATGGCAAATATTATATGACAATTATAATGCATAAGCATGGCATGACTGCAATGAGAAAATTAAAATGAAATACTCGTAGATTACATTAATTAAAAAAGGGGAAAAGAGATTGATTGGGATTGGATTTGTGGTTTAGATTTAGATTCCAAATGTGCCTATGTACCTCATTGAATGGGGGTCAAAATTCACGTAGTTTGTTCTACGATTAAGTGGAGGAGTTTAAGAGTTGATCAAATTGATTTTGGTTTGGGTATTTTGAGAGTAAAGAAAAAGGCTGATATCTTTACTTTTGGCAGGCGGAGGGTTTTACCAGATCGAAATTCCATTTTATTGGGACCAAGTGATTAGATTGATTGAGAGATTAATTAATTAATTAATTAAAAAGATTAATTAACTAATTAATATGATGAAAATGGTATATGGATTAATTAATTAAAAAGATTAATTAATTAATTTGGATGCAAGGTGAGTTAAGAAAATGATTAATTTTGGGAGATTAATTAATTAATTAAAAAATTAATTAACTAATTAATATGATAAAAATGGTGGATAAATTAATTAATTAAAAAGATTAATTAATTAATTTGGATGAATGATGGATTTAAGAAAATGATTAATTTTATTTTAAAAAGTAATTAATTAGTTAATTAAAAAGATTAATTAATTAATTAATTGAGTGATTAAAAGAAGAGAATTTTAGTTAATTAAAAAGATTAATTAACTTGGTTAGGATGATGTAATTAATTAATTAAAAAGATTAATTAATTAATTAGAGAGTGGTTCGAGAGAGAAGAAGAGATGAATTAGATGATAACTATTAACTCTAACTCAATGTATGTTTGAAATGAGGAAATAGAAGGGCTATTTATAGGAAAATAAGGTGAGGATGATTTAGAAAGTGAAAATATGAAAAGATGAAAATGATAGAGCTAAAAAATACTAAAAAAATAAGAAAAGAGGCAAGTTGGACATTTCAGCCAGCCAGGGTGGGGCAGATCTGTGTGGCCTGAACACAGTAGCCGTGCTACGATCCGCGTCGCCACACATACATAGCCTATCAGAAATTGATGTAGCTGGCCTTTTTTTTTTTTTTTTTTTTTTTTTTTGTTTTTTAAGGATTGGTTGGTTTGAGATTTAGGAAATTTGGATATTCAAATAGCAATGTAATTAAGGCTAAAAAATTTCTTTCGGGAGCATTGCCCCCAAATCTCCACCTACTAACCGGCTAGCAAGATTGCCGTAACGGCTCCATGTAGCGTGTTAAACTTAGCAGGTGCAGCTGGATGATGAAGGTGCAAAATTAAGGATTCACAATAGTTTATTTCATTCAAGATAAAATAAAGCAAATAAATTATGAATAAATTAATATTTCGTCTTTGATATTTGATCTACTTATTCTATTCTTTTTTTTTTTTCAAAAATTCCGCTAAAAGTCAAAAAAATATAATACCTAAAATATCCCATCATCAAAATTAATGTCTTTTTATTATTTTTCACTGTTAAAAAAAAAAAGAAAGAAAGAAAATGGAAAAGTAAAGGAAAATTAAAATCAAAGGTCTCTGTCACACTAAAGCTAACAATGGCTTGGCCTTGCTAATCAGCCACCAAAGGCTATTGGAAAAAGTATAGAACATGGTAAAAATGAACAAGGAACTAGTAGTTAAAAAGATAGTTGATAAAAGGACTTGAGTGCTGAGAATTGTGTTATTCATTCATATTATTGGAGAACTAAATAGGCTTACACATAAAAAAAATTAATAATAAAATGAGAAATTCTAAGCACTAACTTAAACATGATCTTAAACCAGAAAACAAAAATCAAGGAACTAAATCAAACTTCAAATGACATAGTCAATGAGTTGTTAATAAAGCTGTCAAGTATGAATCATTCTCCAACACTAGTCCTTGATTCAAAGTTGCAAACACCAAGTTGGAGATTAAAATAAATATGATTGTTTTTAGGAAGGGACTTTGTTAGAACATTTTCCACCTGTTCATTTGTATTGCAGTACTTCAAGATGATTAAACCATTTGACACAATAAAATGAACTCGAACATCAATGTGTTTTTGTTCTTCTATGGTAGGTTGGATTCTTAAAAAGTTGACAAATAAGTCACCTTTACTATCACTCTACAGAACTGTACACAATATTTTCACCTCATACGACTTTATTGCTTTATTGTTGCAATAGATTTCAATTGCTTCTCTTTGTTCTTGACAAATATCTTCAAGAATTCTCCTTAACCATATTGCTTGACAAATTGATGAAGTTATAGCTGCATATTCAACTTCTGATGAAGATAAAGCTATTGTTGCTTGCTTCTTTGAACTCTAGCAAATGGTACTTGATCCAAGATTAAAATGTAACCAAACATGCTCTTTTTATCCTCCAAACATCCTGCCCAATCACTGTTAGTACAACCAACCAATTTGAGATTTGAAAGTAGACCATACCATAGCCTAAAATCAATTATTCTAATAATATTTCACAACATTCTTTTTGTAGCTCCAAGGTGATGTTTTAAAGGACAATGCATAAATCTGGAAATTACTCCAACTAAGAAAGCTATATCAGATCGCGTGTGAGTCAAGTAAACTAAGCTTCCAACCAAACTTCTAAAATGTATTGCATTAGCTTGTTCAATACCATCATCAATCTGCAACTTCTCATTTGGATTCATACACGTAGTTGCAACTTTGCTATTTGCATGTTAAACCTTTTTAGTAAATCATTAGCATATTTTCTTTGTGACACAAAGATTCCATCTTTAACTTGCTTCACCTCTAACTTAAGAAAAAAATGCAGCAAACTTAAATCAGACATTTCAATTTTTTTCTTTATGCAAGCTTTGAATTCATTATTTAGAGAAGAAGAAGATCCCATAAATCATATCATCTACATTAAGGCAAATAATGAGAAGATCATTTTTACCTTTTTTCTTCAAAAGATCATTTTTACCTTATTTCTTCAAAAAAAAAAATTGGGCTCATTCTTACTTCTTTCAAAGTAATTGTTAAGAAAATAAGAATCTATAAAATAAGAATCTATCTTGTTGTACCAGGCTTGTGGGGCTTGTTTTAGCCAATAAAGTGCTTTTTTAATCTATAAAATTATTTTTTTTTTCTAGAAACTATGAAACCTTTAGTTTGAAAGACATACACTTCTTCTTTTAGTTCTTCATTTAGGAATGCAGACTTGACATCAAATTGGTAGATAGGCCAATTCAATTTTGTAGCCAAAGCCAATAAAGTTCTTACTGTTTCAAACCACGTAATGGGAGAGAAAGTAACTTTATAATCAACTCCTTACTGATCTGAATATCCATTTGTGACAAGTCGCACCTTTTAATTTTTTATACTGTTAGATACTTTGTTCTAAAGTTAACTCCAATAACATTCTTGCCTTTAAGAAGCTTCACCAATTTCCATGTGTCATTTTTTCGTATGGCTATGATTTGCCAATTTCTTGTGTCATGGCATTACGCCATTCTGCTTTCTTTGCTGCTTCATGAAAGGTTGTTGGATTAGCAACAAATAAGGCTTGTATAGTCTCATAAATCTACCTTAATGATTTGAATTTTTTTTGGTGAAGTTTCTTTCAAAGATGAACTTCTATTGCTTGGATTTGAATGTGATGAGCTTGTAGAAGAGCATAGAGATGAACTTGAAGAATTTGGAGAAGTAGGCTATTGTACTTCGATTGGTATAACTTCTTTCTAGTAAAATGTTAAATTGAACACCATCCAAATTTACTTGCCAAGGTCAACTTGCTTCTTCATTGAATACAACATTCATGCTAATAATTAATTTGTCACTAACCGGATTGTATAATCTATATGCTTTAGATTGAGAGCAATAGTCAACAAATATATGTTTCATTAATTTATCATTAAGTTTGTGTTTGGTTTATAATAGCCTTTGTTGAAGATATATTCAATAATTAAACAATAGTTGCAATGCCTTCTTCCTAAAAAAGATCCGGTAGTCCTTTAGCCTTTAGTAAGCTTCTTGCCATCCCAACAACCATTTGATTCCTCCATTTAGCCACGTGGTTTTGCTCTCGTGTGTATAGAGTTATCAACTCTTTATGCATGTCTTGCTCTTCATAAAAGAGTTTAAACTCATGAGATAGAGATTCATCACCTCTATTAGTATAAGGCACCTTGATACATCTTCCACTTTGCTTCTAAACAAAATACTTTGAACTTCTTGGAGTTTTCAAATATTTTTGACTTAGATAGTAGAAAATAAACATAGCTCATATGGCTATAGTCATCTACAAACAATAAAAAATATTTGTTTCCACCAAACAATTTTGTTTGTATGAGACCATATAAGTTAGCATGTATAATCTTTTTTTTTTTTTTAGGATAAGTTAGCATGTATAATCTTAAAATAACTAGATACTCTTTTAGACTTCCCTATAGGAAATTTTTTACATTGTTTCCCATATATACGCCTTCATAGACATCTAAAGACTCAATTTTAGAAAACTCACACACCATTTCCTTTTGACTTAACAATTTCAAACCCTTTACATTCAAATGCCTATACCGCAAATACCGTAACCTAGACTTGTTCTTTTCTTGACAACAGGAGCCTGATTTTCAACATTAGAGACCTTAAGTGGAAGTAACTTATTTGGTTTCATACGAAAATCAACAATGACCTATTTTGATTTTTGGACTCTAATCACATAAGAGACATCATCAAACAAAATTGAATACCCACTAGCCATAAGTTTCCCAATGCTCAATAAATTTTGAGTTGAACTGGGGATAAAACAGACATTATAAAAGAACTTCAAATTACGATGACCATTGTCTACTACTATAATTCCTTTACATTCTACTTGCACTTGTTTGCCATCTCTAAGCCTTACTTTTGACTTTTAGGACTCATCTAGTTCTTTGACTAATGATTTTATTTTGGTCATGTGATTTAAGTACCTACTGTCTAGAAACAAGATGTTGTTAGAAGTTGTTGTATCTTTATGACAGGCCATGAATAGCTAAACTTGTTCTTCTTTTTGTTCTGGATAATTCACTTGATTTTCCCTTTTCCAACACAACTTTAATGTGCCTTTATTTTTTGCAATAGTAACATTGAATATCACTCTTATTGTCTTTTTGCCTGTCATTGAACTACTTATGTTCACTTTGTTCAATACTTTGTCCTCTGCCTCGACCACCTCTTCCACGATATCCTCCTTTATCACATCCTCTACCAGTTGCCTCCCTAGTTTCATTTATGTAGCTGGATGTCTCCCCCTTCACATGAAAGGCTTTTTCTTTATTCTTCTCATCTGATCTATTTAGTCTTGCCTCATGATATTACAAAGATCTCATTAGTTCATTAAATGAGTATATAGCCAAGTCTTTCAACTCCTTAATAATTGCAACTACATGATCAAACTTAGGAGTCAAAGTCCTCAACACTTTTGCAACAATAGTTTGATCTAAATTTCTTCCCCATAGGACCTTATTTAATTAACAATTGTAACTACTCTTGAAAGAGAATCTTGCATTGATTCTCTACTTTTCATTTATAAGGTCTCAAAATCATGATGAAGAGATTGAAGTTTCACTGTGATTACCTTTAAGATTCCTTAGAATGCCGTTTGCAAGGGCATCTAAGCTTCTTTAGCTATGGTGGTTGCTGAATTTTTTGAGAAAATTGTCTCATGAACTGCTTTGCCATAAGTTTTATACCCAGTTACAAAAGAACCAAGCTCTGATACCATGATGTCGAGAAAAGTACAGAACTTGGCTAAAAACAATATAAAACTGGTAGTTCAAAAGAGCATAGGATAAGAAGACTTAAGTGTTGAGAATTGTGCTATTCACTCATATTATATAAAAAAAAAACTAAAAATGCCTTTAAATAGGCTTACACAAAAACAAATTAACTTAATAAAATGAGAAATTCTATACACTAGCTTAAACATGACCTTAAACTAGAAAATAGAAAATCAAGGAATTAAATTGAAATTCAAATGACTTAAGTCAATGAGCGATTAATACAGTTGTTGAATATGAATCATTCTCCAACAAAGGCAACTGTCATACTATATGCCACCATCAAGATCTTTTAATTAATTTTAATTGTTAAAAAATAAAGAAAATGGAAAAGCAAAAGAAAATTAAAATCAAAGGTCATCGTTGCGCCACAACCGGTGATGGTTTGATCTCACTGATCAGCGACTAGAGACCAGTATCACACCAGCAATGGTTCGTCACAACCATCTCCACTAGATCTTATCTTGATCTTTGTTTCAATGTTGTTCTTTTTCGCATCTCTTTCTAATCTCTTTCTTAGTCCCAATCTCGACTAGAGTCCCTGGTTCATGCATAATGAATAGCAAGTTGACCAAAAGAGACAGAAAGTGTAGTACCTTTGATTATGCTCTTAAATAATTTTTTTTAATTTTTTTATTGTTTTTAAGAGTTTATGGAAATTACAAATGGGCAAATTATTATTTCATCCTTGAGGTTCAACCTAATTAACTAATTCATCCTTTCTTTTTGAGAAATTAACTAAGCAGTTCTTTAAATTTAGTTTCGTCTGATACTTTAGTCCTTCCATCTATTTTTTACCTTTGCCATTAAAAAATTAAAAATAATTATAAAAAAATAAATAAAATAGTATACCCAAAATACCCTTGGGTGTCAATCAATTTGGGTCCAGATGTACAAAAACGAAGAAGTTGTAGAAGCTCACCCGTTAGCATCGGTCAACCTCACCATTTTTCCACCATTGTTCCTACCGATCTCAACTCCTCCATCAATGTTCTTGCCGACCTCGACCCCCTTTACTCAAATCTTCTATAGATTTACTCAAATCTTATGTTGTAAGATGATAAAAATTAGTGAAATAACTATAGGTATAATTAATTCCACAACCTAGGAATCAACAATGAAAACTTTCATAGTACAACAACAATCAACAATGTTATTGCATTTCCTATGTGAATTCAAAAGTAAGCTTCAGCCAACAAGAAACAAACAAATGTTATAGCACTAGAGTTCAAATTTTTGTTTCCACCATATCAAGATCTTCATGGAATATATCACCAAAAGCCACTATAAAAGTAATAAGATCCATTGAATTCTCTACAATATATATTCAAGATTTGATAACTTTATAAATGTAAAAAAATAAAAAATAAGAGAATTAAGAGAATTGTTAACTTATTAATGCAATTGATTGATTGGTTTTCATTTTCGTTCCCCAATTTGTTAATGAATTGATTGATGAAAGAGAAGAAATAACTCTAAAGAATACGTAGACAAAGTGTTAGGAAAATTGTTTAAGTGAGTCTTGATCTTTAAGCTTGTTTTTATTTTATTTCATTTTCCGCTTTTTTATATTTATTGAAAAATTAAAATAATTAAAAATATATAAAAAAAATTTTGTATGAATATGTTCTCGCCCTTGACATTTGTAATTTAGCATAGTATCTATGATATTATGGATCGGGTCCACCTATAATGAGAAACTTGATCCAACTGATATTTAGGTAATTTACATTAGTTGAGAATTATCTGACTTTATCCAATATATATAATCTAATAATTATAGATTATAATAATCATTAGATAAACCTAAAGAAAATAATTTTTATCAGTTAAATATTATCAGAATTCTTTAGAAATAATAATTGGTTATCTGTTGAAGTAACCAATACGTAAATAGAAAAAATAATCTGAAAAATAATATAACAACAGAAAGAATCTCTATAACAAAAAGAGGGATTTAGGCTATGAGAAAAAATGAATTTTTCATCTGTAATAACTCTTTGGTATCGGTAATCTTAGCTTTACATTCAATGTTTCCACACTATAACAAGTAAGTTTTTGTTGTTCTATATTTATTATCAACATCAACATGAGAGTCTAAGACATGAAGTCTCTAAGCATGTTTGAATTCAAATGTTGACAACTGAAGATAATTAAAATTGCAAAATGATGCCAATCTTATATCTTTATGATTCTCTCGAACTGTTTCCTAATGGTGTTGATGGAACCAATTTTTTATGAGCTCTTGGTTGCAGTTAGTTTCGTATATAAATGGTGTTTGTTTTATATTGGGTTAATGGAAAATAGAAAGCAAGTGGCTAAAATTGAAAATTTGATTATAAATGAAAGGTAGTTTAGACTTTACATATGTAATTAATAATAAAATTAGACAATAGGACTGAAATATTAATGTAACCAAAATTGAAAGATAAATTAGTTAGTTTCTCAAAAAACACAGATAAATTAATTAATTAATTATATTAAATTTTAAGAACTAAATAATAATTTGTCCTAAAATTTAAGCATAAATTAGGATATTTTAGTTTTTTTTATAAGTTTTTAATAGTAAAATGGTTAGAAGGACTAATTTATGATGAAATTAAAATTAAATGATTGATTACTTAATTTTTTAAAAAAATATGGATCACTTTATTCATTAAGCTAAATATTAGTGATTAAATAGTAATTTATCCATAAATTATTAATTAAGTACTAGAGCGAACAATGAACTAGCACAATGAGACACCTAAGCCATCTCTAACTCACAACATCAAAATGCAATAATCTGTATATCAAAATGGTGCAATTACAGGAAATTTATTTCCAACAATCAACTCCATTTCTAATACCAAAAAAAAAAAAAAAATCAATACATATTCTCTTTTATCTTTCATTTTATATTTTTTATTATTTTTATACTATTTTGTTATTTCACAAATTATACCTAATTTTTTTTTACACATTTATCTGATAAAAATATACTTTGATATTAGTAATATTAAAAAATAAAAATATAATTGAAATTTACATATTATAAAAAGGCCGATTTACTATTTATATATTAATTTACTATTTATATATTAAGTAAAATAAAAATTTTATTTAAAAAAAATATACAAAACAAACATTACATTGAATAGATAATAATAATAATAATAATAATAATAATTAAATTTTCTTTTATAATTTTTAAAAAATAAAGTAAATGGCGTTGCGGCTGGCACTATTGCACCACACCAATTTGGTGTTGGATTAAAGCAACTCTAGCGCCAAAAATAGCCAACCCAGGGCATAATTGACGCGGGTTGGGGATGCTCTAAACCACCCCTAATACATACTCAACTTTACAGCTCAGCCTACTATGACCATCCATCCATCCATCACTCTCACAATATCACCAAAAACACTTTTCTTGCTTTACACTACTATAATAGAGATTGGTTTGGTTCAACTTTGCTTTTTTGAGGAGAAAAGTAAAAGAAACCATTTCAAAATCTTTTTGTTTTTTTCCAAATTTTTGGTTTATGAATTTGGAACTTTAATAGAGCTGATTGAGTTTTGGTTGTGTTTTCTCTAACAAATAACAAACTATGGTTTTATTTGTCTTTCTTTTCTTTTTTTCTTCTATATTTGTGTTGAATTGAATTTGAAGAAGAAATAGAGAAATTGAATGGCTTTGGAGTATATGTGTTGTGAAACGGATTTCTTTGTACATATTGTGATAATAGTATTGCCAGTGAAGTTTGATGTGTTGATGTCTAGCTTTACTTTGGATATTATATCTATGAGTATTGAGTGTGTGTGTGTATATATATATATATATATATATATATATATATATATATATATATATATATATATATATATATATATATATATATATATATATATACACTTAATGATTCTACTTATTTCGATTTAAATAATGATTTAAATAGTTATTTAGATAATATTAATTTCATTTTAATTTGATTTTCTTTAGTTTGATTCATTTCAATCTCAATTTAAAAAAGAAAAATCAACAAATTTTTGTGTATGCTCAGAAAAATAAAAGATTAAAAAGAAGAAAGCTTTATATATGTAAAGGTTGATTGAATATTTGTAATGTTAGTTGAGGTTATAACTTTCATATCATTGCGACATTGACTTGATTGCTGATGCCTCTTCTTCAAATGCTTGTGCAAAAATATAGGATTCGTAATCATCAACAATTTGTCAAAACCTCGAATAAGAAATTAATTTCTAGTTGTAGCTTATTATTTTATCATTTGCATTTATTTCTCTTCCAATTACTAGCACAGGTGATTCAATTTTTGTGCTATTTAACTAGATGTTGTTGCTAGCTAGTTAGGTGTGTCTATATCTGTGGAACCATTTACTTAGTGTGTGTGTGTGTGTGTATGGGAGAGGTCCACTTCAATTCTTTTTTTTTTTTGGTTGTTTAATGTTTATTCAACTTCTAGTCATCACTTATATAGATCATACATTAACTGTGTCAATCAGGCCTAGCCTGGTTGTTCTTCTCTTTGGGGTTGAGGATCTCGGGTTGAAGTCTCCAATCCACTATTAGGATGGAAGTTTTAATCAATATGGTGATAGTTATAAAAATGAAGGGGTACCCCATTGTTATTTCACAGGGCTCAGGCCCAACCGATCTCTTTTTGAATGAAAAAAAAAAAAAAAAGAATTTAGATACTAACTTTTTAGTTAACTATATGGCTTATTATCTTGGAAATTCATTCTTCTATGAAAATACTTCCTAGAAAATTTTATAATTTTTGAAATTGATCAGATTTTGCGATAGAAATTCATATCTTACTCACGAAGCTACTGAAGTTGCTAGCATGTTGATCTAACAGTGAGTGAACTGAATACATTGTCTCGTCCTCTGTCAGCGTTTGCTCCATAGCTACTCAAATTGCTGACATGTTGATTTAACAATGAGGGATTTGTTAGTTTAACTATCAATTTTGTATGTTGATTATTTATGGAGGTCCAATAATTTGTAATGTTGCTGTATCTCTATAGAAAATGCCAACTGCCTATAATGCTATTGTCAAAATGGAAGTTTTATGCTACGATTATATGCCACACAAACTGGTTGCTTTTCTGTTTTGATAACAGCAAAGATGTTGTCAGTTGTTAAAAATCAACATTTATTGCATTGCGCATTGCAATGCTATGACTATGGA
Organism: Reutealis trisperma; assembly: GCA_947687605.1. Classification (NCBI taxonomy): domain Eukaryota; kingdom Viridiplantae; phylum Streptophyta; class Magnoliopsida; order Malpighiales; family Euphorbiaceae; genus Reutealis; species Reutealis trisperma. The sequence continues at coordinate 26,699 of CANTUT010001151.1, forward strand.
GGTACCTATTAATTAGATATCTTCAATAATATTTCTTATATGGTAGAAAATAATAACTTACTATCCTTTTTGCTAGGCATTACCAATTTTTCTTGATAGTTTAGTTATAGCTTAGGGTGCCATTATAATTTCAATTACACTAATTCTTCTATTTGGTGAGGTAAGGAATCCATTTAGATTTTTATATTTATGTCGAGTTATTGAAGTCATGACAAGTGGATAGACAATATAGTGGACGATAGAAGTATAGTTTATGAGTTTGACTCATTTTGTGTGTGCCACTTGCATAATGCATATCACCAATTTGATTTTTTAAGTCAATGAAGTATTTTTGTGAGGATCCATTACATGCTAGGCTTGCTGCATGTGTAGCCTGTATAGCATATGAAATTTGTTTTCCTTATTGAAAGGAACTCTTGGAGAAATGGTGTTAAATTGTTGAACTCTTTCTATAATTTTAATGAGGTGTAGCTTCTAAGATGGTGGTGTGGGAAATACAAATTAACATGGATGCACTAATTATTTTTTACTTGGATGTCTAGATTATAACACAATGTTCTCGATATGCTTTATCTATTGGTGAAACTGCAGATATTAATTGTGTTTTACTTTAATCATTATTTTTGTTTTGGTTTCTTTTTGAAATTTCTTAATTTTGAGCGGAATAAAGTGAGAACCTGTTTGATAATACAATATCTCATAATTGGCAAATAGAGATATTTTTTTTATGAATATTTTTTGAATTTGAGAGCAGAGGTTAAATTTAAGTGGATGTTGTAAACAGAGAAGTTTAGTATAAAAATAACTTTCAACATTTTTTAATTGAAAAATATTTGTTGTATATGTACTTTACTGGAATAGGATCAAGCCTTTATGTATGCAGATGAGTATTTGCAATTTTCCTCATTTATTATTTTGAACCATATGTTGTTGACTAATTTTATTTCACCATTTTTGTCCTATTAATATAAACCATATGCTTTTCATTTTTTAGTTGATTGATTTTTCGGTTTTGATCATTTTATTTTTGCAAGTATATGGATGCATTTTAAGAAAACTTTTAGAAGTGTATGCTCTTGTTTACTTAGGTGGCGTTGACATTTATTTATTTATTTTTTTGGCATTTATTGATATATAGTCTTGATTTTGTTAATGAAATAACAGTAAAAAATTTTTATAAGTTGGCTTTTATCTGACTTTGGTTTTGCACTATGCAGGAGTAGATCTACGACGAGACGAATCATCATTTTGAAGACTCATGACATCGGCCTTGACAACTAGTCGATCTACTATAGTATAGATAAGCACCAAAAGATTTCTAATATTTGTTTCGGCAGTTAGACTTTACTTGAATTAGAGTTAAATAAAGAGTAGAATGATTAAAAAAAAAAAAAAAAAACTCTATTTGCTATGAACATGTTTTATTAAGAACAACAAGATACATAATATTTTGTACTCTGGTTATGGAGATTTGCAAGTCAAAACACTTTATTGAGCGAAAAAAAAAAAAAAGTCCTATTTGTTGAGATTTGTGAAGGAAATACTAAGATTCAATACACACACACATAAGGACATAGAAGGGACACAGACGCACCTTAAAATTAATTGCAGAAAGTTCAAAGTAAATTTATTTGCAGGGAAAGTACAGTAAAATACACTTTAGTATACTATGTAGTGTTGGCTCGTCGCCCACATGTTAAAACATAAAAAATGAAACAAAGAAACGACAACATTTTTGTAAATAGAAAAAGGGTAAAATTGGACTCACTCACTCCCACTTCAATCAAACTTTTCATTCTCCCTAGAAAAATTTCCTAGATTTTCTTTCTTTCTGATTCCTTCTTATGAATAGTTTTCCCAGAAAAAACTTTAACCAAACAAGAAAATCTCTTTAAAAACTCATTTCTCCTCTTCTTTCTCATTCTTCATTGTGGATTTGTTTAATTTTGACGACGTGAAGGCCAAGAAAGGAGGAGCTTGGTATAATCACCTTTGAAGCTTAACAAATCTTTTTCGTTTAATTGAGTTGTGCCTTGCTTTGGTTTCTTCTCTGTTGGATTTTCAATTAGCTTCCATTTGTTGTTAGAATTTTTTATAAGTTCTTTCGGCCAATCACTAGCGTAGTTAATAGTCCAATCTTAGATTTCATACTTCGGAACAACATAATCACTACTCTCATCATCAAATTTGGTAGATTCTCTGCGATAATCCCACTGCAGACAATGTGGAGATTGAGCTTTATGAGGAATTACTAAAAAAACAACGAAAATTGTTGTTCCAAGTCATTGTTTGAGAATCCTTCTCTTGCTAATAGCAAACCCATGAATCTGTTCTTCTCTAACATCAAATAAAGCATTAAACCTCTCATTTCTACAAAAACCTCTTTTCCCTTTTCAAACTCCCTGTTCCACGCATACCCACAAACCATAGCAGTGTAAAACCAAATTATCCAAATCAAAACACTCCTCAAAACACCTATGAGCAAATCCCAAATCCCCTTTTCACACATAATTTTCAATTAACCTACTAATAATAAAAGCTCTAGACACAAATCCTAACCTCAAACAAATTCCATATGCAACATCATTCTCTCTGAAATTCGCACACCCTTAAATCGAAGAACTCAAAGTAAACACATCAGGAATGATTGAAAGGTGAGCTCAATAATGGTGGTTCCATGCGTTGGGACTAAATCTGATTTGGTGGTTGTATGTCGATTGGAGATGATGATGATGCTGATGATAAAAAGCGTAGGTGCTTCAATCGTGGATGCATTACAACAGTGCATTTAGAAAAGCAATTTAGAAAATACTGAGATGATTGATAATCTCTTGTGGGTTAGTTGTTAGAAAAAGCAATTTAGAAAATGATGAGACTAAATTAATTTTTGCAATTAATAATGCATTTGGGATTATTGTTTGGGGCTAAAAAAAAATATTTTTTAGAATTTTTTTATTAAGTTAATTGATTTTTATTATTTTTTATAAATTATTTTTTTAAATTTATTTTTAAAAAATATATTAATTTACTTGTTTATAAAAGTAATTTTAAAAAAATAAAAATTTTTATTGAAAATCATTTTTTTTAACACAATCCCAAGCAGACTTTAATTTTCAATTAGTATAATTTAGAAAAGAAAATTATAGAACTTCCACCACCCATGTGTAGACAATACTGAAATAACGATGCTGATAATTTAGAAAAAAGCAAAACGGTGCGTGTCTGAGATGATGATTTGTTATGCATTAAAACGGTGCTTTTTTATTTTTTTTTTTCGTTTTCTTATTGCCCTTTACACATGAATGCCATGAAGAAAAAAAAATTAACAGAGTAACGGAGAAAATAACAAATTATTGAAGTATTATGAAATGAACCACAATCCTATTTAAAATAAGTGTAGAACTACATAATATTTTTATATACTTTTTCTTTTATATGCTAAACCTTTATTTTTATTAATATATTTTATATTTAGTATTACAATTATTAATTATATATAATTAAAATTTATTATAATATATAAAATAATATCTTTATTCATTATTTTATAATCTAATTCTATTTCCAATTATAATTATTTATAATAGTTAACAGTTGATTACTATCCCGGTTAACCATTAAACCAAACGGACATTGAATTGATGTTAAAAGATCAACGACGGATAAATCATAATTTCAGTCTAGACACTTGAACTGATGGCTCAATTCCACCTCTAAATGTATAATTGCTGCGATACACAAGATTAATTTTCACAGAAAGGGCTTAAAATTAATTAGCAATTAAAAATGTGTAATAATAATATTAAAATTTTATAAATCATCACGTGAGTAAAGGAATATTATAATAATTTCTTATATCATTTTAAAAAAAAAAATCTGATAAAAAAACTTAAAAATTTTCAAAGTCATAAATCCTAGGGTTTTGACTTACTATTAATAGACAAAAAGAAAAAACAACCTTTGCTTTGCTTTGCTGAATGGTTACTCATTGTGGTTCCAATTTCAGTTTTGTTCCAATTTTTTAGTCCCTTTTCATTAACACTGCCAGACCAAATGCCACTAACGCAACGTATCTCTACCACTATCTCCTCTTCTTCCTCTGCCTTTTTTACCTCTTCAAGCTTCACCTATAAGTATTGTAATTTTCTTGCAATTTCTCTTTACTTTCTTAGCATCCAAACAATATTCTTAAATTTTCAATTACATATCATTTATGTAGGAATCGGGATGCTTCTCTTCCTACAAAAAATTTTGGGATTTGCCAGTGTGTAGCAACCCCTTATGAAGAGAAAATCAGTGAGTGCCCTTTGTTTTTGGATTTCCGCAGAAATGGGTCTGGCTTTAATTTTTTTTTTTAATAATTTTTGAATGAAAGATGCCATTTTTTACTTTTGATTAAGACTGAGTATGTTTTATTGATGTTTGTTGTTAAGCGTACAAGACTAAGGTCTCTCGCAATGCAACCATGGCTAAGCTTCAAGCTAGGTACCTATTTCTAGAAGCATGCAAATGACACTATCTCTAAATATTTGATTTTGTAAATGAAGTTTTGGTTTTTATTCTAAAGTTTTCTTTCATTTATTCTAAACTGTTGTTAACAAATTGTCATTCATTTTTCTTGTCTTATTTTCGTCTTTGTTGCAAAAAGATTACTCGTAGAAGGAATGCCCACCTGCAGAAATACCTTGATTCAAAAGTAATAAGTCTTGGAATAGGTGACACTACTAAGCCAATTCCAGAAGTCATAACTATAGAAAACAATATGCTAATCAATAGAGGAAGAACCAATTTATGAAACAACAAACAAAATTATAAAACAATAGTAACAAATTACAGACTGAGTAACGGACTAGGTCGCTTTCTTTAAGACAATTCGCAACTCTGCCCTAGAATTTGTGTAAGTAGAAAATAGCCCGTCGCCCCTAGAATAAAACAGTTCAGAATAGTCTCCTTTGTATGTTCTTTCTCTGCAAAAGAAAAACAGTAACAATACCCAAAAATCTGTGCTCGATATACAGATAATTAAAAAAAATTTCTATCTAATTTCGAAAGGGAGAGCACCAAAATTATATCTCTTTTGGCAATGGGAAAAATTTTTTTTTATTAGAAAAAATGGGAAGAAAATCTTAGAATGTGTGGAGAAAAAAATCTAAAGATAATGGGAGAGAAAAAATCATGAGGGAAAGTTAGAGAAAAATAAATATGGTGGGTGGATTCTTAAAACAGAAAACATTTTTTTAATTTATTTTTTTAAATGAAAATTCAAATAAATTTTCTATAAAAAAAATAATAATAATAATGGATCCACCCACCACACTCACACTCACACTTAGACTCGGCTCAGTACGGCACAACAGCGTGCAAGCGCGCGTGGTGTTATCTGCGTCCTCTCCTTTCCACAAAATTGGGTACCTCTTGGAGCCCAAACCCATAATTTGAGACACCTTTATATATGGACAATAAAAATGTTGTCTCTAAAGAATATGAGATAAGAGTTTATAGAGGGTAAACACAACCTATGTTAAAAATTCACACACACTTCCAACAATCCTCCACTTGAATTTTTTTATATAATATATTTTCATCGAGCAAAGATGTATATAATTGTGCATAAGTAAAAGTGTCTTTCAACCTGAACTTTTTCGTTGTGAAGATGTTTTAGATTATACTAGAGTAACTCGTAGTTTTGAACTCTATCTCTAACAATACAACATGCACAGCTTTATTAGGGTGTTGTCAAAAAACCCATGTTCTACAGCCATACATGTAAATCCCAGTTTCGTGAATGCTCTAGAGAATTAGCCCACAACTCCATAGGAAGTGGCCTCACTTCCACATTCACTAAGGTGAGTCTATCAAGAGTACTCCTATAGCTAGGTACTCCACTCTATCTAGAGTATAGAAATCATTAAGAATTATAAATAACTCAACTTTCTTTCGCTTCAGGATATCATGCTTCAAAAATACTTAAATGATTGGGACTCAAAAATAGCATGATTTTCTCATATCACTTAACTGACTTATTGTTACCCATTGAACATATTTCTTAGGATCTCCAGTCTTTATGTTGGGTTTCCATCAGAAGCGACTCAATATTCTAATGGCTTTAGTCCCATTCCTTTTGTGGTTTTGAAAATCTTTTCCCTTGCTAGTCCTCTCGTCAAAGGATCAGCCAAATTATCATCAGAACGTACATGATCCACTCTTATAGCTCCAGTAGAGATAAATTCTCTAATTGTGCTATGTTTACGATCAGCCAAATTATCTGTCTTCTTTTGCCGTTATAGTAATGGTTTTATACCTTTGCAACAGCTGCTATACTATCACAATGGATTAAGACAGCTAGTACCGATCTCTCCCATAAAGGGGTATCAGACAACAGGCTTCTTAGCCATCCTGCTTCTTCACTAGCTGATGCTAGTGCTATTAATACAAACTCCATAGTAGATTGAGCCAAAATAGTCTGTTTCTTAGACTTCCATGAGATAACTCCTCCAGCTATATGGAATATGTAGCCACTCGTAGCCTTGGAATCATCAAAAAAGTATTTCAATCAGCATTGCTATATCCTTCTATGACAGCAGGAAACTTTTGATAAAATAATCCAAGGTTCAAGGTCCTTTTCAGATATCTCATGACCCTTTTTACAGCATGCCAATGTTCAATACCAGGATTATTAGTGAACTTGCATAGTAATCCCACAGCATAAGCTATATTCAGCCTAGTGCAATTAGTAGCATATTGTAAGCTACCAATGATACTAGCATACTCAATTTGTCTAAACTGTCTCCAGTATTCTTGAATAGCTTTACACTAGGGTCATAGGGAGTACATGCTGGTTTGCAATCATAGTAATTGTATTTCTTCAATATCTTCTCAATGTAATGAGATTGATCTAAAGATATTCCATCTTTAGACTTGGTAATTTTAATTCCAAGTATCACATTTGCTTCACCAAGATCTTTCATATCAAAATTAGCACATAACAAGGATTTCACATCATTCACAGCATGGATATTAGAACCAAAGATAAGTAAGTCATCCACATAAAGACATACAATGGTATACAAATTATTTTCAAATTTATAATAAATACATTTATCACTTTCATTCTCTTTAAAACCATGTGAAGTAACAAGATTATTAAATTTTTCATGCCATTGCTTAGGTGTCTATTTCAAGCCATAAAGAGATTTAACTAGTTTGCAAACCTTATTTTCTTAACCAGGAACAATAAAACCTTCCGGTTGGTCCATATAAATTTCTTCTTCTAAATCACCATTTAAAAAAGTACTTTTAACATCCATTTGGTACACAACAAGATCATGAATGGCAGTAAATGAAATAAGCACACAAATTGATGTTATTCTAGATACAGGAGAAAAAGTATCAAAAAAGTCAAATTTTCTTTTTGTTTAAAACATTTGGCAACAAGTCTTGCTTTATATTTCTTAATTGAACCATCTAGTTTTAATTTCTTTTTAAGAATCCATTTTCACCTTATAGATTTGCAACCAGGTGGCAAATCCACTAATTTCCAAGTACCATTGAATATAAGTGAGTCCATCTCATCATCAATAGCCTCTTGCTAAAGATTGGCATCCACTAAAGACAAAGCTTCCTGAAGGTTATTGGGATCTTCTTCTACAATATAAGCATGAAAATCATAACTAAAATCTTTTGTAATGCATGCATGTTTACTTTTTCTAGGTTCAAAATCAGATTGCTCAAAATTATCATAAAGTCAACTTAAAGGTAAATCAACATACAATGTGCCCCCACTATTTTTAGATTTAAAACGAAAATTATGTTCATAAAAATCAACATCATTTGATTCAATAACATCATGATCATGCAAATCATAAAATCTATAAGCTTTACAGTTTAAAGCATATCTAATAAATACACAGTTATAAGCTCTACTTGTAAGTTTAATTCTTTTTGGATTAGGAATATGAACCCCAAGTTCTAAAATAAGATAGATTTGGTTTTCTATTTTTTCTATATTTCATAAGGGGAAACTTTGCAATTAGATTTTGGAACTCTATGAAGCAAGTAGCAAACAGTAAATAAAATTTCACCCCACCAATGTGAGGCAACACCAGAATTAAATAACACAGCCACAACTAATTCAGTAAGAGTTTTATTTTTCCTTTTAGCTTTGCCATTCATTCCAGGAGAATAAGGTGCAATTCTTTCATGAATTATTCCATGAGATTTATAAAAATCATTAAATGTACTATATTCATATTCATTGCCTTTATCATTGCAAAATCTTTTTATTTTTCTATTAAATTGATTTTCAACTTCTGTTAAAAATAATTTTAACATATCAAAAGCTTTACTTTTATTTTTCATAAGATAAACAAAGATATAATCAGAACAGTCATCAATAAAAGTAATAAAATAGCATTTACCATTTTTGGTCAAAATTCTAAGTTCACAAATATCAGAGTGAATCAGATCAACAATCTCAGATTCTTTAAAAACTGATTTATGAGAAGTTTTAGTAATTTTGGCTTGACTGCAATATTCACATTTTCAAAATCATCCAAAGTCAACTTGGGAATTAAATCTAGGTTACATATATTTTTAATGATACGTTAATTAACATAACAAAGTCTAGCATGCCAAATATTAAAAGAACACATCATATAAGCAGAAGGAGAAACTTTATTAACATCAACATTCAATTTGAACATTCCATCACTAGCATAGCCTTTGCCAATAAAAACATTATTCTTAGTAAGAGTAAATAAATATGCTTTTATAGTTTGAGTAAAACTAGCCTTATTAAGAAGATAGCCTGAAACCAAATTCTTTCTCATCTCTGGAGTATACAGCACGTCCTTGAGGATAAGAATCTTTCCAGAGGTAAACTTCAATTCAACATAACCAGACCCTGCAATATTTATGGAATGAGAGTCATCCAACAGCACATTCTTGTCTTTTGCCTCAGTATAGGTTTTAAACACGGTATGGTCATAGCAAATATGGCGAGAGGCATCAGTCTCTATCCACCACCCTTCGGATCCACCAACAATGTTGATTTCAAAAATCATGGCAATTAACTCCTCTTTGGTAAGGTTCGCTTGTGGAGTAGAACGATTCCTTTTCCGACAATTCCAAGCTAAGTGACTAGTCTTGCTATAGTTATAACAAGTAAACTATATGGAATCATTCTTTGAAGGGGGCTTAGATCCATTCTAGTTCAAGTTTTGAGAGTTATTTCTGTTTTAGTTGTTGTTGTTATTGTGGTGGTTGTTGTTTCGATTGCGATTCTGATTTTTCATATTTTTGGTATTTGGTTTCAAAGCTGTTGGAGTGGAAGAGGGCTTAGAGACAATAAGAATTTCTTTCTTTTGGTCCTATTTTTGAGCTTCCTCCTCAATACGGAGGCGAGTAATCAAACTCTCCAAAGAAAGTTCTTTAGTTTTGTGCCTAAGAACATTTTTAAAATCTTTCTAAGCATGAGGTAATTTGTCAATTAAAACAGCAACCTAAAATTGTTCATCAAGAGACATATCTTTAGAAATGATTTCATGAGCTGTTTTTTGTATCTCATGTGATTGAACCTCCATAGACCTGTCGTCGGTCATTTGGTACTTCAGGTAGTGACTGATAGCATACTTCTCAGTTCCAGCCTCCTCAGTGTCATATTTTTTCTGTAGTGCATCCCAAATATCTTTGGTAGATTTGTCAGAGTTATTGTAATAGTCATACAGATCATTAGACAACCCATTGAGAATAAAGTTCTTGCACAGGAAATTATTTTTATCCTAGGTTTGTAATTCTTTGTTCTATGTATCATTTGGATTTTTAAGCAATTGAGGTTTTTTAGAGGTAAGAACAAAAGTGAGTTTTTTTGTGATCAGGAAGAAAAACATTTTCTATCTCCATCTTTTAAACCAAACGTCCTCAAATTGAAAAGGCCTATTAAGATTAGTAGCAGTAGCAATAACATTAGGAGTGGTATTCATGATAGAAGTGGAACCCATGGCAGAAAAAATTCATCTTAAAATTGTAGAAAACAATATGCTAATGAATCAAGGAAACCAATTTCTGAAACAATAAACAAAATTATAAAATGATAGTACCAAATTACAGGCTGAGTCGCGGACTAGGTCACTCACTTTAAGACAATTCGCGGCTCTGCCTTAGAATCTGTGCAAGTAGAAAATAGCCCGTCGCCCCTAGGATAAAACAACCCAAAATAATTTTCTCTGTATATTCTTCCTCTGCACATAAAAGAAGAACAACAACAATACCCAAAAATCTATGCTCCTTATACAGAAAATTAAAAAAAAAAATTTCTATCTAATTTTGAAAGGAAGAGCACCAAAATTATATCTCTTCTAGCAATGGGAAAAAATTTTTTTGATTAGAAAAAATGGGAAGAAAATCTCAGAACGTGTGGAGAAAAAATCTGAAGATAATGGGAGAGAAAAAATCGTGAGGGAAAGTTAGAGAAAAATATGGTGGATTCTTAAAACAGAAAATATTTTTTTAATTTCATTTTCTGAAATGAAAATTCAACTAAATTTTCTGTAAAAAAAAATAATAATGATGGATCCACCCACCACACCACACTCACACTCGGACTCAGTTCGGCACGGCACGGCAGCGTGCTCGCGTGTGTGGTGTTATCTACATCCTCTCCCTTCCATAAAATTGGGTATCCCTTGGGGTCCAAACCCATAGTTTGAGACACCTCTATATATGTACAATAAAAAAGCTGTCTCAAAGCAATGTGTGATAAGAGTTTATAGAGGGTAAACACAACCTACGTTAAAAATTTACACACACTTCCAACAATAACTTCTACAATAGCAAAGGTTTAGTTGTCTTCTGTTTGTCAAAGGGTATGCCCTAGAGTAATGTATAAGTTATGCAAATGTAAAACATTATCCCTAAATGGCAATGAACTATATGTTTATAAATGAAATTGTTCCATTGTATTAAATATATATTTGAAGTCCATAAGTATTTTTCAAAAGAGGATCTATTATTAAGTGTTGCAAATATAGACGGCAAACGAATACTTTAAAATGTTCATGGTCATAGGATTAATGACTAGGCATCGTTACTTCCGGAAGACAATCACCTCTGTTTATAATCTATAATCAGCATGTGATACTTATGATTATAGAGATAGTGAGTATCATACTATTTGACAAATATTGTTGATATAAATATGTGAATATTCATATGATGGATGATCAAACTATAACGTTAGATGATGGTAACATGGAGTTTTATTGCTAGTCAATAAATCATCATCTAGGTTATAATTGTACATATAGTCCTTTGACTAGAGGGACATTGTATCTCATTCATCGGTGGTTGGAATTTATTACTACTTACATACTAATGCTATTCAAGTATTGGTATATGATATGTGATAGTTCTAACTAGTTATGAATGGAGGTAAGTGATCGCCAAGAGAGAATTCATTAATTTGAATAAACAAGGAAGAAATCCTATGCTATTTGATTATTCTTGATAATCAAATCCTTAGCCAAGGTAGTAAAGATTCACTAGAAAGAGTTTCTAATAGGAATCAATTTTATAAAAAATTAGAATTAAGATATAGACATATGATCGAAGTATATTAGGGTTTGACGAATCCATGACCCTAGCTAAGATTGGGATTTTGTAATGAAGGGATTTTAGTGTATGTTAATTATGATCAATGGTCCATGAAATGAATAAGTGATTAAACACTTACATTCATTCTAATTAGATGGCCATGATATGCAATGTTAGGCGTCACTCATGACTTATGGGACTAAGAGTGAAATAGGGATTTCACATTAGTAGATAAAGGTGTTTTCTCAATCCCATTACTAATTAGACATGAACCTAAAAAGTCACACACCCAAAAATATTCACCTTCCAAGAGTAAAGGTTTACCATAATAATTAATTAAAGTGTCTAATTAATTGATTAATGGTAAAATGATTGAACTTGTAATTAAATTTACAAAGACCCTAACATATCTTGAAGTTTAAATCCAAAATGATTTCTTATTAATTAAATCCTAATTTATATATGTTCCCTAATTTTCAACATAGTTGTTAGTTATTAAAGGCAAAACGATGTTGTGAATTAGGAAGAAATCTTATAGAGTAAGTCTTAAGAGAAAAAGGAAGGAGAATAAGAGTTCTTCATAATTTCTTGTTCTTCATTTCTTGTTCTTTGTTCTTTGTGAAAGAACAAAAATTTCTTGTATTGAAAAGATAGATCCACATAATAAATCAAATCACCAAAGATTTGGGTTAGAAGATCTTGTATTCTATTGGACTACTAAGAGAGAGAATCAATAACATCTAAACAAATCAAACTGAGCCTTGGAGATGAAGTTTGGTGTGGACAATCTAGAGGCTCAACATTTGGGGAGCTTTTGGAGAGGAAAGAAGAACTAAAGTCATTGGCTTCAAGAGGTAATTTGATTACCATTTGATCTTTTTTCTTTCTTATGTGTTTTACACATTAATTAGATGATTGGATGAATGTTTATTGGACCAATTTGGGTGTAAGTGAAATTTTAAATTGTTTAAAATTTCATCCACCATGTTGCTTCCTTTAATTTGCACTCAATAGTTCTTCACCATTTAACTTTTATTTGCTTTGTCTCCGTTTCATTGTATGTGAGTTATATTGCTTTTTTTTAGAAATTCAATCTCTTTGTTTTTCTTTATGTTGGAGTCTTCATTGTTGAATGGTAGTAGCTTAAATTGGCAGCATCTTTGTAATTATTTAAACCAGTCATTTTCATCTCAATCTAATTTTGTGTATGGGCATATGAATAAGCATATGGCTCATAACTAAAAAATGGAAGTTTATTGCATTTATCTTTCACTTATAAAGTTATTTCCCATTTTGACAGAAATCAGAAACACTGTCCACGTTTGAGGGTTACAGCGGTTATAGAGCTGAACAAGGTGAAAAAGTATATGGAAATGTTGATGACTAGCACACCATTTACAAATTTTTAGGTGTTTTATAATTGTGAGATTAAAGTCCAGCCATAATTAAATACTCTTGTAGACTGAATTAGAAATCGACAAAAATGACAACATAGCATAGGCTACGTGATTTGCAATTTAGCATATGATATGCTTGGTCAATAATGTAATTCCTTATTGCTCTTGTTTTCATAGTTAATTTCAGGCGTTGGATTTATTTATTTGCTAGAGTACTATTCTCTAGAATAACAAAAGAAAGCTATAGAATCCCTTCTAGTGTTTGTGGACTTAAGTTTCACATGCCTTTGATATTTCACCATTCTTTAGATTATAAACTCTGTGGAAAACAAAGAGTAAGATAAGTTATTGAACTATACAGCCACTAAGAGCTGCAATTGCTTCAACATTCTATGGAGACCTTGGCATTGAGAAAGATGATATATTTGTTTCAGATGGTGCAAAATGTGACATATATTGCCTTCAAGTTTAAAATTTCTTTCTTTTTTTGAATTTTTTCTTTATTTTTGTAATTCTATATCTGTTTTCATATATTGTCAGATGGTTGACTTTCCTAGATTAATTTTTGTAGCAGATTCTTTTTGGGTCTAATGTCACCATGACGTTGCAAGATCCATCATACCTGGTAATCTATGATTCTCCAATAGGAATATAATTGTAAAATTTCTCTTTTATCTTCCTTTCTTATTTCTTTTTTTGTTTGTTTCCTTCTTTAGTATTCCTTCAAAAGGTTTATTTTTTATTTTGCCTTTTTGAAATCAAGGGCAATGTTCTAGTTAATGGTAAAAGTCTTAGACGTACAAACTTGCAAGAAGGAGGTGTTTTTGAAATTTTTGGCCCCAGTCACTTTAGAAAAAAAGTTTCTGATGAAGAGTGTCTCTGGATCCCTTTCAAAGATCTAGCTTTAGCCTTTTGTAGGATCATTATTGATGGATGACAACATTTTTTTATTCTCTGTATTATATGAATGGTTGATTTGCAATTCTCTTGTCATAGTTTTTACTTATGTTTCACAAAATTTCAATTAGGCAACAATCCTATGAAATATTGTACATGTTATACATTCTAAAGTGAGACAGCCAAATTATGTTCGGTCGGTTCTACCATCTCCCCTCCCTCCCCCCTCTTTCCCCCTTTTTCCAGTCCCACAACTAAATTAAAAGACTTGCATTCAAAAGTAGGCCTATTCCAGGCAGTGAAGCTAAAAAGGTAAAGTTTGAGATTCAATCTTGCGATTATCTGTTGACCTACTTGTACCTTGTTTAGTCTATGTTGCTACTGAGCTTTGTCAGTCTATTTTATTTTACTATTATTATTGTTGTTGTTTTGACCTTGCTTTCCAAATGGTTCAGTTATAACATTCTGCAAAGATATAAACAGTTCATTAGATTTGCTAGTTTCATGGGTTTCTTCATTTATCTCTCAGTTAATGGTCCTAAGAGGCACTTTGAGATGATGGGGCTGGCATCCCAGTCTTTTAACATCATTAAATTGCTTGCTATGTGCTTACCTTGTGTAATTTGTGTCAAATGTTCATATCAAATAAAAAAGGAGAGAGTAAGAGAGAGAGAGAGAGAGAACGGGTGGAGACAGAAAATTAAAAATTTTTGAACACAAACTCATTGTTCTAATTGTTATCAATTTGCAGGCTTATGTAGACTCAAGTGTTATTATGGGCCAAACTAGATTGTATCAAAAAGATGTTAAGAAATATGCAAATGTTGAATATATGAGGTGTAAGCCAGAAAATGGTTTCTTTTGTGATTTGTCTAAGGTCTCTCGGACATATGTCATATTTTTGTATTCACCAAACAATCCTACTAGTTCTGTTGCAACAAGAGAGCAACTGGCACAACTAGTACAATTCACCAAGGACAATGGATCAATTACTGTCTATGATTCAACGTATGCCATGTGCATATCTAATGATAAACCCCAATCCATATTTGAAATTCCTGGGGCCAAAGAAGTAATTTTCTAATAGACTAGTCTTGATTTCAACATTTTTGTTCCATTTCTTATTTTTAACATGCTCTTTATCATCTCATTTTTCCACAATAGTTTTAGGGGCATAGTTGGAGGTTGTATAAAACTGAATATAGTTTTGGGATTTTAATATTTGAGACTTGTAATTTCCTGGTTATGGAATGAATCCTTGATTAGTTGTTCTACTATTATGATTGGGATTATGGTTCATGCTACCATAAAGATGTTGGGAAAATATTGTAGTCCGGACTGTAGCGGCATATGTTTCTACCAAAAGTGCCTTTTTTTAAATGACAAGGAAATGAGCTATTGTATGCATTTGAGATGATATTTCAACTGATCACCTTGTAACAATCATAGCAATTGATGAATTTAATGAATTGGGTGTCATATGTAATGTTGAAATGATATCTTTTGAGATAACATTATTCAGTATCAGACATCCAAATTTAGCAACAAAATATCTTATTTGAGCATCATTTTCTATTTGAAATACAAAATTTACCTGTAAGGGAATATGAGTTCTTTTTTGCTCATTAAAACACTTAAATTGTTTCACTTCCTGAAACCTTTGCATGTTTCCTGTTTGTCTAGACTGAAGTTCCCTTACTTTTAGATGCCTTATATGGTATTTAATATTCATTCTAATTTTAGTTATTGTGTTGGTTCTTTGTGTCTTCTGACCATTGCAAACTATTTTCTTCCTGAACTAAGTGTTTGCTCCTTATTGTTTTCAAGGACAGATTAGTCTTGTGTCCACAAGACATCAAATATCCTATCAAATTTAATTCTTTAGACAAAAACAATTCTTATGCGTAGTTAATACTTAATTTTATGTTTATGCCTCATTCAGTATACAAATTCACCTGTATGTTAAAAAATTGGTGAGATAACTATATAGGTGTAACTTTGTTGTTAAATCGGTTGTCATGAGCCAATTGCATCTCTTGAAGTGAAGTGGTGTGATCCATCATTTTATTCTTATTAAGCATTCACCATGCTCCTCTATGGACAACAGTTATGATGTGTTGGTTTCTGCATTTCTGCAAGTTGCAATTGAGACATCATCATTCAGCAAGTATGTTGGGTTTACTGGAGTCTGTCTAGGTTGGACTGTGGTTCCAAAAGAGTTTCACTTTTTAGATGGTTTTCCTGTTGCCAAGGATTTCAACCGTATTGTTTGTACTTGCTTTAATGGTGCATCTAATGTTGTCCAAGCTGGTGGTCTGGCTTGCCTTTCTCCATAAGGCCGCAAAGTCAACTTTACTGTCTTAGCTTATTATTTTGCTTTCCAATACATTTAAGTTCTGTAGATATGGTTTTAAAATGAAGTATGATTAAACTCTGGATTTCATCTCCTCTCAAGCAATGCAAAAGTAGTTGGAGTTTACAAAGGAAATGTTGATATTATAATGGATACATTTAATTCCCTTGGTTTTAATGTGTATGGTGGGGTGAATGCACCGTATGTGTGGGTCCATTTCCCTAGCCAGAGTTCATGGGATGTCTTCAACAAGATTCTTGAGAAAACTCATGTGGTTACTACACTTGGCAGTGGTTTTGGACCTGGTGGTGAAGGTTTTGTCAGGGTTAGTGCTTTTGGTCACAGAGACAATGTGTTAGAAGCCTGCAGAAGGTTCAAATAGCTTTCCAGGTGAACCAAATTACTCTTGCAACTGAGTCCACATTGTTTGTTGTTTCTCTGGTTGTATCAATGATTTCTAGCAGTGAAGAGAAGGCTATTCTCATTTTCTGGAGGCAGATATATTCCCTATGTTGCACCATTGCTTGTTTAGAATCGTAGCAAACTAGAATGGTATTTTCTGAATAGTAATGTGAACTACATGAACAAGTATTTTTACATGCTCTTTCAAAATCTTAGGGAAATTAAGAGAATCCCAAGATTTAGTTAAGTTGCATTTCTAGCATCTATAGCTATTGGATGCTTTTTCATTCTATTTGGAATAGTGATGGTTATACCGCTACCAGTAGTTCAGGTCCTAGATTTGGTATTACCAAGTAGCAAGTAGGTATTTGGCACAAAAATTATGTTGAAACTGAAATATAACCTATGCACCCAGCATAGAAATAGGGTGAAAGGTCAAATCGCCCTGTGAGTATCTATGAAGTTTCAAATAAATTCTCGCGATATTTTGTCAAAATAAACGTGTTTTTATCAAAATCGTGATAGTGAAAGAAGGTCATAATTTTTTTAATAAAAAAGGATAATAATAAAAAATTCAACCAACAGTCTGAAATCCAATCTTTGATTTGTTCCAAACCCAATGACCATACCAAGATTGTGGATCAAGAAGACAGTCAAATGAGTGATACACTTCGAAGCAACAAAATCCCAGATTTGGATCCAAGGGCCATGCTGAACAATCTCTCTTTTCTTGAGCAAAAGATTCATCAGTTACAAGATTTAGTGCATTTAATTGCTGGCCGGAGAGTCATGTTCTGGGGCGACCAGATTAGCTTGCTGCTCAGCAGCAGCAGCTCAGTACTCACTTCAATTATTGTTCGATTGATCTCCACAGCAGGTAGTCTTCTTCCATCGGTGAAGCATACATTATCTACAGCCAATCCTCCTATAGGTGTTTTCGAGTTTTGGACAATCTGAAACAAACCCAGATCAATTTTTATGAAGCTAAAACAAACCCAGTTCTTTTTTTTTTATTATTATTTTTATTTTTTATTTTTTATTTTTGAAGATCAAAATAGGAATTTTATTGACTCAAAAAATCAGAAGCAAGACCATCAAACATAATAATGAGGAGCACTATCCCATACTTTGAAATCAGACAAAGAACAAGCTACCGTAGCCAACATATCAGCAACTTTGTTTGCAGATTTCTTCACAAAATGAAATTGCAAATTAACAAACTGTGCAGCTAAGCAACGACAATCATGAATTAAAAGACAAAAAGAAGCACCAGAACTCGAGTTTCTCAGACTTTGGATTACTTAGCATCAGATTCAATCACAACACGATCTATCCCCCTCTGCTTGACCCAGTTCTTTTAATCTTGGGAATTTGAAACAAAGCCTGATTTGTAATTTATCAGCAACCCGATTTCATTTATTGAAAATTGAATTTCAATAATTTTAATTTTTATAAGCCATTGCTCACCAATATTAACATGGGTATATTGAATTAAGAAAATTAAAGATTTTTATGAAATTAAAAAATTATAAGATATTAATTAATAATTGTTAAAAATTATATAAAAGTCAAACAGTATTTAATAATAATTTTTAAAAATTTTAAAAAAGTTTATATAAATAAAGGGGTATTCAGTTATAATTTTTTAAAGTCTATAAAACTAACTAGATATTTAAAAAGTCATTGATTTTTATAAATAATAGATTTTTATAATTTTTTTTATATAGTATATGAATTATTATTTTGTTTAGTACAATTCATACATTCATTGGCATACAACATTTGATAATTATATTATATAACTTGTCATTTAGTTTAATAATTGATTGTAAAGTGGAAATTAATAGGTTGAAAACATTATTAAGATTATTTTAATGATAGTAGAGATGATGTTGCATAGATTAATTAAGACAATAATATTTAATTAAAAAACTTAAAATAATAAATTAATTAAGATTAGCCTTGTGATCATATATGAATTTGAAAAATATTAAATTTTTCAAAATTTGATTAGTCTGACTTGCAATAACAATCATTAAAAGTCTATCAATGTTTATAAAAAATTTTTAAAATAAAATTTTTGAAAATCATTCATAAATTTATAAATTTTGTAAAAGTCATTAAAAATTTATAAACTCTGCAAAAACCATTCACTTAAAAGAAATTTATAAATATCTTTAAAAATTTTAATTAAACACATCCACTTACCAGTCCTTCAAACTCTCAATTTGGGAAAAATTTTCAACACTGAAAGGAAGAAAACTTTATTTAAATGCATCAAAAGTAGACGAGCGTTTATCCGAAAATACAAAGATCAGGTGTTGCTTCCCATTTTCATTCACCATCTATTCCGCCACCAAATACACGACAGGCCTTCAGAGCAACAAAAGAGTCAATGGAATAGACCTCATTGAAACTCATAATTAAGATTCAAATGGAAAATTCATAATTAAGAATTTGGGCACAACAATTAGATTTATCAGAGAGAGAAATAACGTATCAAATTTTGCGTCAGGGTCGGAGCAGTTGGATTTACTACCTTGATTGCTGAGGAGCTAGGGGATAATATAAATGTAAAGGATGGAACTCGAATAGTTTTCTAGCTTTCTAAATTAAATATCACAGATTTAGAAAAGCCTAAGCTACACATATCAACTACACAAACATTTTGGTACATTGGGCAGTTTCCTAATTTACATACATAAATAGTAAGTATACCCTATGAAATACAACACTACTCTACTCAGCATTACAAGAATTAGTTTATCGGGTGATCTCTAAGTTACAAAATTAGACACCTAAAACTGTTCAATGCCCTTCAATATCTCTGCCTTGCAAGTTGTCTTATAATGACCGGTTTGATTACATCTACTACAATGCACAGTATGTTTCTCACGATTAAGGTCCTCTACACAAATTCGTTTCTTTTCTGGGCGTCCTGGTGGCCGACGAATCTTTGGTGGCCGTACAATTAGAGTGTCTTCTTCATCATCCATAGGAGTGTCACTCATCTTTCTCCACTCAATTTTTTCAGGGATAGGGCGTATATCTCTTGCATAAGTTTCATGGTAACTAGCAACCGTAAAACACTTCTCTGTAAACGCATATACATCTTTTCTACACGAAATGAGTGCTGCAACAGCATGTGAACATGGTATTCCATGAAGTTGCCAATCACGGCAGGAACAAGAATGAGTCCCAATATTCACAATGTCTGAGCGCTCTGCTGATATAACCTCAAATTCAACTTCATCTGATCTAAGAACTTTATATGCTGATGCCATATTAATAGCTTCAATCATGCGTTTCTCAGCAGATGGAGCCAGTACTGAAAACCAAGAACTACTCTTCAAACGCCGGTCCTCAAACTCAGCAATTAATTTACTGTGAATTTGCTCAATGACCTGGATTATAGGCAACTCTCGAGCTTCAAGAATCCATCTATTAAATTCCTCAATATTTGAAGACAGATGACCATATCGTGTTCCTTCAAAATACACCAAGGCCCAGCAAGAGGGAGGAAATTGTTGTAACCACTTTGCAGCTGAAGAAGAAACCTCTGAAATTTCAACCATTTTTTCTTTAAAACCCATGGTAGTGGTGGCGCATGCAGCTTTCCACAAGAGATGTACGAGTCTTGAGTTCTTGAATTCTTTACCCATGCTTTCACTCAAGTTGTGCATGCAAAAAGCATGAGATGAACTTGGGAATTTTCTTCTCACTGCATCTATAATACCTTTTGGTCCATCAGAAAAAAATGTGAGCTGAGGCATATTCTCAATGTTTGTCTCTAATGCCTTCTGTAACTCAGACAAGAAACACACCCAGCTCTCATCATTTTCCACATCAACAACACCAAATGCAAGTGGAAATAATCCACCATCAGCATCAAAAGATGTGGCTACAAGTAAGGTACCAAGGTATTTGCTCTTAAGTTGGATTCCACCCAGTCCAATGATAGGCACACACCCATTCAAGAAGCCATATATAGATGCATAGAAAGAAACAAATAGCCTTTGGAATCGATTATCTGCACCAGTAGTGAATACCTCTGCAATACTGCCAGGATTAGTTCTTTTTATTTGTTCACAGTATGAAGGAAGTAGGCAGTATCCTTCTTCAGAAGAGCCATAAATTGCTGCAAGTCCCCGTTCCTTAGCACGCCAAGCTTGCTTGTAAGGGATAGTGATCCCATATTGCTTATGAATGTCATGTAATATATCTTTTGGCTTATAATTGATATTATTTCGCAGTCTTTCCTCTATAAAGCTCACAATCCAATCCACAGAAGCCTGATGGTGGCCATTTTGTGCATTTCTCCCACAAGTATGAGTCCCTTCGAGGCTTCTTATAGTGAAGGTTGGAACATTTGGAAGTTTAACTGCACGAATGCGCCAAGGACAACCCTCTGAGGCACACTTTGCAAAGTATCGAATCAGGTCACTTTTTATAATACGAAGTTCAAAGTGTTGTGCAATCGCAGCTTCTTTAATTGCATTCCGGAAAGCCTTGACATCAGGGAACTCTTGACCAACAACAAAAGTATGGTCCTCCATGTGTTATCCAAATCAAATGCAGAAGTCTAGCTGTTCAATTAAATAACCAGTCATTTAATGCCACAAAAATGTTGTCAACACGACTGTAGCATATGTCCAAGTCTGACTGAACATTCCAACATTAGCTCACTTCAGAGAAACCATCTGCATACGGTCTGAAATAAGCCAGAACATCATATTTCAGCATCGAAAGCACTGTATTCATGCATAAAAGAACAATGGTCCATGTAGGTGAATGTCAATTTAAATTAATTATAAATTTGCAAAATAGTTTCTACAAAAAGTACAACTATAGAAGTGTTTTCTTATAAACAAACAAGCTATTAAGATACAGAACAAAAGAAATGATTCATAATTTTAACAGAAAAATGGTTCCCAATGTCCCATAAAATTTAAATGTACTATAAAATTATTATCAATCATTTTCTTTTTTCCTTTCTGAAAACTCCAATATCATTTAAACCACCAAATCCAAAGAATCATTTCTCTCACCAATGACTACTGTTTACAATTCAAAATATCAAGAATATATTTTTCACATCTTTCTCCCACTACTTAGCACTCAGCAAAATGGGATGGACTTTTAAGAAGTAAAACAATACAATGTTAAAAACAAGCAGCACCCTATATATTGCTCTTATAAATTAAAAGGCCATTAAAGTTCCCATTTCTGCATATTATAGCTCAGTTCTGAATCATCTAATAAGAAAAAAGAAGATAAAACTAATCAATTACACAAAATTCATTTCAACCAAGTGGAGCAAGAAGAAAAAGAAAGAGAAATTCCACATGGGTACTAATATTTATCAATCAATTGCCTAAACGAAATGTCAAAAACATAAATTCACAATAAACGTACACAAATATCAATCAAAACATAATTCACAACACAAACCCAGAAATAAAATAGAATAAAAAAAATTGAAAAACAAATGAGATTATGAAAAATACCCTTCAGAGTTCGCATTTAGATTAAGAAGATCAGAGCTAAAGAGAGAGAGTCCGGCGAAAAACAAAAGATTAAAAGAAAAAAAAAAGATATGGAATATATGTAAATGGTGCATATGTAAATGGGTTCGTGCTTGTTTTGTATTTGCTGACCTAGATTCGAAAATAGAGGCCCATGAACCAGAAGAATCGGAGATGGAAACAGAAACACAGAGTTCAGGTGATAGAGAAGAAGAAGAAGAAAAAGGTTGTGTGAACAATTTCGGAATTCGAACGAAAGGCTAGGGTTGATTATGTCATACTGATGATTTGGTAATTGGCATTGGCATTACTAACATTGCTTCAAATATGGAAGGAGGCCATTTTCGTCATTTGATGTTACTTTTTTTTTTCAATTTTTTTATTTAACTGAATACAAAACTTTTTTTTTAAAGAAAAAAGCTAAATAGTTATTATAGATTGACCAAAAAAAAATTGCACAATCAAATCAAAATTGATTATATGAAATTGTGAATTTAAATATTTTATTAGAATTTAATTAATAAAAGAAATAAGATTCTTTAAAAAATCATTTAATTGAATTATTAGATTTATTAACTGTTTTTAATTTACAAAATAAAAAATAAAAAATTCAATGAAAAGTTATAAAAATATTATACTTTTAGAACTAGATATAAAATTTTTAAAATTTTTATTTTAGAAAAAAAAACTGATTTTTAATTTAATTTAATTTCTATTATAATTGATTTTTTTGTCAAATCTGTTGTGATTGATTAGAACATACTCTTGAGTCTTTTTTTTTTTATTATTTTTTTTTGAGATGATAAGTTTAACTTTTTATAGGTATTTAGTTGAAGTGTATAATTTGTTAATATTATTTTTTCCCAACAATTTAGATTTGACATTCAAACCCAAATTAATTTATTCTAGAAAAAAAGAGTTTTTAGACAAACACCGAAAAAATAAAATATTTCCATACATATATTTTATTCTTTTTCTTTTCAAAAATACAAATTATTAAATTTTTTATTTTAAAAAAGCCTCACTTTGAAAAATATATCATATTATAAATATATAAAAAAAAATTGGATGGAAATTTTTTAAAAATAGGACTTCAAATGCTTGATATCAGCCCAGGAGAACGAGAAAGGTCGAAAGGAAAAAACTGGATTAGGCTTTTAATTGTGAGGATTAAAATCTTTGGAGAATATTATATGATGGACTTAAATCTACAATATATTGTGCACCAGCTCTTATACATGCATGTTTTACGTTTTTATTTTTAAACATTTTGACCATACACGCGGCATTTATTTTTTAATTGAGAATGACACTTTCTCCCTCTTTTGACTACCATCTTTATTCACGTGGTATGTAACACAAAACAAATTTTCTTTTCTTTTCTTTTTTTTTCCCTTTTCTTTTTTATTTAATTTGTTATTTTTTTTAAACTTGTTTAATTTATTATTTATTATCTAAAGTAAACATGATTCAATTATAAATATTTATTTACTTATTCCTTTGAGATCATTACTTATTCCTTTGAAATCATTAATTTGATTCTTATTTATGTTGAATTTGACAAAACTAATAGAGTTATTAATATTATTTTACATTTATTTAGGTAAATTATCTAATGCATTAAATAAAATTTACTTTCTATAAATTTATATAAAATTAATAATATATATAATTATTTATTTAAATTAATTGTAAAATAATATTTTTAATTTTTTATGATATTAAAATTTTGTTATAATATTTATATAACTAAAATAATATATAAAATTTTTTATGGTTATAAATTGATTTATCCAAGTTTATATATCATATAAGATAAATTCATCAGTTATAAAGTATAAATTTATAAGATATAGAGTATAAGTTTATCACTTGTTAAAAATATTTTTTATTTTTTTACTAATATAACTGCTGAATTTAGAGTTTATAAATAACAAACTTACACTATATATTTGATAAAACTATAAGCAATATTTAATAATCTTATTTTTTATAACTATATTTGACAGTGAATTTTTAATAAATCTATACCGTACTACCAATAATCTTACATCTTCTATTTAATGAATTTACAACTTATCATACATAAATATGCGCGACAATAAAAATTCAATGTCATATAAAAGATAAAAATGATATTTTATAAAAATATAAAATCATCCTTAAAAACTATTGTAAAAAATTATCCATAAGAATGTTAAAATTTATAAATAAAAATTACAATGAAAAATTTTATGCAAAATAAAAATTTAATTCTTTGTTTTTTCTATTGATATTTATAATACTAAAATTATCATTAGAAAAATTAAAATAATACAAAAACTTAATTATTAATGTAATTTTTCCTTAGAAAAATTAATAGAATTTTAATTAGAAGAATTAAACAATAAAAAAACTCAATCATTAATATAATTTTTTCTTAAAAAAATTAATATAATTTTTTTTAAAAAAAAATTAATATAATTTTAATTATCTTTTGAATATTGAAAAGTAAAATAAATATAATTTTAATTGCAAATATTACAAACAAATAAAAAAAGAAAAAAGACTTAAAATCTCGTGGTCCCCTTCTTTTTTTTTTTTTTTTTTTTTTTTTTTTTAAATTTTTTGCTAAGCTTGGTCTCCCTTCCCTTTTACTCTCCTCTCACGTGTCCCTTAGTCTCTCCTCCCTTAATCTGCTCCCACCCACTCATGTGTCCTAATTCATGTTGTTACATGCATATAGGTCCAGGATATAATTTGCCTTATTTTAGTGTCTGAATATTATATTATCATTATTTACATACTATTAGTTTTTTTTTTTTAATGTGCTCCACATATTGATTTTCATTATAATTAATTACAACTCGTTTCAAAACATAATTTAATTTTTAAATACTTACATTTTAAATATTAGTATAAATGCTATATGACATGTAAATAATTTAAATGAATATTATATGATATATTTTTTTTTAAATTATGGTACCTATAGTAGAACTTGTTTATAAACTACATTCTCAGTGTAAATGCTTGCGTATCTTTTTGAATGAGAATCAAAACCCACACAATTCTCCCTTCTTGCGAAGGGGTTTAGTTAACCAAACTACTTTTATCATGTTTTGATTGATTGATTGATTGATTATCAAGTTAAGTTAATTAGTTCAAATTTTAATTAACTATTTTAAGTGAATCAATTAAAAAAAGGCTAGGAGCCTTTAGAAGAAGAAGATAGAATCTTAAATGAGAGAAATAATAAATAAATCCTAAAGAGAAAAAATAATAAATAAATAAATAAAAAGGAAAGGAAACTTACCTCGGATGGCAGACAATGACTAGCATCGAGTGGCTGACGATAGACAGTAGTTTGCTTTAAATGGTGGGAAGCTTTTTACTTGATAGGTCAGCTCGGAAAAGTTAGAACCCAACTTGCTTTTTTGATGAAGCAAGTTTAAGTGTGGAAAAAAATGAAAGGGAAAGGTTTGAATATATAGCAAAAGGGTTTGATGAAGCAAGTTTAAGTGTGGAAAAAAATGAAAGGGAAAGGTTTGAATATATAGCAAAAGGGCCTGGGGTTAGATTGCACGAATTCAAATGTAGGATCATGAATTTTGAAGGTGCGACTGCACAGGCTACCTGCAGAACCTCAAGATATATATGCGGTTATATGGAGCAATCACACGTAGTGGTTTTATCACCACACGTGTGCTTTGTGGTTTCGCAAGCCACACGTGTAGTTATAGATGGGCCATATGCGATTCTCAGTTGGTAATGTGCAGTTCTTGTGGTTTTCACTTGTTTTCTGGCCCTTTTGGACTCGTTTTAGTTTTTGAGACTTTGATGAGTGTCTGTTAGGGTTCAATGATGGTCCAAGGTAAAAAAAAAAATAATAAATAAGGAAATCTATTTTTTCAATGGGGCGCTGCCCTCTTGACCCTTACCCACTAACTAGCTAGTAGAACTGTCGTACTGGCTTTGCGTATTGCACTAAACCTAATAGGTGTGAGGCTATGGTCAAATAAAGAGAGTATAAAATTAAGGATTCACAATACCCTACTTCACAAAGGGCTAAGGGCTAGAGATAGGCATCTGATATGCAGCAAGGATATGCTTACCACTATCATACTTTTGGCATGCATGGCATCTTCACACCAACTTCATACATCTTCTTTCATTCTGGGCCAAAAATATCCTTGGTGAATAGATTTAACTGCTAATGCCTTTTTCCCAATGTGCATCCCACATGAGCCTTCATGAATCCTTTTAAGGACATATTCTGCTTCGCTCAGTTTCTAACATCTCAGCCATGGTAGAGAATATACCCGTAGAGAACCCCATTATGTAAAGAGAAATAAGCGCTTTGGTACTTCACCTTCTTCGCCTTTTTCTGATCTTTAGGCAACTCACCTTTTTCTAAATATAATTTAATGGGGTTTATCTAGTAAGGCTCTTTGTCTATTTGCATTATCTCTTCAGCTTCTTCGATACTTGGGAAAGCCAGCGACCCATAAAGACCTTCTTAGGTAGATTGCTAGGATGGGTGGCAGTAATTTGCTTAAGCTGTTTGCCTGAACATTGTCTATTCGAGGAATTTTGCGAAGATGTACATTAACTCCTCGTTCTTGCATCTTCTGCAAAATGGCCTTTCTTTTTCCTAAGTATCTAATCATACTATCTTCTTTGGCTTCAAATTCTCCCCTCATCTACCTAATTACCGATTGAGAATCACTATAAACCTGAAGAGCTTCTAGTCGAAGACAGTCTGCCAACCATAATCCCTGTACTACCGCTTTATACTTAGCAACATTATTTATAGTCACAAAGTCCATCTTCAAGGCATATTCTAATAGAACACCATTTTTTTCTTCAATACTATGACTATTCCACTGCCTTCATTACCACTTAACACATCGACATAAAGCTCTCAAGTAGAGTTGAAATTTTGAATAAAAGGGGGTCTTCATCTTCGTTACTACTTCTTCTCCCCCTTCATTAGCTGCTTTAGATTCTTTTTGCTTATGGTTGAACAAGCATTTTGAAATAAAATCAGCCAAGGCCTTAGCTTTGGTGGCTACTCAAGGCTTGTACTAAAGTCCATATTGTCTTAGTTCGATCAACCCACATAACATTATACCTAACAATTCTAGCTCATGAAGGATCTTCTGAAGAAGTTGATCTATAATGACCTTATGAAACAATTGATCTATAACAATTATCCCTTAATATGCTTGCAAATAGATCTTATACTTGCGAGCAGACAATAGTAATACATATACAAGCTTCTTTAAAGGAATGTAGTTTCAGTTCAGCCCCCTGAAGAACCTTACTAAAGTAATAGATAGGCTTCTGAATAGATCCCTCTTCTCTAATCAACACAAAACTAATGGCTTGATTTGAAGCAAACAAGTATATGAGTATTTCTTTGCTCGGAAGTGGTCTGCTGAGGATTTATTCTTAGATCAGAAAGGACTTAAGCTATTCAAAAGCTTCCTACAATCCTTTTTCCATTTAAAGGAATCATTCTTCCTCAATTTTTTAAAAAATGGCATATATTTTTTAGCCAATCGGCACATGAATCAACTGAGAGCTACTATTCTACCTATTGCCCTTTTTACTTCCTTCGCATTGCGAGGGGGTGTTGTATCAAGGATAGCTTTCACCTTGTTCGAGTATGGCTGTATTCCCTTCTCACTAAAAATGAAACTTAGGAACTTACCCCTTGATGAAGAAAGCACACTTTTCTAGATTGAGCTTCATGCCATACTGTGAGCCCTCGCCCGAGCACGGACCTGATTCACTAAAGGGTTCGAAAATGCTCTTTGGGAGAAATATTATGATTGAAACCTACTATGAGTTCATAAAATTATATTTTGTAAATTATAATTTGCAAAAGGAGTGCCATTTTAATTTTTTTTATTTTAGTTGGGAAAATTAAAGGAAAAACCCAATTTGATTGACTCCAAAATTATACCATTTATCCCAAGAAAAAGCACTAGTCATCGAATGACCAAAGAGGGCTTAGGGACTAGGTTTTGGTTAAAACAATATAAAAAAAATTAGTTTAGCTTAAATACAAAATTGCTTTTGTAAAAAAGAAGTTTTTTATATATGCATGAACAAATATAATATGATGTATGAAAAAATATTATTTGTGCAATGCATGATAAATATGAGATAATGACATTTACAAAATGCAAAAAATAAAGGAAAATTACTTAAAACTATTATAAGTTAAAATATCAAAATCAGGGGATCTTTCTTTTAGCCCTTATGAATTTTAAGAAAAGTACACATTCCCCAAATATAATCTAAACAACTAATGTAAGAAAAAAGTAATAAAACATTTGTAAAAGAACTAAAGTTTTGACCCTAAACTATGCAAAAAAGGTGATAAAGAGAAGAAGTTACTAATTATAGTGGAGTTGATGCCTTGAGACGGCATGTTTGCATATCCCTTTAAATGAGAATCAAACTCCATGCAGTTCTTCCTTCTTACGATGAGGGGTTTTTAAGTCATTACCTTTGTTATCATGTTTTGATTAATTTTAAGCCCTTAGGGATTTGTTAATTAGCTCATATTTTAATTAACAAAAATTAGATATTTTTAGATTTAGATCTTAAAATTGGAATTAAAAAGGAAAAGGAAAAAACTTTTACCTTTGGCTTTTGGCAGCGAGGAACTTAGGGAGCGAGTTTGGCACGGAATCTAAGTTCCACCTTAGCTTAGGGATAGCATGAGCACTCCTTTTGGAAGAAGGACTTTGGATCACCCTTGCTTGAATACCACAAATTCTCTTTGAAAGAAAGAACTTGAATTGCACCTTTTATTGATTAAGCGATTTAGAGAGATGATTTGAGGTGATTAGGAGGCTTATGAATAGGGTTTAAGGTGATTAGGAAGCTTATAAATAAGGTTTTATCTGATGGAAGAGGTTTTGGAATGGGGTTTTAGATATTAGGAGGTTTAGAAAGAGGGTTTTGATGATTAGAAGGCTTAGAAATAGGGTTTAAAAAGCTTTATGGAGAGTATAAAAGCATGTAATTGTATGTGGAAGTTGTTAGGAGGTGTAACGTATTTATATGGGGAGTTTGGGGGCTTAAAATAGTGAATTTTCGGTGTGGGATCAAGAAAAAACATGTTGCGGTAATTGATTAGGGGTTGTGGTAATTACAAAGCACTCTGCGGCAATCGCAGGGCCTCTGCGGCAACTACAGTGCCTAGGATAGCAAATTCGCTATCGTACGGGCCTGCGCCAACTGCAGCAAGGATGCAATTACTGCAGCTAGCTGCAAATTGCCTTAACTAGCCTATGGATTGCTGCAACTGGTTTTTGGGCCGTTCTCATCTGGTTCTGATCTAATTTAGGCTTAGTTTGATTCTATGGGTTCATGATCGAGTGTTGGTCATTTGAAAGTACAATTTTAAGGAAATTTATTTTTTCAATGGGGCGCTGCCTCTTTGACCCATGTCTGCTAGCTGACTAATGGGACCACTGTACTGGCTCTACGTAGCGCACTAATGTTAGCAGATGTTAAGCTGCAGTTGGATCCTAAGGGTGCAAATTTAAGGGTTCATAGCTATCCCCTCATTAGAATTAGCTTTGAGCAAAAGGCAGTTTTGACGATAGTGAACCCTAGGAAGAGGTGCTATGTCAGACTTTGTGCTTGTGCTCGTGCCACATCAAATTTTTAGCTTGTGTGTTATAGTGCCATATCATATTCTGGACTATGCCACAGCAGGCTCTGGGCTTGTGCTATGTCAGATTCTAGGCTTATGATATCTACTTGTATTTGTCATGCATAAGAGCATTCATGCTTATGCAAATTAAACCTCGCGAAGGGTAAACATGGTATAAGAACCTTTTAGGAGGGGGCCCCTCTGATAAATGAGGTTTTGTCAATGGCTATTAGTTTGACCTTGATGTTAGATGTGAGAATGGTCTTAGTGAATTTCAATTAAGGTTTTCTATTCGGCCTAAATGTTAGAGGTAAAGATGGTTTTGGTGAATTTCAGTCAAGGCTATATGTTTAGCTTAAATATTGGGGGTAAAGATGGTTTGGTGAATTTTAATCAAGACTATCTATTTGGCCTAGACTTTAAGATTTGGAGATTTGGTCCACTTAGGAGGGGGAGATTTGGGAATTCAAACTGGTTTAGCAAGGCCACCTATTGGCCTTGTTATTAGGGAGATTGTGATTAAAGTTATCAGTTTAGCTTTAATGTTTGAGAGGATTGGGATCAAAGCTATATGTTTGGCTTTGGTGCTTGGGAGGATTTGGATCAAAGCTATCCATTCGGCTTTGGTGCTTGAGAGGATTGGAATCAAAGTTATCTATTCGGCTTTGGTGCTTAGGAAGATTGGGGTCAAAGCTATCGGTTCGGCTTTGGTGTTGAAAAAATTGGGATCAAAGCTATCTGTTTGGCTTTGGTGCTTAGGAAGATTAGGATCAAAGCTATTTGTTCAACTTTGATGTTGGAAAAATTGGGATTAAAACTATTTGTTTAACTTTGGTGCTTAGGAGGATTAGGATCGAATTTATCTATTCGACCTTGATGTTAGGAGGATTAGGATCAAAGCTATCTATTCAGCCTTGATATTAGAAAATTGGGATCAAAGCTATCTGTTCAACCTTGATGTTAGAAAAATTAAGATCAAAGCTATCTGTTCAGCTTTAATGTTACAAGGATTGGGATCAAAGATATCTATTCGGCTTTAATGTTAGAAAAATTAAGATCAAAGCTATCTGTTCGACTTTAATTTTGGAAGGATTAGGATCAAAGCTATCTATTTGGCCTTGATGTTAGAAAAATTGGGATCAAAGCTATCTATTCAGCTTTGATGTTATGGGATTTAGAGAAGGCTATGTCTTTGAAAGACGAGGGGTGTAGGAATGTCAGCATGGTTGGATCGACTCAGTTTGCCTATAGAAAGTTACAGTTAAGGATCAGTCCTTATAGGGAAAGGTCTTTGCTAAGGATTGATCATTAGAAGGGTAGGTTGGGTAGGTCAGGTAAATCCTTAGATGGATTAGGTTGGTCTTAAGATATTAGGTCAAGTTGTGTTAGGTTCCAATCAGGTTAAGAATTGTCATTTGAAAATTCAGGTTGCAAGATTTGAGCAAAGATAGTTGACGCAATACAGTGTTTGGGATAGTGGATACATTAGTTGAGCCAACTTGATAAAGAGACCTTAATCTTAAAGGGAGTTTACAAGTATTGCCAAATAAGGTAGTTTAGCCAAGAAACTTGGGCTTTAATGATGATGGGCCTTAGTTCTGTTGATGAGCCCAAACTTTAATATTTTGCTAAAGAATTTGATAATAATATGTCTAGGATACATAATCTTTAGAAGGATGGTATGGTTGATCACTTGTAAAGATAATAGGCCTTGATTAAGGAGTTAGGGGTA
Organism: Reutealis trisperma; assembly: GCA_947687605.1. Taxonomy (NCBI): domain Eukaryota; kingdom Viridiplantae; phylum Streptophyta; class Magnoliopsida; order Malpighiales; family Euphorbiaceae; genus Reutealis; species Reutealis trisperma. The sequence continues at coordinate 58,251 of CANTUT010001151.1, forward strand.
AAGGTGTTTTGAAGGAGATAGGTAGGATGCCACCTTGTTTGTTGATTCAGCAAATTGGAAACATAAACTAGAAGGTGAGACTAGACTTCGACTGATGTGGTAATGATAGGATGAGACACAAGAGGCTAAAAACTCTAAGTGAAAGTGGTGAAAACACTTAACGGGGTACAAATGTAGGGAAATATGACTCTTTGAAATGTAAGACTAATAGAATGACTATCTTTAGACGAGCTAGGACTAACAAACTAGATAATGAATCCAATTTGAATGAAACAAAGCTCCATATTGAATTGTTGCTTCGAGTTGATTCCATCTTTTGGCTAAGCTACGTTTGTGGGTTTTCTTACTTTAAGCTGCTCTTCTAAGTTTCTTTTTTTTTTCTTTTCATTTTCTCTCTTTTTTTTTATTTTTTTGATTTTTCCTTTTTTCTTATTATTTTTTTTTAGGTTGGCAAGGCTATTTGTTCCATCTTGTTTGGAAAAATCTTATTATATTTGGATCATGGGTTGGATTTATGGTTTTCCTTCCCTTTTCAATTAGCAAAGCTATTTGTTCTACTTTGCTTATGAAGATGATTGAGGATTGCCCCTAGCTTATAACGAGGATGAGAGCTTTCTCATTCTGCAAAATACTCAAAAAAGGGTGTCAACTTGGAGAGAAAATGATATGGATGTCTGTAGGGGAATCTGAATCTTTTCTAAGGAACTACAATTTTGGTGAAGGCTACATTTAATGATCGACCATACATGAATTCTTGACCCTTCGCATGTGATTCCTTATTGGCATAAAAATCCATTATTTCATTCAGATTGGATGAAAAGAAACATATAAAGAAAGGGATTTGAAAAAATTCACACTTTATTGAATAATGCCATCTTTCTTTATTATAATAAGAATGACTTCAACAGACTCAATAAGATGACTCTAAAAAATAGACTCGAAAAAGATGACTTTGATAGACAAACTTAAAAAAAATGACTCTAATAGTAAAACTCAAAAAAATGACTCTGACTTAAATGATGACTCGGACTACAATGACATAGACTTTGACTGGAATGATGACTCAAACTTTAATGACATAGACTCTGATTGGTATCCTTCTTACCTTGTTGACTCACTAGGTGGCTTGAAAGGTTAGTGGGTAAAAGAGGTATTTATTGCTAATGAGGTCTTAGACTGATTCTAGGCAGGTTAGGTTTAGATAAAGTCAAACTCTTCAATGTTGGGTTCAAGTTCTTCCTCAATGTCCAAGTCAATGGTGGCAATCTTTGATTTGCTTTAAAGGTGATCTTTAACCTTGATGCAGTTGCGATTAAAGCTTTAAAAGTGGGTAGGTATTGTGTTAATAAGGGGTCTTAGTAGTTTGAAAGCAGATTCTTGATGAGGATATCCATATTTACCATTAGAACAGTTTTGACCCTCCACCTTGTAAGGAATGCGGACAAGGTCTCATTCAAAAGCTGCTTAGTGCTTTCTAAATTCCTTCTTATAATGTCTACTTCAATATTATAGTGGTAATATTTGACAAATGCATTGCAAATGTCCTCCCAAGTCTATTTTTGGGTGTCATCCAAGTTAATAAACCATCTTAAAGCGGCATCAATAACGGTTTGCTGAAAGAGTTGAGTAAGAAGCTCATTGTTAATACTATAGGGATGTATTGCCCCTATGTACATCTTTAAATGGATCTTGGGGTAAGTAGTACCATCAAATTTGTCTAAATTCAGCATCTTAAACTTTGGTTGTAACTGGGCATTGGCAAAGAGGCTTAATGAACTTGTATCAACCATGCCTTTCCTTTTCTTTAGACTTTTTATTGACTTTTCAATGGCTTCTAGTTTGAGTAAGAAGACCTTAAGCTTAGGATTACGTGTGGCTTCCCTTCCTTGGGAAGGATCCATAGGAAAAGAGGTTATTTGTGGTTGTTTAGTAGGTGCTAGATGGAAGAGAGTGTTTGTTTAGAGGATATTAGATGAAGGAAGTGAAGGTGGGAGTATGGTTTCAGAGGTTGTCATGATAGGGGAAGTAGAAAGCATGAGCTTAAATTGATGTCAAATTTTGGTCTAGGTTAAGTGGATTTTGGAGAGTGGGATTTGGGGTTTGGTTTATGTTAGCTTGACTTAGCATGTCTTGGACATTATTTAGTATGGCCTCCTTTTAGGCCTGCAATTGGGTATGAATTTAGGCCATTTATCTCTTGAACATCTCTTATTATTGCTCCAATAGTTTAGCCAAAATCTTATCCATGACATCTTTGTCAAATCCAATAGACATCCTGGCAACCTTAGGAAATGGAAATGGAGCTGGGTTAGTATTTAGTTACAAAAAATGGTTATAGGGTATGATGAACCAAGGACCTTGGGTTTAATGGTAATGGATGATGGTGTCTTGTGGTTAGGTTGATGGTGTGTGGGTAAAGATAAGGGTGAAGGTGTACGATGCTAGCTAGGTCGGTATTTAGCTAAGGGTGTTAGGTCAGATTTTAGCTTTGAAAACTAGGTCAGGATTTAGCTTTGAGTGGCTAGGTCAGATTTTAATTTTGAGTAGCTAGGTCAGAATTTAGCTTTCAGTAGCTAGATAGAAATTTAGCTTTGAGTAGCTAGGCTAAAATTTAGCTTTGGGTGGCTAGGTCAGAATTTAGCTTTAAGCAACTAGGTCAGGATTTAGCTTTGAGTAGTTAGGTCAGATTTTAGCTTTGAGTAGTTAGGTTGGATTTTAGCTTTGTGTAGTTAGGTCAATTTTAGCTTTGAGTAACTAGGTCAAAATTTAGCTTTGAGTAGCTAGGTCAAAATTTAACTTTGGGTAGCTAAGTCAGAATTTAGCTTTGGGTAGCTATGTCAGAATTTAGCTTTAGGTGGCTAGGTCAGATTTTAGCTTTGATGAATCAAAGAGTAGTTTGGAAGGTTAGGTTAGAGTTTAGGTTAGAGTTTAGCCTTGAGTGATTGGGATTATGATGAATGTTTTACCATAGACTTAAGGATAAAGTGACTATGGATTTTGCAATTGGGTTATGAATATACCATGAATTTGGATGTTAGGTGGGCCATGGGTTTGGTGATAGTTGGATAATGTGTTTGATTAGACTAGAGAATAGGCTTAGATGGGCCATGGGTTTGGATAGTATTGTAAAAGATGAAACCAAGTCAGCTTTTAGTTTGGATAAGGATTGTGGATAAGAATAAAGCTAGGTCAGTGTTTAGCTTTGGTAAGGATTGTTGAGGATAAAGCTAGATCGGTGTTTAGCTTGGGTAACAATTATGAAAAATGAAAGCTAGGTTAGTATTTAGCTTGGGTAAGAATTATGAAAGATGAAATCTAGGTTAGTGTTTAGCTTGGATAAGAATTATAAAGGATGAAAGCTAGGTCAGTATTTAGCTTAGGTAAAGAAGATGAAAGCCAGGTCAATGTTTAGCTTGGATAAGGATTGTGAAAGATGAAAGCTAGATCAGTGTTTAACTTAGGTAAGAATTATAAAGGATAAAGCTAGGTCAGTGTTTAGCTTGTATAATAGTTACAAAGAATAGAGCTAGGTTAGTGTTTAGCTTGGATAAGGATTGTGAAAGATAAAAATTAGGTCAGTGTTTAGCTTGAATAAGAATTATAAAGGATGAAGCTAAGTTAGTGTTTAGCTTGCATAATAGTTATAAAGAATAGAGCTAGGTTAGGGTTTAGCTTGGATGAGGATTGTGGATAAGGATGAGGATACCATATATAGGTTTATTTTTACCATGAGTTTAATATGGGTTTAAGTGAACCATGAGTTTTGGTTTTTGACCATGGGTTTAGGTGGACCATAGGTTTTAGGTTTTGATAATGGGTTTAGGTGGACCATGATTTTTGGGTTTTAGCGATGAATTTTAGGTGGACCATGGGTTTTGTGTTTTGACTATGGGTTTTTAGTGGACCATGCATTTTGGGTTTTTTGACCATGGGTTTAGGTGGACCATAGGCTTTGGGTGTTGACCATGGGTTTAGATGGATCATGGGTGGACCACAGGCTTTAGGTTTTGACTATCGGTTTAGGTGGACTATAGGCTTTGGGTGTTGACCATGGTTTTAGGTGGACCATAGGCTTTGGGTGTTGACCATGGGTTTAGGTGGACCATGGGTTTTGGATTTTGACTATGGGTTTAGGTGAATCATAAGTTTTGAGCCTTGACCATAGGTTTAGGTAGACCATGGGTTTTGGGTTTTGACCATGGATTTAGGTGAACCATAAGTTTTGGGCCTTGACCATGAGTTTAGGTAGACCATGGGTTTTGAGTTTTGACCATAGATTTAGGTGGACCATGGGTTTTGGGTGTGAAGATGTTTGGATAGGTTTTAGACTCTTCACAAAGTTCAAGCTATGCATGCATGTATGGATGAATGAAAAGGTTTTATGATAATGACATACCAAGTTCAATATTATAGTGCATACAATCCTAAAAGAAAGTTTTATAAGTCATTACATGAAAAGGTAAGAGTGACTTGAAAGGAAACCCGTCATACTAGAGGTGTAATATGCCTAACCACATATGAGTCAAAGAGTCTCACGTGGGTCTAGCGGTACTTGCATACTCATTACACCTCTAAAAGGATTAGAGGATGCGTCGTGGGCTAGATGATTTCACTATCGGTAAGCAAATCTAAGGAAGGTTATCCACTCAATGTTACTTTTTATCCTTTATTTTCCTAAGAAACTAGGATTTTGGACAGGGAGCTCCATGTAGTAATGCATGAAAAGCCATGTTGTACTAAAAAGCCAAACTTTTGTTTTACCAAAAGTAGTTCACTTTCATCATTTATTTTGAAAAAAGATTTTGGAGTCCCTATTGGAGTCACCAACTGTGAGGGCTCGCGCGAGCACCAGCTCGATCCACTAAAGGAAATAAAAAATGCTTATTGAGAGAAATATCATGATTAGAACCCGCTATAAGTTTAGAAAATTGTATTTTGTAAATTATAATGTGCAAAAAGAGTTGTCATTTTAATTTTGTTTATTTTAGTTAGGAAAATTAAAGGAAAAATCTAATTTAATTGACTCAAAAATTATACCATTTATCCTAAGGAAAAGCACCAGTCCTTGAATGACCAAAGAGGACTCAGGGACTAGGTTTTGGTTAAAACAATAAAAAAAAATAGTTTGGCTTAAATACAAAATAGCTTTTGTAAAAATAAATTTTTTATGTATGCATGAACAAATATAATATGATGCATGAAATAAATATTATTCGTGCAATGCATGACAAATATGAGATAATGACAATTACAAAATACGAAAAATAAAGGAAAACTTCTTAAAACTATTATAGTCAAAATATCAAAATCAGAGGATCTTTCCTGTAGCCCTTGTGAGTTCTAGGAAAAGCATACATTCCTCAAATATAATCTAAACAAGTAAGGTAAGAAAAAAGAAATAAAACATTTGTAAGAGGTAAGAAAAAAGAAATAAAACATTTGTAAAAGAACTGAAGTTTCGACCCTAAACTATGTGAAGAAGGTGATAGAAAGAAGAAGTTGTTAATTTTAGCAGAGTTAATACCTTAGAGATGGCATGTTTCCGTATCCCTTTAAATGGGAATCAAACCCTACGTAGTTCTTCCTTCTTGCGAAGGAGGGATTTTTAAGTCTTTGCCTTTGTTATCATATTTTGATTGATTTTAAGGGCTTAGGGATTTGTTAATGAGGTTAGATTTTAATTAACAAAAATTAGATCTTTTCATATTTAGATCTTAAAATTAGAATTCAAAAGGAAAAGGAAAGAACTTTTACCTTTAACTTTTGGCGATGAGGAACATAGGGAGCGAGCTTGGCACTAGATCTAAGTTCCACCTTGGCTTAGGGATAGCATGAGCACTCCTTTTGGAAGAAGGACTGTTGAACTCTTTTGAAGGAAGGACTTTGGATCACCCTCGCTTGAATACCACGAATTCTCTTCGAAAGAAAGAACTTGAAATGCACCTTTTCTTGATTAAGCAGCTTAGAGAGATGATTTGAGGTGATTAGGAAGCTTATGAATAGGGTTTGAGGTGATTAGGAAGCTTATGAATAAGGTTTTATGTGATGGAAGAGGTTTTGGAATGGGGTTTTAGAGATTGGGAGTTTTAGAAAGAGGGTTTTAATGATTGAAAAGCTCAGAAATAGGGTTTAAAAAGCTTTAAGGAAAGTATAGAAGCATGTAATTGTGTATGGAAGTTGTTAGAAGGTGTAAGATATTTATAGAAGGAGTTTGGGGGCTTAAAATAGTGAATCTTCGGTGCGGGATTAGAAAAAAACAAGCTACGGTAACTGATCAAGGGTTGTGGTAACCGCATAGTACTTTGCGACAATCTCAGGGCCTACGGAAACCAATTCACTATCGTAGGGGCGTGCGGCAACCGTAGTAAGGATGCGTGCTACGAATTGTTGCAACCGACCCACTGATTGCCGCAGCTCATTTTTCGCACGGTTGTTATCTGTTTCTGAATCAATTTGGGCCCAGTTTGATTCTATGAGTTCATAATCGAGTGTTAGTCATTTAAAAGTGTAATTTTATGGAAATTTATTTTTTCAATGGGGCACTGCCCCTTTGACCCCTGCCCCACTAATCGACTAGCTTGACTGCCGTACTGGCTCTGCATAGTGCATTAATCTTAATAGGTGTCAAGCTGCAGTCGGATCCTAAGGGTGTAAATTTGAAGGTTCACATTACTAATTCATAACTCTAAATAACTCTCTTAAGTTTTAGATATGCTCTTCAAAACTTCTGCTCTTCACTATCATATCATC
>CANTUT010001151.1:72500-85000 GCA_947687605.1 Reutealis trisperma
TCTCTTGGCATCTTAAAAGCAACAGCTTCACTCATACATTCTGATGCACTTTGATCTGATTCGAGTAAGCCTCTTTTGTTTGTAGCTTCCTTAAAAGAATTGCATTCCATATTATCTACTGTGAGTAGATCTTTAAATGATTTTGGCTCTTTAACATAGTTCAACAGTAGTCTCAAGTAATACCTTTCACCCTCTATTGGATTTGCTGCATTCACTCGACCAATGACTTTTCCTCTTTTTCTTTTATCCCAATGTTTTCCTTGTCTATCCCACACGTAATTTTCTAAAAATTCTCTATATAACAATCCCCTTGCATGCTCGTCTGTGGAGCATTTAGTGAAAAATCCTGTTAGCATTGTCTTCATTACATGGTCCCATGTCACTAATTTTTTCAGGTCTTGATTTTTCCAATATGACACCATATGTTTATTTGGTAAGTGCAACTATAACTTTATGACTGGTGGATTTATCTCATTCATTTCGAATTCAAATATTCTCCACATAGCTTCTTAGGCTGATACCCACCTAGCATCTTGGTATTGTTGTATCTCATCTATCTGTACCTCTCTGTCATCTGGAGCAATATAGATTGCGACTCTGTCGTGGCCTTTGTAGATGTATTTGTACAGATATTTTACTGCCTTCATTCCAAAACACACCTGTCCAAGAAAGTTCACATATAATTTTTATGTAGATTTCATTTTAATTAATTCTTTGCATAAATAAGTTCACATATATTTTAATCACACCTCTACATTGATGTGGCAGTTATATCTTGTTAATAAATATGGATTATAAGGTACCGCCCACCTGTTGTCTAGGTTCTTGTGTCTCTTTTTCACCTACTCAATTGTTATACATTAAGACAATGCATAATTTTTTCTTATTGAATAACACACGTGTATTGTTAGATGTCTTACCTCTCTTCCATTTTTAGGCCTTTTATATAAAGGGTATCCATCTTTTCCTTGCGTGGTTTTTGAGCAGTATGGTCTAGGGTAATGAAACCTGCATTTCCCTTCTATCATACAAGGGCATTTTGGATTGTCCTCACCACATGGACCATGCATCATGTGTTTTGCCACCATTTCATATAGTTCTGGGTATTTATTCTGATATGGGATTTCTGCACTTACAAATTTGTCAAAATGATCTGGATTTGTTATCTTATGGCCAGGTTTTAATATAACCAAAATGTGTGCATGCGGGAGTCCTCTATTTTGAAACTCAATGACATGTACATGTGCTGCGACTCTTCCAAATATTTTTTTCTTATATAATTGGCCTTTTAGATCCTATAGCTTTGCTTGGAATACTCGAGAAATTAAATCAAGTCTGTTTTGTGCTTTTTTCATTTTTAGCTCTTCACTTATTTCCTCCCAATATGGATTGTATATCATTGTAATAAACAAATATGGTTTTTCCATATGTTTGCACCAAAGCCATTGCATCTAGGTATCTTCTCCACATGTCTCTAAGGCCCCCTATAAAAGACACTGGTAGAATGCTTCTTGTTCCTACTTGCATACCTCTGGTTTCTCTAATATTTACACTATCTACTATTCCTTGGTACAATTCAATTCTTATCTGTGATTGTTGGGTTCTGTAAAAATCTAATCTTGTTGATTCCAGTTTTATATACATGTTTACAACAAACTGCTACATTAGTCTTTCAGATAGTAATATCAGTGAATTTTTATTATCCCTTATCTGACAATGGTAGCAATAATATTCACAGCATGACACTTTTTCTTGTGTTAGTCGTTTAACACCTGTAGTCAATATTTCTTGTTAACATACTATACACAGATTAAAAATATTTAGAAAATTTATGATTTTGAAATTTTTATACAAATTAGCTATCTGTAATACATTAACAAAATCACATTGCAATTTACTGTTTCAATAAGAATAAAAAGTTAATTTTGTCACATAACTTATTTTGTTAAATAAGGACTTAATGATTTGGACTTTATTATGAATTTTGATTGTATTCTTTAAGGAATGTTAGATCATATTTACTAAAATGTATAGGCAACGCAATTGAAAAAACATTTTAATTTTCCATTTGTAAAATATTCATAATTTAGATTGGAAAAAAAAAAGGAAAATTAAACTCAAATCACATAATCACTTTAAAATATACCATACCATTTAAGAAATATAAAATTTTATATGAAATTTAAAATAAATATATAGTTAATAAATTTAAGAAATTTAAATAAAATTATTTATTGAAATTTATGTTAATTTTTTTTACTTCTTTTCTCTTTTTCAATAATACTTTCTAGCGACATTGCAATTGCTAATTCTGAATTGTTGTCGTTTGTCATTGTATTCAAACTGACATCTCAAGGTGTAAACTGCTTTTTTATGTCTAGATGCCAACCAGTCTCTCCCCCAGGATAAAGCAGCAGGTATTGCAGTGGATCATAGCAACCATAGTAATGTTTAACTATGTATCTGTGGCCTGAATGTGCTTGTACCACAATCTCTCATTCTAAAGGAACATTTGGATTGTTGCCTTCTACCCAAATGCCTGCTACGTCTTCTTCTGTTGGTTCATTGTATTGTCGGTGTTGTTGTATGTTCCTTTTTTTAATCCATATGTACAAATTATCATATGACTCATAATTGTTAATCTTTTTGAAAACCTTAGCATATGGATTATCTTTTAGAATCTTCATCAACTTGGACATAACAGCCTCGCATAATTGGACATTGCATATTGTACTCATTCTATTATTTAATTCATTAGTACTGTCATAAAAATACGGTTGGAAATAGCGTGGAATCCCATCTGACAGTACTAAGTAAGGTAAGTCGTGGTATACTTGGCCTTGAACTCGAAATATGAAAACTCCATTTTTGCTAGATGCAAGAGCTTTGTCATAGTTCATACTAAAAGATGTGAATGCAAATATGTTATTATAAAGTCTGATATTTTTTTGAAATTCCTTCGCCTCTTTTGAGTCTGAAGTGAATAAATGAAGGAGCTCTTCCAGGGCATGTGTTATCGGTAGGTTGATATTCCCACTCTGACAGCAAAAATTTGGTGGTTCATATTCAAATCTTTTTGCTCCGCAATATATGCATGAAGGTACTTTTTTTAACTTGTGCAATGGTGAGCACATAGGATGATATTGCATTTGTCCTGTAAATATATTTGGTAATACAAATTGGCATTCATAATGAAGTGTTTCAAATCAAATTTTGCATAGTTTTATAATTAATATTTTTACCTTCTTGGTCATTTGAATTCACTTGGGCTTTGCATAGCCATTCCACTCTCTGTCTTTTACTTGTGCTATCATTTACATAGCTTTGTTCTTTTGTTTCTCCAGATGTGTTCATTTTTCTTTTTCTATCGCGTTCTAATCTCTTTTGATTTTCAATTCGTTTTTGCTCATCAGTTATACGGTTATACCTTTTTTTCACCTATTTAAATTATCATATGTTATCATTTGTATTATATTCTATCAAATTCCTTTTTAAATTCATAAGAATAAAAATAATTTAAAATGTTACTAATTAAAAGTTGAATAGATGATCTTACCATATCTAATCAATATTCGTCGATAACTTTACTGTTGTATTGGAATCTGTAAATTATTAATACGAAAAAAATAATAAATAAAAAAAATAAATATTTTCTTTTTTTTTAAATCTTAAAATGATATATATTTTAAAATAAAAAAATCTAAAATGATAGATATTTTTAAATGAAAATACTTTTTATTTAGTATTTAATATCAATATTACCCTTATGTTTATCTCAAAAATTACCTACCAACATGCTTGTTTTACCAAAACATAGACTACATTTAAAGAAAATAAAATGTTTTACAATTATACACTTTAAAAGAATAATTAAAACTATATATACAAATTTGGAAAATAAAAAGTAATATTTTATTAGAAATATTGAATTTTTATTTTATTATGTATTTTTTATTTCCATCGTCAATTTTTTATTTAACAAAAAATTTTTGCTTTTTCCCTTTAAAATAATATAATTAAGTTCTAATTGCAAGAAAAAAATTCTTGAAATTTAATATTTTTCAATTTTATCATAGACTTTTAATTGTTTCTATTCCATTAAATAACTTTTTAAAGTTTTATTAATCTAAGATTAATTTTGTCTATGGTGATATTAAATCTTAAAATTATTAACATGTAGTTAAATAAGAAAAATAATGAATTAGTTTCATCATATGTTTTACCATTATTAATTAATTAATCAAAATATATATCCTTATTGTTGTAAAATAAAAAAAGAAAAAGAAAAAGAAACAGACTGAACAAATTCAATTATTGTGGTTTTCACATAATTTTAAATTTTTAATTTTTTTTTTTTTATTAATTGGTTGAACATCTAACAATTTTTCTATTGAATAAATTGTAATAATATGTATTTGTGGAAGCTCTAGAGTGCTAAATTGTCTGTAGAACAAATGTATCAAATATATGGTTGTTTTCGCAGTTCCTTTTTCTCTGTAGTTTATTACAATGATTGGCTAGTGTATTTTGTGCGTAAATATTTAATTCATTTTATTATGGTATATCAAACAAACAGGGTCTTACAATCTAGCCATTGATGGATAAATATTTAATATACCATATCTCATAACAGCTATTGGGAGGTTTATACTATTGTAGAATTTTATTCAAATAATGTAGAATCTAATTTCACCCTATAAGACAAAACACAACTCATTATCTCACAATACTAACAATACAAAAATCTTGTAAATTGAAAAGTTAAATTAAAAAAATAAATATTAAAATAATAATAATAATAATAATAATTAAATAATAGTTACCTTAGAATTAAATTTGACAAATATTGAATTCCCAAACATACCACTTTAACTATTAAATAATAATTTAATAAAAAAGTATAGCCAATTTCAAAATTGATGTATTTTGATGAAGACAATAAATATGGATTCTTATATAGAATATATTTAGCGTTATCTTAATAGGATAAGGAATTGTACTTGACTAAGGTTTTTAGTAGGATAAGAAATTATAATTGATTTAGGCAATAGACATTTTAATCTTAATAGGGTAAGGAATAGTAATTGACTTAAGTTTTTAGTAGGATAAGGAATTATATAATAAATTTTTTTATAATTATATACTTGAAAAGAATAATTAAAATTATATATAGAAATTTGGAAAATAAAAAGTAATATTTTATTAGAAATATTGAATTTTTATTTTATTCACTTTTATAAATGATGTATTTTTTTATTTCCATCGTTAATTTTTTATTTAATAAAAAACTTTTACTTTTTCCCTTTAAAATAATATAATTAAGTTCTGATTGCAAGAAAAAAATTCTTGAAATTTAATAATTTTCAATTATATCATAAAAAGTACAGTGGATTATGCCGATATGCACTTTCGATTTGTACTTGTACCTCCACCAACTTATGGATCATGTCTATAACTTAATGTAATTGGTGCAATTTTATTCAAATCCATCTCCATTTTTAGAACTACAATAACAATTATATAGTAATCTTTTACCATATTTAAATAAAACTACTACTTGATATCACTAAGCATAGGTACGGTTTAAGGTATAAACTATAAAATGCTTTTTCTAGGTGGGAATATCATATCATGTTGATGAACTTTACAGCATGATTTTGAAAGAAAAATTAATCTTACCCAATAATTTGTGCTAATGTGACATTCAATTCAGGCAAGCCCGTAACTAAATGGATTTCAACTTGGCATTGATGTTGTCATTAATGTGATTGGTCTATCGATAATAGATTTTTATATTATATTATATATTAAAAATTAAAAAAATTTAAATTTAAAACCAATACACAGTACATTATATGTACTTTGATTTAGTAAATTTTTTGAAATCTGACCAAGTAACTAATATGAACTCTATATATTAATGATTTAATATTCAGGAAAATGTGGACATGAACATGATAAATCGCCGAATTGATAAAATATTCAAATAATGTAGAATTTAATTTCACCCTATAAAACCAAACACAATTTATTATCTCACAATACTAACAATACAAAAATCTTGTAAATTGAAAAGTTAAATTAAAAAAATAAATATATAAAATAATAATAATAATAATTAAATAATAGTTACCTTAGAATTAAATTTGACAAATATTGAATTTCCAAACATACCACTTTAACTATTAAATAGTAATTTAATAAAAGAGTAGAGCTGATTTCAAAATTGATGTATTTTGATGAAGACAATAAATATGGATTTTTCTATAGAATATGTTTAGTGTTATCTTAATAGGATAAGAAATTGTAATTGACTAAGGTTTTTAATAGGATAAGGAATTATAATTGATTTAGGCAATAGACTTTTTAATCTTAATAGGGTAAGGAATAGTAATTGACTTAAGTTTTTAGTAGGATAAGGAATTATATAATAATTTTTTTTTATAATTATACACTTTAAAAGAATAATTAAAATTATATATACAAATTTGGAAAATAAAAAGTAATAATATTTTATTAGAAATATTGAATTTTTATTTTATTCACTTTTATAAATGATGTATTTTTTTTTAATTTCCATCGTCAATTTTTTATTTAATAAAAAACTTTTACTTTTTCCCTTTAAAATAATATAACTAAGTTCCGATTACAAGAAAAAAAATTCTTGAAATTTAATATTTTTTAATTATATTATAGAAAGTGTGGTGGCCTATGTTGATATTGTGAAAAAATATACCTAGAATTTTAATGTAATTTATTGTGATAAAAAAATAAATTAACTACTATTTTTATCTAAAAGTTGCAATTGTACTAAATAAATTAATTAGTCTATCATTATCAAAAATAGAAAAAACTAAACTACTTTTTCTATAAGAGAAAACATTATTGGTAAAATTATAATTCTTTTAATCTTTTTCAATCTTGATCTTTTTCTTTAGTGGTGAGACTTCTTCATCTTCTTCTTTCTTTTCAATATTTATTACTTCTGCTTCTATCATTGATATATCTTAAATCTCTTCCGAAATAAAAGCCTTAAGATCTGCTTATTTTTCTTTATCTTTTTTAGCCAATCTCACAAGAAAATAATATTCTTTTCCCCTCATGTAAATTAATTTCTTGTAAAATTTGCTATGGTCTATTTCTTCCTACAATAAACAAAAATAAGATATAATAAAATTTTAAAATTAAAAGTGATATAATAAATATATGATCAATTAAACTTTATATTAACATAATGTAAAATGTTATGAAACCACACCTCTATAGATTTTTTATATTCTTCAATTGAATAACCCATCAATATTCGAGTATTTTCATACAGAGTTATATGAGCTTTCGTGTCTCCATCAAATACTTGTAATTTTATCATATATCTATGACATAAATTAACAACAATAATAATCAATATTTAAACATATATGTAATAAATTATTATATAATTAATGTCAAATATTTTAATAAATTATTATATAATTAATATGAAAGCCAATACCTATTAATATATTTAGCATCATCATCACAGTAGTTTTTGCATCTTTGTTTTCCTTCAAATCCAATGGGATAAACTTTAGTTGTGCATTTTATGCAAGATGCATACCAAGCTGTATGTTTGTTTTTAATATCTTCAATTTTTGCTTTAAAGGAATATTCAAGACCCTACAAATTTTTTTAAAAAGTATTACTATATAAATATAACAAATTCAAATATTTATCTAGATATATAATTTAGCTACTTACTTGAAATGCTTTTCTTTTTGTTTCTTTTAGACTCACTTTTGGTGCTTGTCTAAATCTTTTTATATTTGATTGCAAACACTTTTTGTTATCATTTAACATCATATCATCATAACTGATAATTTCATAAATTATAATCATATTAGTACTTTTATTAATAGAGATTAAGTTTCCAAAATTATTAAATATAAATTTAAAAATAATATACTTACGAATCTTGTAGCTCACCAACTTCTAGTATATTTGGATTAATTTAAATAGTATTAATCTTCAATGTTGACAATTGATGATCGTCTATTGTAAAAAAAAAAAAAAAAGTAAATTTAAGTTAAGTGTTTATAAAATCATAAATAAATTGATTTTTTTTTAAATTACAATTGTAAATAGAAACTTTGACATTTGATAATGCAATGATGGGATTTTGACCATCATTATTAAATGAGTTCTCAATTAATGCACCTTCATTTTCTATTGCATCTTCCCACAGAACCAAAACTAATTTTTGTAACCTACAATTTTGAAAATAAAATAAAAATTAATATATATTTTTTAAAAAGAAATAAGAACAATATAAGTAAATAAAAAAAAATTATTTTATTACCTTTCTGTCACGATTGTTATATCCTTTTTTATTTTTTTCTTTTCCTTGAGACAAAAAGTTGGTTTAACATAAACTACAACATCTAAAAAATCTGTACAATTAAAAAATAAAATAGCATTATTAAAGTTAATAATTAGGCAATATATCAATAACAAAATTAATAAAATTAGAAAATTATAATAAAACTTACCTATGAATTCCTTTGCTTCTTTTTCTTTAACATATTCTTGAATTTCAAAATACGATTTAAAATTGTAAGAAATAATTTCTTTAGGTATGTTTGTCTTATCTTCTTTCAATATTGTGTGTGTATTAAAATGTAATTCTTTTTGCTCATGAACATTTGGAAAATTAGGATTGACTTTTTTAACTGACCCATTAATAATAGTATAAGTTTTTCTCAACTCAAAATTTAATCTTTCTATTGCATCTTTCCATATTATAGCATAAATTTTGATACCCTATAAAATAATAAAATGTATTCTATTAGATACCTCTTGTAAAATAATAAAATGTATTATCAATAAAGAATAACTTAAATATATTATTAAATAATGTATATAATAAACATTTTTTCTTTATGATTTTAATAATTTCAGCCCATTACTAATAAATTATTATATACTTAAGTTTAGTATTAATTATAAATATGAAATGACCTTGGCTTCATCATAAATGACAACAAAAGAATAAAAATTGTGATATACCATAGCACAAGCAGCTAACAACCATGAAATCCGGCAAAGACAACAATATTACAAAGAATAACAAATAATGTTAATGTATAGAGTAAAAATGTATAGTTGCATTTATATCGTAGATTTACCTATATAATAAGGTCTATATTTTGTATTGAAATCACATCTTACAGATACAAATTCTATTTTTCATCATAGGGTGTTGGCAATATTAGGTTGATATATTGTATTCTTGTACTATAGGTAAGTCAACTATATAATTACATCACACTTGTGCTACCATTGTTTCTTGCTATATGTAGGTTTTCCAGTATAATAAGATTTGGTTTCATAAATTTAGATTTTGAAATTTCACATAAATAAAGTAATACTGTAAAAATAAATAATTCAAGTATGGAATAGTATAGAGTTGACTACATAATACATTGAACTGCTTGCATGTGTCTTGTCGCATTGCCTTTTTAAGTAGTAGAATAAAGGCCATTTGGTTTAATTTCAATGGAAGTTCTATTTTGAGTCAATATCACTGTCGTGTTGTGGGCTTTGAATCCCATAGATTAAGAGTTCAAAAAAAAAAAAACAAATGGTGTGGATTGACCTAAAAAAAATGTGCTTTTCTTATTAATAATGTCACATCCCACTTTAGGAATGGACGGTCATAGGGATTGGGTAAGCCTAAAGCCACCTAAACCCATAGAACCCCAGATTATTATGTTAAACAACTAGCATCCAGAAAAAAAAATACAATAAACATTCTGATATTCATAAATATTCATTTAATTTACATATAATTTATACATTTAATATTTATTCTAATTCCCAGTCTAACTATACTAAACCACCAAGTACCCTGGAGTTTCTAATATTTATAACCATCAAAATAGATATGAATATTACATGATAGGTTCCACGCAGGAGGGAGAAGTTTTGCTGGAACCACTGGTCTACTCACCACCTGAAAATTTATAAATCACTAAAATGATGAGATAAAATCCCAGTGAATAATATATACATACATACATATATAAAATAGAAAGGATAAAAGAGCAAAGAGAAGCAATAGTTTAAGTAAGGCATGTATGTCAAGGTGACAATCATATTGGCTCTCAAATGACAGAATTCACTTAATCACACATTTATAATAAGCAAAGGCTACTATATTGGTAGCATGCTTTTCCCACATATAGTTGATCAGACTATATGGCTAGGGGCTTAACCCTCCCTAGCTCGAGTTTATAATTCATTGTGCACAATGTCTGATGCAAAATTTATGCTACTCCATCAGATGAGTAGCTCTGTCATTTGATATCCAATCAAATCACAGGGTTTACTCAATAATTAAATTCAAATAAAGGGAATTAAAGAACATAAGTTCATTTGAAGAATTAAAGTCATTCAAACACATCACAAGGTGCTACAAAGTCGAACAAGGTAATTACAAAGAAGCAGATAGGTTTCAAAGATTGCCATGAACAATTAAAAATTCAATGTAAGCCATAAGGTATTCCAAAGCAAGAAGGAATCAACGAAAAGGGGGCAATTCAGATTCAAAAGATCATCAAGGAGCATTTCACAAGCAAATATCATATAAGGGTATAAGTTCACTTTGGCATGAACATATATATACATATGTATATATTACTCACCGTAGACTCCTTTGCTCCTATGTACGTTTGACTCTGATACGAATAGTGCTCCTCGCACTTTACCCGATATCCTTGCCCTTAATATTAGACTCTACATATGCATTTCAATCACATATCAATCACTTCCTCATCATCACATTACTTAATTTAGTTTAAGTCCTTAACACTTCTATCTTATTTACAACTTAACATTCTTAAAGTTAAGATATTCTATACCTATACTTACTACTAAACTTAACATTTCCCTAGTTATTTCCCAATAACTTACTTAAAAAGAATAATTCTCTTTTCTTCCAATTTCACATTTCAATCTTCATATTATTCTAGTAAAATCGATTAAGCAATTTCCACCAACATTTCCATAAATTCAAATTATCCACAATATCACAATCAAATGGTCCAACCCGGACCTTTAGTACACTAATCCCATCCGCCCATTTTATTCCTCATTATCAAGCTAATAACCACTAAATTCAATTCAATTAATACCAATATCCACATCTCACTTCATTCTTTTAAATAATTCAATTCAATTAAATCAATTCTAATTTCAATATTTTACTTCAATCTTTCAATTTAATCACCAATAATACTCCATAATCATATAAATAATAATTACTTCAATTCAATTATCTCATTTAATCACTTAATTCCAATAAACCATTTACCTAAATTCTTACAAATAAAATCATAATTCACTATTTATACACAATTAGAAGTTGGGATTTATACCATATGGCTCGGTTTAATGAGCCGAAGCTTCTGTCCGAATTTATCGATTTTAGAGGTCGCCGGAATCCGGTTGCCGGAAAAATTCCCACGACGACCAAATCACGATCCGAGGATATCATCGGTTAGCTTGTGATGTGAGGAGTCCAAATATAACTTTTGTTTCCCATAGTCCGCTGGAAAATAGGTAGAAACGGCGTTGGCAACCGTTGATGTCGCCGGATTTCGATCACTAAAAAGATTATCTAAAATTAGAAAACTATATACCAAATCGAAGCTGGAAACACAACGGATTCAACCATACCAATTTCGTTAAAAACTGAGATCGGAAAGTCGTCGAAAAATGGCCTAAAAGTTTCGGCCGGCGAAACTTTGGAGGGAGCGTGCACCGCCGTCCGGTGGCTGTAGGCAACGGGCCTCTACCGGTCGACGGGGCGGCGGGCGTCCTTCCTCCTAGTGCAGCGCGTGTCGGTCGGTGGTGGCCGGAGGGCGGCGGTCCGGCGTGTAGTCCCTGCGCGCGTTCTCTCTCTCTCTCTCTGTCTGCTGTCTCTGCCTCTGCTTCCTTTTGTTTCTCTGTTCTATTCCTTCCCCTGTTCTATTTATCCTTCTGCTGCCCATTTTGGGCTGCCGACTTTGGTTCCTCTTTTTTTTTTTTTTTAATATAAATATATACTAACTTTAATAATAATAACAATAATAATAATAATAATATTTATCATATAAATTCTAAAACAATAATTTTAACCAAAATATTAATTTCATCATATCATCCATTAACTATAATATAAAATTTATAATATATAACTTCAAATATTAATTACAAAATTTTCTATATTTTATAATAAAATTCCAATTTCTTTAATTCAAAATTCTATCAATTTGATAAAATAATAGATGAATATTTCATTTAATGAATATTCTCTTAAAAATATTAACATAATAATATAATAAATCAATACCCTTTTAAATATCAATTTTAAATTTGAAATAATTTTCTACTATTTTGAATATTCATATAATAACATTTATAAATCATATATCAAATATCAATATCAATTTAGCTTATTAATATCAATATAATAATAATAATAA
>CANTUT010001151.1:90000-222500 GCA_947687605.1 Reutealis trisperma
CATCACCCACTCTCCAACGAACACCTTTTTTCAGAACTTCTCTCCCCATGAGAATGCTTTGCCAAGCCCAAGATGGGTTTGATCCTTTCCCTGCCTTAAGAAAAGAACAAGAATGAAAGTATTTGCCTTTAAAAACATAAGCTAGCAGTGAATGAGGTGATTTGAGCATTTTCTAACCTTGTTTGGCCAAAAGAGGTAAATTAAAAGCTTTAAAATCATGAAAACCAAGTCCTCCATTGCTTTCAACATGACACATTATACCCCAAGATACCCAATGTAATTTTTTTCATTGTCTTTTTAACCCTACCAGAATCTTGCAATTAATTTATTGATTTCTTTACAAAAACCATCAAGCAGTTTGAAGTAAACCATAGCATAAACAGGTAGTGCCATAACAATGGCTTTGAATAACACTTCCTTCCCTGCTTGTGATACTAACTTTTGCTTCAATCTTGCAATTCTAGACTTAATTTTTTGCTTTAACTCTTGAAAGGTCTGATTCTTTGATTTATTGATTATGGAAGGGAGACCCAAATATTTATCTTGGTTACCAAGATTGGGAATGTTCAAAATAGTAGCAAGCTCAGCTCTTACTTCTTTGGGAGTATTTTTGCTAAAGAACATAGCAGATTTCTCCAAATTAATGTATTGACCACTCCCCATCGCATATAGGTCAAGAATATCTTTAACCTTCTTAACATCTGAAATTGAAGCTTTGCAAAAAATAAGAGAATCATCAACAAACAACAAATGGCTGACTGGAGGGCTCCTTCGAGATATATGAACACCTTGAATTTCCTTATTAAGTTCTACTCCCTTAATAAGATTAGAGAGCCCTTCTACACAGAGGATAAACAAGTATGGGGAAAAGGGGTCACCTTATTGAATCCCTCTACTTGGACTTAGATAGCCACAGACTTTGCCATTAATGTTAAAAGAATAAGTTACTGTTGAAACACATTCCATGACCCATTTGATCCATTTGCTGTTGAAACCCCAACAATCAAGAATTTTTGCTAAGAAGCTCCATTCTAGTCAATCATAGGCCTTGCTAAGATCTAATTTGATTGCTACATCTTGGCATAGACCTCTTCTTGATTTAAGAGAATGCATGATTTCATGAGCAATTAATTGAGCGCCCCTTTAAGAAAGCACTTTGATGCTCATTGATCAAATTAGGAATGATTTTTTGCAGTCTGTCATAATCTTGGAAATGATTTTATACACCATTGAGCAAAGGCTAATTGGCCTGAGTTGAGTCATAGATCGCACTAGAGGAGTCTTCGGGATGTGGTTATATATATATATATGTGTGTGTGTGTGTGTGTGTGTGTGTGTGTGTGTATACACACACACACACACACACACACACACACACATATATATATATATGTGTGTGTGTGTGTGTGTGTGTGTGTGTGACACACACACACACACACACACACACACACACACATATATATATATGTGTGTGTGTGTGTGTGTGTATACACACACACACACACACACACACACACATATATATATATATATGGAAGAGTTTTCAATGGTTACGGTTTCATAGTAATCATCATAAAATTTTGTGCAAGTATTAAATGATTGTATATTTTCCATGCCAATAAATGAATTAAAACCAATCAATTTTGTGCAAGCATTAAATGATTGAAATTTTCCAAGCCAATAAATGATAGTCATAAATATTGCTGAAAAAATCAAAATGAATTAAAACCGGTAGATTTTAATCTAACGGTTAAAAAAAATAATAATCTTCCATGATTAAATATTGTAGTAACCATTGAAACCACACCCATATATATATATGTGTGTGTGTGTGTGTGTATGTGTAAATTTGTTTTTCTTTAATTTATCATAATTGAGCATTTGTAATAATAAAATGAAAACAAAGGTTCATAACTGGTGTGAGAGTTAATTGAAATTAAAGATTAGCTCACTTCAAATTCTCTTTTTATATATTGAAAATATTTAAAAGTTTGATATTTATTTTGAGAGTTTAGGATTGTGGTACCAATTTTTTACAATTATTTTTCTGCTGTTGTCTAATTTGTAATTTTTTTTATTAAATTGAATGATTATTTGACATTGTTTGGTCCAAAATTTAGATGGCTCATATGATATAAGCCCAGCCCACAGTCGGTAACGTGTTGCTAACAGAAAATTTTTTTCAGTTTAAAGCCATTGTGGGTGTAGAAAATCAAGGAATCATGGGATCATAGACACATGCCTATATTTTCTCAAACCATTAGAGTAATGGCAAATGGACAGTTGAAGAAGAAGGTTATAAAAAGAGAAGGAAAATACACAAAAAAGGACAAAAAAATTACACTCAAAACTACTGAAAACAACAACAACAACAATTTTCATTTCATTTCCTTACTTCAAACACTTTTAGTTTTCCAACCTTTGTCATTCAATTTCTCTTTAAATTCATTGTCAATATTTCCATTTTATGTTTGTCAATATTTTCAATTAATACAAGTCAAGCCAAATTTCTTTTCTCAATTCCATTATTCATAATTTCCTGTAAATTTAATTTTTCGTTAGTATTTAGCTTACATTTGCAATTTTAATTGGTGCATTTCTTGAATCTAAGCGTACTGTGGTTAAGGAAACTTGGGGATCCACATCTGTTTGATTTTAGAAGTATACGATGCAATTTGCTTTGGGTACCTCTCACACACGTGGCACGCTCGCACTTCAAAAAATTCACCAACATAATTTTGGCATGCTTGGTGGGACCAGTTCAAAATGCTTAGGAAGAATACTAGAAAAGAAGCTACTATAGTGTCTTAAGATGCTAGTGCTACTACTGATGAAGCAGGGTAAGAGGGATTTGTTCCCCACATAGTGGAACAAATTGAGAAAAGCTTAACGCCTCAGGAATCTCAAAGTGAGGTGTCAATTCCAACAGAACCTGTTGTTGGACAAGGTGAGAACGTAAATCCTTTTATGATTTGGAAAAATAGTTTGAAAACTATTATCGAGGACTTTAGGATGTAGACCATACACATCTTAGAGGATGCACAAAGATTCATGAGGAAAAGTCAGAAACAAGTTATTGAGGATAACACCAGGATGCAGCAAAAAATTACACAAGATAATAACAAAGCCTTGTAGCAAATTGGCGTTGAAAACAACTTGGTTCTGTGATTACTAGTATAGTAAAGAAAATGAATCATACTAGCATTGGAGGCTAAAATGCAACTTCAAGGTCTGCAAAACAAACCAATGGAGAAGAACTTGGAGGACAATCTTCTTCCAATTCTCAAGAAGGAAATGGACAACAAGAATCAATTAATCCTCCTTTATTTACTGATGAGAGGTATCTTCCTCCATGTAGAAGAGAGAAAACAAGTGTCTTGCCCAGAGTGACACAAATGAATGGCCATCCCAATGGTAGGCTAGCCCCTCAGTAAATCTTTGCCAACACAAATCCACTCAATCAACCTATGATATATGAAGCCAACGAATAGGCACCATTCCAAAGGGGTATGGGGGGCATGGCACAAGGAGTTAAAGGGGAAACCAAGCTTATCCTAGACCACCATTACCCCAAATTGACTGAGATGCAGTGAGGGAGGTAGTCCAAGAGTTGTATAGGCTTGGCATAAGACAAATTAGCCAGCTTGAGTTCTATAAGCCATACCCTAATGCTATTGACAGGGAAAATCCTTATCGAAGGGGATATAGAATTCTTGATTTTACCTTGTTTTCAAGAGAAAATGGTTAATCTATCTTGGAGCATGTGGCTAGGTTTACTATACAATGTGATGAACTAGCTAATTTGGAGAATTTTGCTAACTTTAAGCTTAGATTGTTTCCTAACTCTCTAACAGATACAACATTCACATGGTATGCCACATTGCCAAGGAATTCCATTATGAATTGGCAGGAAATGAAAAGGCAATTCCATACTTAATTCTTCAGAGTAGAACCAGAGGTGTGTATTGCTGAGCTTTCAAGGGTGACTCAGAGAGCAGGAGAGTCTACTAATCAATACATAGCAAGATTCAAGAAAATGAGGAATAGATGCAAGATCTATTTACCTGACACTGAATTTGTAAAAAAGTCTCAAAGCAGATTGGATATTGAGTTAAAGAAGAAGTTTCAAAGGATGGAGTTTAGAGATTTTTATGAACTTCTAGCTAAAGTGGTAAAGTATGAGGAACTCCTAAGCAAGAAAAGTCACAAGAAGAGATCCATTATAGGAACTTATTATCAGGAACTTAATGGAGAAGTGGCAGTGGTTGACTTATCCATTAATGGATCTTGTGACTGTGTGAAGCCTCGCTCGAGTACCAGCCTAGTCTGCTAAAGGGAATCAGGATGCTCTTTCTGGTTTAGACTCATGATGTAACCCTCGAATTTGGATTGGTTGATTTCAAAAATGATTTTTGGGAGTCGCCACCTTAATTTTATTTAGTTGGAAAAACATTAAGGAAAAGACCCAAATTGATTCCAATTCATTAATTTTGTAATTAATTTACCCAATGATAAAATCACTATTCTCGAACCAGGTTTAAGCTTAGGGACTAGGTTTTTAGTTTTAAATGATCTAAATTTGGCTCTTTGAGTTTAATTTGACTTTGAAAAATTGATTTCATAAATGACAAATATTATATGACAATTAATGCATAAGTATGGTATGAGTGTGAGGGGAAAATAAAACATCCACAAATTAATTAAAAAGGGGAAAGGAGAATGATTGGGATTTGGATATGAGGTTTGGATTTATATTCCGAACGTGCCTATGTACCCTATTGAATGGGGATCAAAACCCACGTAGTTCATTCCACGATTAAGTGGAGTGGTTTAGGGATTGATCAGATTGATTGGTTTGATTTGGGTTTGAGAGGAAAAGGCTGATACCTTGACTTTTGGTGAGCAGAGGGTCTTACCAGACCGAAATTTTATTTTATCGGGACTGAGTGATTGGATGGATTGGAAGATTAATTAATTAATTAAAATAATTAATTAACTAATTAATATGATGAAAAGGATGGATGGATTAATTAATTAAAAAGATAAATTAATTAATTTGGATGAAAGGTAGATTGAGAAAAAAGATTAATTTGATTTTGGAAAAAGGAATGATTTTTGAAAAGAGTGATTAATTAATTAATTAAAAAGATTAATTAATTAATTAATTAATTGAGTGATTAATTAAAAAAAAAAAGAGTTTTAGTTAATTAAAAAGATTGATTAACTTGGTTAGGGTGAGGTAATTAATAAATTAAAAAGATTAATTAATTAATTAGAGAGTGATTGGAGGGAGAAGAAGAGAGAAATTTGAGGGCAACAATCTACTCAAATTCAAGGGGTGGTTTGAAATGAGAAGTGGAGGGAGGTATTTATAGGAAAAGTGGGTGAGGGTAGTTTGGGTAGTGAAAATGTGAAAAGACAACGAGGGGTAGGGGTAGAAAGGGCTAAAAATTGGACTAAAAGGGGTAAAAGGGTCATTTCCTATGCAAGAGGAGGCCCACTAGCGTCAAAAGGCTACAATGCCCTATGCGGCGTCACGTTAGGCACCTGCGACGTGCTACACACGGGGCATGCGTCACTACACGCGTGACGTACGATGTGCCACGTGGTGTTGGCACATTTTTTGAGATCTTTTTTTTTTAGAGATTGGTTGTTAGTTTGGGATATTTGGATATTCGGTAGCAATGTAATTGAAGGCTAAAAAATTTTATTTTGGGGCATTACCCTCGAACCTTCGCTCGCTAACTGGTTAGCGGGACCACTATAATGGCTCCACATAGTACATTAAAATCAACGAGTGCTAAGGCTGTGTTTGGATGATGAGGGTGCAAAATTAAGGATTCACAGTTGCCCTCTCATTAGAATTGGCTTTTTAACAAAAAGTGATTCTGATGACTGTGAACATTGGAAAGAGGTAACATGTTAGACTCTATGCTTGTGTTTTCTTGTCATGTCCTTTGGGAGAAGGCCCTCTAAAATAAATGAGATTTTATCAATGGCTATCGATTTAGCCTTGACGTTGGATGCGAGAATGGTCTTGGTGAATTTCAATTAAAGTTATCTGTTCGACCCTAATGTTGGAAGATAAAGAAGTTTTGGTAAATGTTAATCAAGGCTATCTATCCGACCTTAATGTTGGAGATAAAGAAGGTTTAGTGAATTTAAATCAAGGTTATCTATTCAGCCTTAATGTTAGAGGTAAAGATGATCTGGGGTAAATCTCAATCAAGGCTATTTGTCCAACCTTATTATTAGAGGTAAAGATGATTTGGGGTAAATCTCAATCAAGGCTATTTGTACAACCTTAATGTTGGAGGTAAAGAAGATTTGGGTAAATCTCAATCAAGGCTATTTGTTTGGCCTTAATGCTAGAAGTAAAGATGATATGAGTAAATCTCAATCAAGGCTATTTGTCCGGCCTTAATGTTAGAGGTAAAGATGATTTAGGTAAATCTCAATCAAGGCTATCTGTCTGGCCTTAATGTTAGAGGTAAAGAAGATTTGGGTAAATTTCAATCCAGGCTATCTGTTTGGCCTTAATGCTAAAGGTAAAGAAGATTTGGGTAAATCTCAATCAAGGCTATCTGTTTGGCCTTAATATTGGAGGTAAAGAAGATTTGGGTAAATCTCAATCAAAGCTATCTGTTTGGCCTTAACGCTACAGGTAAAGATGATTTTAGGTAAAAAAGGTGAAAAGTGGAACTATATAGATGTCTAGGTGATCATTTTTAGATATTTATAGGTGAAATTGATAGATTTGGGTAAAAGAGATAGAAAAAGGAACTACGTGGATGCCTACATGACTGTCTCTAGACATTTATGGGTGAAAGAAATTTTTGGACAAGTTATTTTAGTGAAAGGAGAGCCTTGACCTATGGCGAATCAGCTCGAGAGATTTTGACAAGATTTTGATGTAGGAAAAGTCTCAGCCCATGGTGAGTCAGCTCGACATATTCTAAACATGTCTTTAATAAAGGAAGAGCCTCGGCCTATGGTGAGTCGGCTCAAGAGATTCTAAAAAGATTTTGATAGGAGGAGAGCCTCAACTTATGGCGAGTTGACTTAAAAGATTCTAACATAATTTGGTTGCGCTAAAGAAATTTGGGCTTTTGAATGTGAGCGGTTGGGCCTTTCTAAAGGCTCAAAGGAACTTTCTCCAGAGTAAAGGGACTCTGGAAGTCACACTTTATTTATTAGGTCTGGAAAGGTATTATTTAGCTTTAAAGAGACATTGGTAAGCTTTAAGAGGTGTCGATCAGCTTTGAGGATGTATTGGTCAGCTTTAGGAGATATCGGTCTACTTTAAGAAAGTATTGGTTAGCTTTATGAGATGTCGGTGAGGCTATTGGCTTAACTTATGCATAATGATGCATAATTGCAGATGATTGCATAGATGCTGGTGCATGTTTCAGAATTCATAGACCTTTTATTTAACTTTTATGCCATGCATGATTTATGATGATGCCTGTAATGGATGATTGCATAGATGCATGAGGGCAGATTCACGTATTTGGTTTATGAATACAATTTTTTTTCATGTGACTTTTGTGTCCATAGAGACATGCATTTATGGACTAGGAAACTCAACAAAGTTGAGGAATTCAACTTAGGCAAGCATAGAATAGTTGGCATGATGGCATTACGAGGAGATTGAGATTTTTTCAAGGGCTTGCTTCAGGTTTTGAAATCTAGTGGCCTGTGTTTTCTATTTTGGTGCTGCTAAAGAAGAGTTGTGTCCCACCTTTGAAAAGTTCAATGCTATGGCTTGACTATAATATGAAGGTAGCTTTGGTGATGCCAAAGCTTAGAGTTTGGCATCTCCTAGATTGAGAAAAATTTGTCTATTCTTACCCTTTCTACTTTGGCTACTTTATGGGTGTCTGGTTTAGATTTTAGGTTAAGTGTGGCTGATGGATCATTTTTGGGTGGTGGCCTATACTTTTTAGTCTACACATGCTTTATTGACACTCGGTCAAAAATCGAATATGATGGTTGCTTGCAGCTTGCCTTCGGAGGACACATTTTTAGTACTGCAAATGGTAAAGGATTAGATCATTGATGACCAAAGGCCATTGGTGTCGAGTTTTTTGCTTGTTGAGCTTGGTTTTAATAACTTTCCACTAAGGGATGAGGGTCTTAAGGCAAATGAGGTAGACTCAAGATGTGCCCCTAGTATTTTTTTTCTTCTTGGAGTCTGTGTAGATCACAGCTCCTATTGTCAGAGCTATCAGGTGATAACTGGTTGAGGAGTTATCATGTTGTTTATTTTAGGATTTCACTTGGGACCACAAAGAGGTTTGCTGGGTAGTTGATAAAAGTGGTTTGGCCAATTGAGAAAGAGTACCAAGTTGCCTTGTTGAGAGGAATAGAGGATAAAGCAGCTGAGAAAAGAGAGATTGTATGACAAGCCACTAGTAGTAGGAAGAGGACTATAGCCTAAACAAAAGGGTGACTCATTCTTTGAAGGCGACTTGGGGATCTACTGGAAGTGTGACACCACAGGTTGTAGTAGTGACTCAAAAAAGGAGATTATGATAGACTTTGACTATGATGAGGACATGAGATATTTGCATCTCAGGATGACTTTAGACATGACTCCTCTTTTTTTTTTTTGAAATAATTATAGATTGAAAGGACTACACGAAACATGATAAGCTATAGATGATATTGAAAGGGCTATCCTTTATAATGGGTTTATATTTTGCAAGATTTGATCATCAAGAGAAATTTTTTATTTTTGCTCTAATTTCTGCCTAAGCCACCCTTTCAGGTTTTCAGCTTAGCGAGCATTCTTCTTTTCCTTTTTTCTTTTTTTCTTTTTGTTTAGGCAAAAGAATTAAGTGAATGATGTATTAGGCACAAAGAAAATGAGAATGCAATGCAAACAAAACATTTACATCTAAATCCTAGAAAATAAAATTAGCTATTCATAATTAAAAGAGAAGAAACAATTAAATTAACAATAAAAATAATAAACATAATAATAACTTATAATTAAATTCAAGATAGAGTTTAGAGAGAACTTGTTTTGGGATACAATCTTTAATGAACTCAAGCTTTCAAAAACTCCTCCTCTTGATCAAAATAAAAAATAAAACTAATCTACTCTAAGAAAACATATGAAAATCTCTCTACATATTTTTTTTATGGATTTTCTTTTTTTTGCCATTTCCCTTTGCCAAGCATGATATTTATAGACATGTTTGGTGGAAGAATTCAAGTTCCATTAAAATTCTTACATCAAAAATTCAACATTGATGGTTAGGTTGGCCACCAACCATTGAATTCGTTCATCAATATTCAAAAATGGTTAGGTTGGCTACCAACTATTGAATTTTGGCCACTAACCATTGAATTCCTTCATCAATATTCAAAAATGGTTAGGTTGGCTACCAACCATTGAATTTTGGCCACCAACCATTGAATTTATTTCTCATGGATTGAAAACTTGAATCATTGCTTGCATCATTATTTTTATGACATCACCGTCTGCATCATTTATTTTATTGCATCATTGTGACATCATTTTGATCTGCAAAAATAAAATAAAAATACTTGAAATATATTATAATTTATTTATAAATTGTAGAACTATTTATTTCTAAAAATATGTAATAATATTATTGCATTTTCGAGAACTGAACTAAAATTTAAATTTAAACAAATAAAATAACTCTAAAAATATAGAGTTATCATACCCCCAAACTTAAGTTTTTGCTTGTCCTCAAGCAAAAGAAAATTCAAAATCTAAACTAGTCCACTTTCGTAGGAAATTACGATTGCATTTAGCGTATACAACAAGCCTTTAAACCCCTAGGTGTCCCATAGAGGACGAGTTATAGTCTCATGAGGGCTTCCAGTGGTGATACCCACAAACACCTATGAAACTCTAAATTTTCAACTATTTATTTCAGAGAATAATCAAATACCACAAAAAAGAATTTAATCCCCTCATGCTTATGTTGATTTTTTTTTTTAAAGGTCTCAAGAAATTAATATTTACAAACAACATATCAATAGTATTGCAAGTCAAGCTTCTATCTCAGGTTCAAAATAATCCTCATCTTAATCATGCCTTGAATAACTATACATTAAATTAACTGCAAAGAAATTGTTGCACTTCAAATAGGCATATACACACTAATATCTTTAAATGCCTCTATCAAATGATATAAAATAGATGTACAAATCTCATAAGTATATTAAAGCAAACAATCTCCACTAATGGAATTCACAAATCAAGAGAGATCAATAAGTCTTGACTAGGGTTGTAATAGGGCTAACACAAGGTATTTTTGGCTAAATAAAGAACAGGCTAAATGAACAAAAGTAAAATAATTATGCCAAGTTTACAAAATCAATAGCTCAAATAAAGGAATTATATTAATGAAGGATCCCTTTCATCTTAAGCACTATTCTTTTTCATTGTTTTCTTCTTTTAAGCCCACCTCTTCTTCTTCTTCTTCTTCTTCTTCTTCTTCTTTTTAACGAACAACATTATTCTAAAGATAAGCAAGAATTACTAACTTTTATTTATTCAATTTTCTTACTTTCCCTCAAACTTATTTTAAGCAGAAGGTGGTCTTTTACAATGAATAATATTCTCGGTTATTAGAGATCCTTATTTTCTTTTAAAACTTCAATAATTCCCTTTTCTTCATTAAAATGTAAACTTGACAAAATTATCTCACAAACAGGGTGAAGGATAACAATTAAGGTTAATTAACAAAGAAAAGAAAGCTAAAATTATCAAGGCACAAAGGAGTAAACTAGAGAAAAAAATTAAAATAAGGGTAGATACAAGTAACAGGCTAAACAAATAATGCCTAAATCATATCTCTCTTTCAAAATGAATTCAAAATTTCACCTCAAAAGTTTGCAAAAACATGTTCTAAGATAGGTGAGGCAAATGAAGATAAAAATGTGTAGAAGCCCTCTCTAAGTAAGCATACACAAATTCAATGCAATTAATATAATGCAAAGCAAAGTAAAGCATAATCTTAATAAAAGTTAATTTCTTACCCAAAATAGTTGCTCAACCTTAAATACTTTAATAAATTGTCCATAAATATCAATTATAATCTATCATTGGCCTTTCATCAAATTATTTAACATAAGTATATTTTATCAATAAAAGAGTAAAAAAATTTTAAATTTATTCATCAAAACACAAAAGAAATGACTGAAAACAAAAAACAAACTAAACCTCCCCCAAACTTGCAATGGACATTGTCCTCAATGTCAAAGAAACAAACCAAAAGAAAGAAAATACTCCCTCTTGTAGAAAAGTGGATTCCAAATTGTAAGCAGAACATGCATTTCACTTCCTTGTTTCCTATAAAACATCATGAAACAACACTAAAAGCAAGCATGAGAAACTAATCACACAAAAAGGAAAACATCAATTTTTTTTTTGTATTTATTATTTTTTTTATTTTTTTATTTTGGAAACTAGAAAAAGAAAGAAAAGAAAAAAAAATACAGATGCGTATCAAGAGCACAAAAAGTACTCTTTACTCAGCCATCTTGTATGAATAACTCTTGAGTTAGTTAGTTAGTTTTTTTTTTTTTTTTGAAAAGGAAAATCACATAAATTTAAGATGCGTATCAAGAGTACAAAAGTAACTCTTTACTCAGCATTTAGTGAATCAGATCTAAAACTTCGCTTGATGCAACAAAAAAACACACACACAAAACAACAAAAAAAAATACGATAAAAAAAGTACAAGAGTTAGGGAAGTTACAACCGAAGATTCAGATCTAATCCTCGCTTCTTACTATTACTGGCCCTGGGGTGCCAAACTACCTTTGCCATCAATGGATCAGGTTCGGATTTAAAGTTTTGCAGTTGATCAATCAATTGATCAATAGTTGAAGCAGAGACTACGATGCGTCTACTCGCTGGTGTCATAAAACCCTATTCCACAGCATAATCGAGAAAAGATAACAAACCATTATAAAAACTATCAACATTAAGTAATCTCAATGGCTTCTGAAGAACAGTTAATTGTGTCCAAGATGCAATGGTGAAAATATCTTCAAATGTTTCTAAACCACCAGGTAATGCGATAAAAGCATCAGCATTGAGATTTATGTATCCCATTTGTTCGTATATGCTATTGACCTGTAACTCATTACCTATAGTTCCACCAGTGATATGTTTATTTCGAGCCAAAGCCTTTAGAACTATTCCTAAGACTTTACTGCCTTTAATATATGCAGAACTTGCGACACAACCCCTTAACCCCAAACTACCTCCTTCAAACACCAAATCAATTTTTTGTTCAGCTAAAATCCTACCAAGTTCATTAGCTGCTATCAAGTATTCTCTTTTTTTGCCAGAGTTTGGACTACAAAAGATACAAATAGTTTTAAATTTGCGTGTTGAGGATTCTGCCATTTTCTCTCACAGATCTCTCGAAAGGGTTGTGTGCATATTGACAATAATGAATGTGCATATAAAGAAATTAGAAGACTAAAAGAACAGTTCAATGGGATAAAATAATTATTGACAGAAAAAGTATAAAAACAAAAATGATAATAAAACAAAAATAATCAATGCTGTGTACAAATGTCAAAAAAAATATTTAAAAAACTAAAAAAACAGACATTGAAATTCTAAAAAGCTAATGAAAGTAGAAAAATCTGCAGCGTGTGTACAAAAGTCAAAAAGAAAATATTGAAAAGCGAAAAGTAGACATTGAAAGACTAAAAAGTTATCGATAGTAAAAAAAAAAAATCTGCAGGAAAATAAAATCTAGGTGCTAAAAAGTCAAAAAGTACTGCAATATGTAGAAAAAAAAATAATGCATTGAAAAATAAAAAAGTTAGTGATACACCTTATTATAAACAGTAGTTGTGATTTTGGCTCACATCTTCCTCTGGTTTTACGTCCAGTAACGGCTTACACGCCTTCTATGAGTCGAGGATAGGTTTCCCATCCAATTTTCTTATTAACTGGCAAACAGGGTCTTTTATAGTCAGATTCCCTAGACTGTAACGCTGCTTCTCTTCCTTGAATAGTTCCCATAAATCTAAAAAAGTGCGTTGAACTTGTCCACAAGGATGCATCTCAAGAGTCTGTAGGATATTATCCATAGACTCCTTACTCAGTCCATCCTTTATGAATTTAATTTTGTCTTCTCGATTTATGGATGCAAATTCA
Organism: Reutealis trisperma; assembly: GCA_947687605.1. Classification (NCBI taxonomy): domain Eukaryota; kingdom Viridiplantae; phylum Streptophyta; class Magnoliopsida; order Malpighiales; family Euphorbiaceae; genus Reutealis; species Reutealis trisperma. The sequence goes on from CANTUT010001151.1 coordinate 103,166, forward strand.
ATATTTCTACAGCGTGTACTGCAATTCCATCTTGCACACTTGTAGCAGACTCCCATTCTCTTAGCTCTCCTCTTCTTTGAGTAAGAACTTCTTCCCATACTTGGCAAACATTTAATAAATGAGTCATCAAGCTCACTTGCCAATCGTACTTTGGCTTCTATGTGTGAGGCCTCGGCCGAGCACCGGTCCGATCCGCCGAGGGATCGAAATGCTCTTCGAGAGAAACTCCACGATCGGAACTCGCTGTGAGTTCGGAAAATTGATTTTTGTAATGTGTCAATTGAAAAGTGAGTCACCACTTTAATTTATTTATTTTAATTAGGAAAATTAAAGAAAACCCAAATTGATTGACTCCAATATTTTTTATTTTATCCCAATGGAAAATGCACTAATCCACGAGTAACCAAGCAGGGCTCGGGGATCAGGTTTTGGTAATTACACAATTTAAGAAAATGTTATTTTCTTTAGCTTAGCTTGAAATGCAAAATAACTCTTAAAATTGAATTTTTGTGTATGCATGAACAAAAATATAATGATGAATGAACAAATATGTGATGTGATGGAATGACAATAATAAATAAATAGGCAAGATAAACCCTACTTAATTATTACAATATCAAAACAAATAGAATAAAGGGGATCTTTCCTCTAGCCCTTATGGGTACTAGGAAAAGCACACATTCCCCAAAATAATCACAAACGAGAGATTAATATGAATAAATCAAGATAAAAAGGAAAACAATATTGATAAAAGATGTTGGAGTTGATGCCCTTCAGATTGGCAGCATGCGTATCCTATTGAATAGGAATCAAACCCCACGTAGTTCTCCCTTTTTGCATAGAAGGGGTTTTAATAAAATGTGTTGGTTTGCTTATTAACTTAATTCTGATTCTTAAATTAATAAGTTTTAGATCTTTTCAGTTTTAGACCTAAAGAAAATTCTAGATCTGAATTTAGAATTTTAAAGATAGAAAAGGGATTATACCTTTGCTTTTCTTGGTTTTCTGACGAATGGAACGACTCTTGCTCCGGATCTCAACTCCACTTTGATTCAAAAGAAACTTGGAACCTGGATTGCTTTGAAATGCATTGGAAAGCCTCAAATGAGCTTGAAATGTATTGGAATGTGTTGGAAGTTGTGCCAAATGAGGTTGGAGGAGCCTCCTATTTATAAAGCTGACAGAGGAGGTGCCGGCGGTACGGACGGCGGCATCGGCGTGGCGCCGGCTGCAGGGGTGGCACGGCTGACGCGCCGGCCGTCCGGGCGGCACGCCAGACGTGTCGCCATACCAGCGGCATGATTTTCATGCCACACCGACGGTATGGCTTTCTTTCGGTGGCATGGCCTTTTTCTAGCGGCATGACATGCGTGCCGCCTCCTGGGCGGCATGAAAATCGTGCCACCCAGCGCCACTTGCGCGGCTCAATCTGTTTCTGTCCGTTTCGGGCCTGTTTCAGCTCTGATTCGAACTCTGTTTGATTCTATAGATTCATAATTGAAAAGCAATCGACTAGAGGAGAAAAGATTCAGGAAATTTATTTTTCTACGGGGCGCTGCCCCCTTGACCCCTGCCCGCTAACTGGCTAGCGGGACCACCGTATGCGTAGCGCCCTATTCTCAGTAGGTGTCAAACTGCAGTCGGATCAGGAGGTGCAAATTTGAGGGTTCACACTATGATCCAGCAAATATCCTCAGGAAGATTCAGATGCCTACATGCCTTCATTCTTTCCCATCTGCGTTCATCAATTTTCCTAAGCACATCTTGAGGAAGAGTTGGAAACCTGTTTTTTAGTGTTGCAAGAGATGCTTCCATATCTAATTAACTTAGTTAAGAAAATGAAAGAGAAAATTTACAACGAAACAACTAAACAGAAATAAAAGAAACCTAATAAAGAGAAAACTTGGGTTTCCTCCTAATAAGCTATTTAATAACTCACAAACAACACTAAAGCAAAATTAAAATATAATGAAATAAACAAAAGTATAAAAGAAATTTAAAAAGAAGTAGAAAAGTTAGAAATTTGGGTTGCCTCCCAAAAGCATTTAATTTATAGTCCTTAACTTGACTATAGCTAGATCTTTATCATGGAGGATAATACACAAAGTATATCATCCCAATAATCATGGAAAGATAGACTTTTGCCAATTTTAATGAGTCAAGCCAACTTGATTTGAGCCTGCATGGAAAAAGATTAAGACATGAATTATTTAATATTTTATAATTAGGCTCATAATTTCTAAAAACTTTCAAACGTGCTCTTTTTCTTGCTCTGAATTTTCTCAAGAAATTGAGATAGGAAGGTAGTGGTGTTGAATCAAGAGTTGGTGAGTGCTCAATTGATGGTGGTGAATGCTTCTTTTCTTTCAAGTCATCAAATTGATATTCTCTATGGTTTGGCATATTTGTTGTTGTTTTCACCAAACAAACTGAAAGAGTTTCCTTTGAGTTCTCTTTTTCAAATACCTCTTCAATTTCCCTATCAATTTCAACCACTCCATATATATTATCCATGAGAGAAGGATATTTGAAATTTTTAGGCAAATTGGGCTCATCTTCTTCCTTTTTATCTTGCTTGCTTGAAGTATCTCCTTGATCAATCATCTTTTCCTCATCATCACTCAAAGAAATTGCCAAACATTGATCTCTAGAATGTTCTTCAATTTGGCTTGTTAGGTTACCATGGCCTTGAGTATCTAATGGACTAGCAAATTGTTCCATCTGTATATCAAAATTTGTATTATGGCTAGTCCATTGATTCATCCTATCTTCCATTTTTTCACATCTTTCGTAAGTAGCATTCATGAATTTTTCTAATGCTATTTCATAAGATGGTTTGTGCTCTTTAAATGGTACATGGTCTTGAAAATCATATTGATAAGAATACCATGAATTGTTACCTTGACCACATTGGTTTTCCCATGAAAAGCTCGAATAGTCACTCCATCCTGAATTATTTATGTTAGAATATGGATAATTGTCATATCTATTATAATTTGGGAAAAATTGTACCTGCTCTGCATATTGGCACTCATAATTCAAATGATTACCTCCACATAGATCACAACTCAAACATGAATTAAATAAACTATTTGCATCAAGTTTATCAATTAAGTTAGCCAATGCATCGATTTTAGCATTTAACTTATCAAAACTATCCTCACCATACATGCTTGCTGTTCTATTTAGCATCACTCCTCCATTTCACTATTACAAGTTGTGGAAAGCCATCCTTTTTTTTTTTTAAATTCCCGCAAAATAATAAAAAATAGAAAAGAAAAACAAAATCTAAAGTAATAGAGCATATCAATCTATTGATATTGTCAAAAATTTCCTTCCCTGGCAACGGCGCCAAAAACTTGTTGCGCAATTTCTGCAAGTGCACAGATCGTTTACAAATAATAAAGTGATAAGTGAGTATCGTTCTCACGAGGGAGGGTTTGTCAAGTGCCAATTTTAAGATTACTCTATTCTTTAGAAATTCAATTATGAGATTTTATGTTTTAAGCCTAAGTGAAATTCAAGTAAATAAATGATGATAAATATGACAATAAGATTAAAAGTCTAGGATTTAGAATTCATCAATTGATCACACATGATTTCTTTATAATCTTTAGATGGATTATTTTTGCTGGAATTAATGATTAGATTTCCCTAAATTATATGATGTTCTCTCTCAAGATACAACATGTGTGTTCATATTAATCTTACATCTACTCTCGTGATCATAAGCAATTAATACAAACCCATTAAGTTTTATGGAAATCCTTTTGAAAATCACGAAGAAGTATTATTATCTCTAAGCAATACATTCCCTAGGTCAATTATCCTAATGAACTAATATTGTGCTTCCACTCTCGCTACTTCACACAATATCTTAAATCATGCAATTAATGGCCAGTTAATTACAAGCATTAAGTTCTAAGATAAAAGATTAATTCCAACAATCAAATCTAATCAATTAAATATAAATAATCATATGCAAATCAAAAGATTACATCTAAATCCTAGAAAATAAAATTAGCTATTCATAATTAAAAGAGAAGAAACAATTAAATTAACAATAAAAATAATAAACATAATAATAACTTATAATTAAATTCAAGATAGAGTTTAGAGAGAACTTGTTTTGGGATACAATCTTTGATGAACTCAAGCTTTCAAAAACTCCTCCTCTTGATCAAAATAAAAAATAAAACTAATCTACTCTAAGAAAGCATATGAAAATCTCTCTACATATTTTTTTTTATGGATTTTCTTTTTTTTTTGCCATTTTCCTTTGCCAAGCATGGTATTTATAGACATGTTTGGTGGAAGAATTCAAGTTCCATTAAAATTCTTACATCAAAAATTCAACATTGATAGTTAGGTTGGCCACCAACCATTGAATTCTTTCATCAATATTCAAAAATGGTTAGGTTGGCTACCAACCATTGAATTTTGGCCACCAACCATTGAATTTATTTCTCATGGATTGAAAACTTGAATCATTGCTTGCATCATTATTTTTATGACATCACTGTCTACATCATTTATTTTATTGCATCATTGTGACATCATTTTGATCTGCAAAAATAAAATAAAAATACTTGAAATATATTATAATTTATTTATAAATTGTAGAACTATTTATTTCTAAAAATATGTAATAATATTATTGCATTTTCGAGAACTGAGCTAAAATTTAAGTTTAAACAAATAAAATAACTCTAAAAATATAGAGTTATCACTCCTTATTATGCAGCAACTATCTAAATGATTAATTCATTTAAAGAAGTATCTTTTTCATATATCCCTAAAGAAGAAAATTAGGAAGCTGATGAATTAGCCCAAATTGCTTTTGGAATCAAAATAAGCCAAGAATTAACACATAGGATGATTGTGATTGAAAAAAGAAGGCACCCTTCAATCAGAAAGAGCGGTATTACTATTGATTTTTTGAATGCAAGGATTAGTATGAAGGATGATTGGAGGAATGAATTAATTAAATATTTGGATTGTCCTAGGAGGAGAACCCCATTCAAAATAAAGATGAGGGCTAAGAACTTTGTGCTTTGGGAAGGAGAACTATACAGGAAAGGCTTTGATGGATTGTTGCTAAGATGCCTTGGACTTCTAGATGCTATGGAAGTGATGAAAAAAGTACATAAAGGAGTTTGTAGGGCATATTAAGCAGGAATCAAGATGAGATGATTAATTAGGAGACATTGCTATTATTAGCCATCGATCCTAAAATATTGTATTAATTATGCTAAAGGATGTCAACAATGTCAGAAATATGGCAGTATCCAAAGGGTACCAACTGTAGAGCTTCAGTCAATTGTAAAACCGTGGCCATTTAGGGGATGGGCCATTGACCTAATAGGAAAGATCCATACAACTTCTTCTAAATGTCATAGCTTCATTATTGTAGCTAATAACTATTTTACAAAAATGGGTGGAGGCTATTCTTATGAAGAAAGTGGAGCAAGTAGATGTGATTTATTTCATTAAGAAGCATATCATACACAGGTTTGGCATACCAGAGTCAATTACTACATATCAAGGCACTATGTTTATAGGGAAAAATATGAAGAATTTTGTTGAGGACTACGGAATTAAGTTCATCAGATCAACTCCTTTTTATATGCAAGCCAATGGTCAAGCAGAGGCTTCAAACAAAGTCCTCATAGGAATCCTAGAAAAAATGTTAGAAGATAATCCTAGGGATTGGTACAGGATGCTATCTGAGACTTTATGGGCATATAGAATTTCTAAGAGGAGCTCTACAGGAGTGAGCCCTTTTGCATTAACCTATGGTCATGATGTTGTGGTTTATATGGAGGTAGTTGTTCGATCTCTGAGGATGGCTAGGCAGTATGGTCTAATGCCTAAAGAGTATAATGAAGCTATGCAAATGGAATTAAAGCAATTAGATGAGGAAAGAATGCAAGCTCTAAATAACCTCATTGTATAGAAAAAGAAGATCGCCAGGTCATACAACAAGAGGGTTAAAATTAAGAGCTTTGAAGAAAGGGACTTGGTATGGAAAATGGTGCTTCTTATAAGAGTTAAAGATAGAGAGTTTGGGAAGTGGTCCCCAAACTGGAAAGGTCCTTTTAAAATCTATAAAGTTTTAGAAGGAAATGCTTATTGGCTTTCTGGTTTGCAAGGTGAACCTCGCAAGAGATATATCAATGGGAAGTATTTGAAAAGGTATTTCCCCACAATATGGGAGTTGATTGACAAAAAATGAAAAGATGTAATAGGCCAACTCATGGCCATTAGATTAAGTCCTTAAGTCTCCTACGTGATTTTAGAGACCTAATGTTATTTGTAAAGCCAACAACATGGCTATTTATGTATATATGCTTTTCTTTGTAAATAGGCTATACTGCTATTAAATAATAACAGAAATAGGCCTAATGACCACTTTATAATGTTAGTGCCCTAGATTTTTCTAATTTGAGTTCTGCTAGTTTACAAATTGACCATTAACATACAGGATAACAATAGATAATACGATGCAATGACATGGCTGCAAGTGAATCTATGCTTATGTCAAGTGAGCATGGCTGTAGTGAGTGTGTGCTAGTGAGACGTGACATGGCTACATGGAATAGAAGGCTTAGCCTCTATGTCAAGTCATATCAAAACAACAAACAATAGAGGCTTAGCCTCTATAGTCAAAAGCATTGAAATATATACAAATCTCAAAAAAAAGCCACAGTTTGTACTTCACATACATAGCAGTTATAGAATTTTGAAGGCCATAATACTAACTAATTGTCTTAGAGTTTGAAACCACAAAGGTAGCTAATAGCATATAATTACCTAAACACTAAGTTTTTCGAACAAAATGGTACGCATTTCGATCCACCTTTGGCAATAGGCATCCCTAGTATGTTGTATAGCTTCCAAATCTTGGTTGTAAGACTAGATCAAGGGATACTCGTTCTTTAAGGCCAAACCCTTAGCAGAAACTATTAGCAATTGTATCACACTCAGACTTCATTTTTTACTTTCATTCAAGAGCTCTATTAGATGAGTTTCTCTAGCTAATACTTTAGCCTTGAGAAGTTAGAGTGCATTATACTTTTCTTAGTATAAGGTTGAGGAGACTGAAGGTTAGTTTAAACTTAAGTTGCTTGCATCACTAAAGGGTCATATTTTTGCTTACTGGTTGAAAAAGACTAAAGCTTCTTTGATAAACTAGCAATAGAGGTACTATGAGCTTTGGCAACACCAAACATAAACCTTACTTCTGATAAAAGCCCGCCAAACAGAGTAGCATCCTTGGGTGTATTTGACGCAGCCTAAAGAATAGAAAGAGAGGATTGTACTACCACTTATTAATCTTCATTAAGGCTCAATAGATCTAAACCCATCAAGTATTGAAGATTTGTCTTGGTTGATTTAACTGAAACTTCATATGGTAGTGAAGACATGGGATTGGAGCTACAAGAGGCCCGTGTTAAAAGAGAGAAGTCCACACCACCCAAAGGATCATCATAAAGAGATGAGGGGTCAAAAGCCTACATATGATATAAAGTATGTTAGAAATCAATAAATAGGGTCGCAAGAGAAATTATGATATTTAAATATACCTTTGCAGGTGGTGGAATGATAAGCTCATAAGGAAAAGAAGCTCCTTTCTTTACATCAACATGGTCAATATTCATTGCAAGCTCTTAGAAATTCTCACTAGAAGTAGAAGAATAAAAAATGAGGGAGATTCTCCAATTCTTCCAAATCCTCATTTTGGTCTCCTTGCCTCACTTCACTTTCGGTACTATTATATGAGGATGAGCTTGAGCTTTCATCAAATAAAGCAACAGAAGTCTCAGAAGTATTAACAAATTTACTCTTTAGAGGAATTCTGCTCTACTCCTCAAACCAATAGGGAGGTAATTGGTTTGGTAATGACCTTGTTAGATTTCAATACTTTGGTGTTCTTACTTCCTTTTGAAGTTACAAGAATTTTAGGAATCTTCTTTAATGGAGCTGAGCGAGTGGCTGGAGAAGTACTAGAAATTTATTGCCTTTGTCTAGGTTTTAAGGCAGGTGGTGGAGAAGATATACCTGAGATAGTAAACAATAATGAAATTATAGTAGGCCAAAAGGCCATTAAAGAAATAAAGAAAGAAGTTCAGAAAACATACCATTAAACATCTGAGGAAAGGAGTCAGGTACAAGTCCTCTGTACATTGTAGACCACCAACTATCAAAGGCATATGGTTCCTTCAAATGAAGTTCTTAGATTTTGTAGCAAGAGATATAATCCCTATTCACCAGTTGCACCACAACATCCTTGGTGATAGTCTCAATAGGCAAAGAGAGCTAAGGAAGTTCTAAGGAGGGATGAGAAAGCCTAAACTGGCAACTCCAAAGACATGAGAGGTAATGATATATCTTGAGTGGACTAGCTAAGGAGATAATAGCATAGGATAAAGAGTAACCTACTATAAATAATCGGCTAGAGGAGAAAGCATAGAAGAGTTGGTTTCTTAAAATAACAGGCTCATCCAACACAAAATGAAACCATCCAAGTTTATGATGAGTGTCATCATAATGTGCTGACCAAATATTTAGCTGGTTAAAAGATCGAATATGGAGAGAATGAAAGAAAGAAATGCACTCACGAAACCCAAGTGAATGCTTGGTGGTCATCATTCAATAGCTTAAGGCTGAGAGAGTGTTAGTAGGCTTAGATTCTCTCAACTGAGGGAAATAAGCCAGCAACCATACTTGAACAATCCAGAAGCCTCCCCAAATCTTAGAAAAAGGATCTTCAATGGTATACTTCTGAAGTGCATGATAAGTGGAAGCTAGAAACATAATTCCCAAAGCATGTTCTCCTCCCATAACTAAGGATCTAGCAAGGGGTAATTAATCCATTGATGGTTTCCAAGAAGTTAGACAAAAGAGAAACTTGTAGCTAAAACCCAGAGAAATTTAATGTGCTCTTACAAAATCCACCTTGGAAGTATACTTGTACCATTTACTAATAACACTCTGGTAAAAGTTGTAAGAAGTAGAGCTTGAATGATATTGAGGAAGAGCAGGATCTTTGAGATCTATAAGGCATGGAGTATCAGGGCCTATTATAGGAAGGCCAAAAAGGAAGAAGATGTCTTTCAAAGTGATGGAAGCAGGCTCAAATGGAAAGACGAATGAATTAAGGATAGGAGACCAAAACCTCAAAGCTGTACAAAGTAAATCAGGCCCCATTGTGAATGGCTGAAGACTTAGAGAAATCAACTAAAAAATTCTAAGTTTTTTCTAGGTGTCGTCGAAATGAGGAAGCAATCTAGAAACCCATTGGTGCCATTCATCTATAAGTTTAGGCCAAGATTAGATTTTCCTAGACGCCTCAAGTGACTTGAGTTTTTAAGCCAAAAGTAAATCATGAGGATTAGCAAGAGGATAAGGGATATGAAGGATCATAAAAGCTTTTGGCCCAATGCCTAAAAGTCCTTAAAGCAAGAGCTGCAAGAAAAGGAATGACTTTATAAGTATCATGGTTAAAGAACAATAAGCACAAGAATGGAAGTCACTTGAAAAGCACATGAGGACAAAATTCATCAACAATGAAGGCTACAGAAGGATCACTCTGTTAATAAGGGGATTGTTAGTATGATATCAAGGAGTGAGTCTATTAAGGCAAATAAAATTTTGAACTTTTACCTCAGTGGTGATGTAATTGGAACTAGAAAAAGGAGAATGCGTGCTTACACCAAGCAACTGCATCAGATGCTAAAAAAAAAAATCACTATCAGTAAAAGAGATCAAATTAAAGTTCAAAAATTAAGAGAAAATCCTTGCGCTACTTCTTGGTCCTTAGGATTGACAGAGGTACAAGCTGCACCAATAGTAGAAGCAAAAAGGCCCACTGAAGAGAAAGATAAAGGGTCCATTGTCACAGCTGCAAAAATAAGGTACAAGTTTACTTAGTGCCCAATGAAAATATTTAGAAGCTTTTATTTGGAACTACCTTGTATCTCAACAAATAGACTACTTCTTAGATAATTAAGTAGGCATACTATTGATATAACTTTTTTTTTTTCATGAAAAGCAATAATAAACAACTAATAAAGTGGAAGGAAATGTCAGTAATGAGATAGAAAATCCCTAAAATAAATTCAGTGGACTAATTGGCTAGGAAGATAGTTAATTATCCTGTGGCATCAATGTGAAAAATAGAGAACCAAAGGTTTTTCTCCATAAAGTATTAGGAAATTCAGAACCTAAAATTATGGTTGAAAGTTTCATCTTTAAGTTTGATTAGATGCTGATACCCTTTGGCTATTTGACCAAAGAAAGTTTGCTTTAATTAGCAAATTTATTCTTTAGGTTAAAATTGCCATATTTTTGGACAAACCAAGGTTCTACATTTTGTCAATACTCATTTAAGACTTGCATTCATACAATTTCATGTATACTCTTCCATTTGGTAGTTTAAATGGTAATCTTATTGTCATTTATGTCCAATTCTAGAAGGCCAATGCATGGCCATTTAAGTTCAATTTTGTCTTGATACGAAAATCAAAATATGTTTGTCAAACATAGAGCCTCAAGTGAAAGGATAAGAGTATTAAAGGAAAATAGTCTTGGAAAATTTTCTAAAACATTTTTTCCTAATGCTCTATATTGGGGGAACTTTATAATATCATATGAAATTATCAAGGGCCTTCACGTTCATAAATTTTGAAATTTTGCTCTTTAGGCCTAATCGTATTGTTTGAAGGTGATTAAAAAGCTCATTTTTGGTAGAACCATTCCATCTTTTTTTTTTTTTTTTTATAAAACCATAAACATGTAGAAAGTTGGTAAGAGTTTTTTGGTATATGTTTCACATTTGGAATATACCAACACTAAGCTCTTTAGCCAATCCATGGCTTTAAAAAGTTTCTTTATGTGAGTGAAGTTTCTTTTTATGCTAAAATAGTAAACATGGCCAAAACGTGTCCATATGCTTATTTACCATGATTTTAGATTCAGAAGTCATTATAACCTAAAGAGATCTCAAATACCAAGCCATGCTCACCATATCCAATCACCCAATATTTGGCTGATGTACATACATCAAGCCAAATTTGCTATCATTAACTTTTGCTTTCGATACATCAATCTGTCAAAATTCTATTAATGTTAGGGAGGTTTAAATTCTCATTAAATTCTTGGCTCAATCATAAATAATCATTAGCAAATTTAAAAACTCATGGCAATGTAAAATCATAAAATAGATGGCTATGCATTTATTCTACATTGCTAAGATTTTTTCTAAAAAATAACCAAAGTATGGCTAGGTGTATCAAAGAAAGGGGGCAAAAATCACAAAGCCAAGAATTTAATTGAAATTTTTAGGTATCAATACATCAAATTTTTGGAGACCAAACTACACCAAACACCAAATGTTCCTAATACCCATTTTTCAACTAGTTACCCAATTCTTAATTTTTCCAACAAAAAATAAAATCAATTTCTCTAATTTTCATTCAATGTTGAATATGAACACAAAATAGAAGCAAAGATTACCTTTCTTAAACTTCCTCCTTTGATAAACATGAGAGATATAGTGGAGTTTGTAAATTAATGAAGGAGAATTTCTTCATGGGGAGGGTGCCTTTGGTGGTGAAGAAGGTGGAGTTGGGTATACTTCCCAATAAAAAAGCTTAGTGTGATTTGGGAAACAAACCAAGAAATTAATTAACAAAAAAATTAAAAAAAAAAAAGAATGAAGTATCAAAATTAGAATGAGAAAGAGCCAAAAATGTGGCTTGAGTGTGGCCATCACAAAAACTTCCTGACGGCAACAAATCTGTGCCCTTTTGGGTGGACACGAATCGGCTTGGACATGAGGAACTAGTTGGGTATGGCACGGACGGGCTGCTAAGTGCCTTTGCATGAGTTACTGCTGTTCTTGTGGGAAGATAAAGGTGGGATGGTGATAGCAAGGGAAAGTTGCTATTGGGCATGGTCATCATCGGAGGATCGTGCGTCACCGAGCAAGCATGCCAGGTCGAAATTTCTAGGGAAGAGAGGATGGGTTCGAGTGTTAAGGGAAAGGAAACTTTTGATGGGTTTTGTAAGGATTTTAAGAAATGGCTTAGGTTTTGAGAAAATAAAAAAGTTTTTGATGAGGAGGAATCAAAATTTGAAGTGTGGGTAGTTAAACTAGATGAAGAAAATAAAGGAAGAGATTGGGTTTGGAGATTTCAATTAGAAATTTTAAAAGGATTTAAATAGAGAAATGGAGAAAATGGTTTTAAATGGGTGAAGAAAGTTGTAAAGATGATTCTTTAAAAAATTGTTTTCCTCTAAAACTATATATGGAAGAAGTTGGGTTAGTATGGGAAGTGAAAGAGTTTGAATTTGGTTGAGATTTTTCTCTCTCTTCATTCTCCCAAAACCATTGATCATACTTGGAGAAAAGAACTTTGGGCCTAAAGTTTTTTGCCATGTTGAGCTACAGAAAATATGAAAGGGGGCTTTTCATATATATGACTTTGGCCTTATTGTTAAACATATACATAAAAGGGGACAATTGTTTGGTCCAAAATTTAGATGGCCCATATGATATAAGCCCAGCCCATAGTCAATAATGCCTGGCCAATAGAAAATATTTCTTCAATTTAAAGCCATTGTGGGTGTAGAAAATCAAGGAATCATGGGATCATGGACACATGCCTATATTTTCTCAAACCACTAGAGTAATGGCAAATGGGTAGTTGAAGAAGAAAGTTATAAAAATAGAAGGAAAATACACAGAAAAGGACAGAAAAAATTACACTAAAAAACTATCGAAAGCAACAGCAACAACAATTTTCATTTCATTTCTTTACTACAAACACTTTTAGTTTTCCAGCCTTTGTCATTCAATTTCTCTTTAAATTCATTGTCAATATTTCCATTTTATGTTTGTCAATATTTTCAATTACTGCAAGTCAAGCCAAATTTCTTTTCTCAATTCCATTGTTCATAATTTCGTGCAAATTTAATTTTTCATTAGCATTTAGCACAAATTTGCAATTTTAACTAGTGCATTCTTTGAATCTAAGTGTACTGTGATTAACTAAGCTTGGGGATCCACATCTATTTGATTTTAGAAGTATGAGGCGCAATATGGTTCGTGTACCTCTCAAACACGTGGCATTCTTGCACTTTCAAAAAACTCACCAACAGACATATATATATATATATATATATATATATATATATATATATATATATATATATATATATATATATATATATATATATATATATATATATATATATATATATATATATATATATATATTATCATAAGTTACTTCACAAAAAATCTTCAAAGAATTTTTTGAATTTTGAATTTATCGACCAAAATTTTCGTTGGTAAATTTACCGACAAAAATTTTAGTCGGTAAATTAAAAAGCAAAATTTTTTTTGATTTAATTATATTTTTAATTTACCAACAAAAATGTTCTGTCAATAAATTTACTGACAAAACTTTCAATCAGTAAATTAGAGAACAAAATCACTACAACATAACGCACTTTTAGCTACAAACTATAGTTATGAACATTAAAATAGTAGCTAATATTTAAGAATAGCCACAAAAGTAAAAACTTTGTAACTGAATGAAATTTTTTTGTGACAGAAATAACACCTCCGAAACTGATGAATTATTTTTGTTTTAGATAATATTTATCATAGCAATAGTTAATTTACTAGCCACAAATCTTTAGCCATGATTTAGTAGGATAGCTAATTATATATTTAGTCATCAATATTAAATAATAGTACTAGTAGTTATCAAACTAACCATAACATATTAGTATAGCAGAATGTTATAGCTATTTTTAAAATATTAGCTACATTTTTGTAATAATTATAGCTACAATTAACTTATTAGCCATAATATTTTAGCCATAAAATAATGATATAGCTAGTTAGCAATTTTAGCTATAAAGTTTTAATAACCATAGTATTAACTAGTTACTAGCCACAACGTTTTCGCTACAACTAGATTTGGTGGTTAATTAAATTCTTAGCTAAAACTTTCAAGTAACCATAGGAATAATTGGTCAATTTAGCTATAATTTTTAGCCATGATAAAATGTTGTAACAAATTAAAACTTATTAGTTATAAATTTTTTATAATTATGGCAATAAATGGTCTAATAGTCACAATAATAAATAAGTTAAAATTATACATATACTAGTGGCTAATGGAAAGATTTAAAATGTAAATTTCCTAAAACTATATATAATTAATTTTATGGTCATTATATATTACATATTTAAAAAAATTACATTTTTGAAAATTTTAGGCAATATGAAAATATTTTAAAAAAATCTTATAATAAAATGATTTTTTTCTCTTATTTTACCCACTACATTACTTTCAACTTTAGTGAAAAATATATTTTAAATGTTTGTTTAAGCTATAGAAAATGTAAATAAAGCTAACAATTATACTTATGACATAGTTATAATAACCGTTTTGTAACCTCTATAATTGACAAAAGTTTTTAAAAGTATATAGGATATAATGTTTTATGCTAATTATATTTAATATTCAATATTGTCAAAGGCAAAATAAAACTATTTCATTAAAAAAAAGTAAAAATTCTCACGTACTTGAAGTATGGCCAATTGATTACTGGGTTATACTATCTCTAGCTGGAAATATCTAAATACATAGTAGAAAATAAAAAAAAAAAAAAAAAAAAAAAAAAAAAAAGAGATTTTCATTATCTGACAAGAATATAAAAATAATGGTGTTTTACATAAGAATCAAAGAAATAGGACCGGAGGCACCCATTATTGGATATTATCATATATTCCTTTTATGATGAAAAACATATTGGAAACACCAAAGATATTGTCACCAAAATGAAACTTCATTCCACTCTGCACATAATTAAATTTAAAAAATATAAGTAGTCATGTGATTCAAAAAAAAAAGAGAGAGAGAGAGAGAGAGAGAGAGGCATATGTAGAAAAAAAAAATTGAAGTAAGAAGACCATTAATTTCTTACCTTTATTCAATTTCATTTGTTATATTTTAAATCATCTACAATAGCAAGTCCTCATCATCAGTTTCAGGTTCAAAGTTAAAACTTGTTCAATAAAATTAGTAGCAATAACATCATCAAAAGCAGCAAGGCCATTTCTCTCCCAACTTGTGATGTATTCATCCTCCTCATGCACAATCGAAAAACTATCACAATTACTTGGGGCATCTTGTTGAAAGGCTCTTCACTATTAGTCAATTTATCATTTTTCAAATGTAAATCATATAAATCAGAATGACCCTTTAAAACAACAAACCGATTTGGATTAATACCATCTTTCACAACAAAAAAAAAAAAAAAAAAAAAAAAAAAAAAAAACGTCTTCAGCTTGAGATGCAAGTGCAAATGGCTCATTTGTTACTAACTTGTGTGTAGTATTAACACTAATAAAACCATATCTGTCTATCTTCATTCCCCTTCCAATGTTATATACATCCCATCAATCATACTTAAATAAAACAATTCGTTTACCTTTCAAGTATTGAAGCTCTATTATTTCAGTTAGAATTCCATAATAATCAATGACCTTGTCACCCATCACTCCTTTTACCAAAACACCATTATTTTGCTTCACCTGTTGTTCTTCAATTTGCTTAGTATGAAACCTAAATCCTTTTATAACATACCCAGTAAATCATTGAATACCATTTAGAGGACCTCGGGACAAGGATAACATTTCTTTGTTCACAAGTGCATTCCTTTCTTTATGTAGTTGCAAAATCTGTAAGTATAAAACATATATATAATAAAAGGAAATGTTATTTATATTAGATAGAAAATTTATAATTAAAAACTTGATGATGAAACCAATTTGAGAAATCCATATTATGGATGCCTTGCTTATATTCCCTGTATTAAAAAATAGTACTATAAGAAATTAAATAAAGAAAAAAAATATAAGAAAAAAAAATAGAAATTAAAGAACATACTGTAAAAATAGTTGAACTTTTTCACAATTTTTCAGTATATAAAGATAAGCTTGCCTTCGCTCAATTTCCTCAAGATATCTAGATTTATCCTTTGTTAAAGGATACCCATCTTGTGCAAATACAAACAAGCCATCGTGTGAATCTCCATTCTCTTCAAAATTCCTTTTCAATTGGTTCAACTTAGTCTCAATGTTATGCAAGTATCTCGAACAAAACATCAAGCTTTCTTCTACAATATACCCTTCTGCAACAGAACCTTCAGGCTGACTTATATTACATACATAACTTTTCAATTTGCGCAAGAACATATTACATATGACATATAATATTAATATAATTTTTTTTATCATGTATGGGTATATGATGTAAATAAGAAAATTGAATTTTTAAAAATTTAGAGTATTACCTTTCAATAGGATACATCCATCGATATTGTACAAATCTAGCTAACTTAGCTTCAGTTGCAAGATGAACCACTAAGTGAACCATAACATCAAAAAATATTGGTGGAAATATCTTCTCTAACTTGCATAAAGTGAGTGAAATTTGAGACCCTAAGTGAGTTAATACATCTTTTTTCAACACTTTTGAACATAACTCTCTAAAAAAATATACATAACTCTATAAAAAAAATATACTTAACTCAATGATAGCCTCATGCACATTATTAGGCACAATTCCATGAATAGCCAAAGGAAGCAGTTGTTCTAATAAGATATGAGAATCATGATTGTTAAGCCCAAAAAGCTTTTGATTTTTCACATTAACACATCGAGATATGTTTGATGAATAACCATCAGGAACCTTGACATTTTTAAAAAACTTGCACATTTTGCTCTTTTCATCTGTGGATAAAGTGTAATATGCAGCTTAATGAAACCACTCTCCATCTTTTATAGTTGGATGCAAGTCTCTCCTTATACCCATTTCTTCTAAATTACAATGAGCATTCAAACCGTCTTTCATTTTTCCATCAATTTCTAACAATGTGCCAATAATATTATCACACACATTTTTCTCAATATGCATCACATTAGGATTGTGATGCAATAATATTTCCAATAAGGAAGTTTAAAAAATGCTTTTCTTTCTCTAATTAAGACAACTTTTATACTTATCATCTTTTTGCTTTTTCAATTCTTACCAAATGCAACATGCTTAAGGTTGGACAATTGGTTTAACACATCATCACTAGACAACATTTTGGAAGCAGCTTTTCTCTCAGATGTTCCATCAAAAGAATGTTTGTTCGCATGTCATCTGTGATTAATAGGTAGAAATCTATGACTACCCAAGTAAGAAAATTTATGGTCTCCTTATTACATGAAGGACAAGCCAAAGCTCCCTTGGTGCTTCATCCAGACAAATAAGCATATGCAGGAAAATCATTTATGGTCCATAAAAGTATAGCATGCATACAAAATTTTTCATTTCTTAAAGCATCATAAGTATCAATGCCATAATACCATAACTCTTGCAATTCTTCTATCAAAGGCTATAAGTACACATCAATGTCATTTCCAGGAGATTTAGGCCCAAGTATCAATAAAGACAAAAAGCAATATGGCTTTTCATACACATCCAAGGAGGTAGGTTATACACAGTAGTAACAATTGGCCAAGTACTATGACTGACACTCAAGTTACCAAAAGGATTGATTCCATTAGCTGCAAATCCAAGTCTAACATTTCACGGATCCGTAGCAAAGTCTGGATTATTTGCATCAGAAGTTTTCCATACATTAGAGTCTATTGGATGTCTAAGAACCCCGTCATTAGAGCATTTATCATGATGCCATGTCATGTTTGAAGCCGTCTTTGAAGACATATAAAGCCTTTGAAGTCTAGGTTTCAAAGGAAAGTAAAGCAAAAATTTCCTAGGAACTTTTCCACCATTCTTTTTAGGGTTAGCTTCATTATCTTTTTTGTTTTCAACTATTTTCCATCTGGACTCGCCACGAACTAAACAACATTTAGCCTTTGCATGTTCCTTCCAAAATAGCATACAATCATTTTCACAAGCATCTATTTTTTCATAGTCAAGGTCCAAATCCTTAATCATTTTTTTGGCTTCATAAAATGTTTTAGGTATGGTTTCACCAGGAGGAAGTGCTTGTTTGTATAGCTACCTTATTTTATCAATAGCTTTATCACTTAACCCAAGCACGCATTTAATTTGGAATAAATTCACAATAAATGACAATTTTGAAAAACTCTCACAACCATAGTACAATTTTTGTTGGGCATTCTCTAATAGTTTGAAGAACTTAGAAGCTTCCTTGTTAGGTTCAAATGGCTTGGTTGGCTTAACATTAGACTCACCAATATCAGGCTCATTAGCATCAAGAAACTCATGCTCAAAAACATCTTGTATTAATTCATCCATGATTTTAGGACTAGTAGCATCATGAATCATGCCAAACACATCATCACTAGTTTCCTTTACCAATTCAATCCTGTGTTTCTCATCAGTAGCAAATTCCCCATGGTATAACCAATGAGTATATCCTTTGACTATCCCATTCATCAATAGATCATTCTAGACTTCATCTCTACTCTTGTGTATAAAATTGTTACACTCAATGCAAGGGCAAGAGATAACATCTTGTTTTGTGTGTCTAAAGCAAATTCTAGGAAATTCGCAACTCCTTGTTGATACTCATGGCTCAATCTATCTTTACATTGCATCCACTATCTTTCCATGATTACAGATCCTAGTATTACAAATATATACATGTAATTAAATACAATAAAATGTATTGATGAATTAAAATGTATAACTGAAAAAAAAAAAAAAAAAAAAAAAAGCAAACTAGAATAAAGAATGAATAAAAAATAAATTGAGGAACAATTTGAACTATTCCTAAAATTCTGCTAATTTCATTAATTATTTACTGCATAATTCTTATTAATCCCCTATCTTTATAATTTATAATTTGCAAACTGTTTTGAAAAAAAAAAAACTATCTAAAATTCACTAGGGTTTATCTAGAACTAGCAATTAGTTAGAATTCTAAATTTGGCATTCTATGGAAGTAAAATCTATATGTGCTATGTACATAACACTAAAAATAGTTCACTAATTTGTAAATAGATCTATGAAAGACATGTAATTTTAGGAAAAATTGACATGATATAAAAAAGAAAATTAAGGCAAAAAATTATTTGGTCCAATAAAAGAAAAACTCTATCACCACAAACAGGGGTAGTAATTATGAATTATTATTGAATAATATAAACTCATTCATGTAAAGATTAAATTTAACAATTTTATGGAGAAATACTTATTGTAGACTTGATTATGGCTTTCCTTCGATCTTATTAAAGACCTTAAACCCAAATTGCAACTTTGTTTTGAAGAAAAACCTAAATCGCTACTCTTGTTGGACGCACTTTCAAAGAAGATAGAAAAATCCAAATTGTAACAAGTATAATAGGTATCCTCTCCGTCGTAAAGTCGTCGATTTCCTTATCTCAGTTTTCTTATGTTATGTTTTCATTTCCTTTTTGATTTTCAACAGGAAGTGTGTTTTGTTTTACTTATGTGCCCTGACTACTTTTTCACTCCGTTCAACTTCTTGGTTTCATATTTTTTAAATATTATTTTTCACACAATATATACACCCTTACTTGTCACATATTAGAATTGTTGTGAAGTGTCAAATATGTATTGGTAGTGATTAGGCTTGATCAGTATGAAAAAGGAATGGGCTGGATCTTCTCTTCTTGGACCTGGACCGGATGCCTGAGCCTGATGCCTGCAAAGGAGAAGAAAAAGGATCAGAGAGGAGCCAGGCCTTTTGCCTGGCTTTAACCCTTCGACAATCAAGTTAGTCCTTTCTCCAGAGTATTTTAGTGAAAGAGAAGGGATGAGAGAATGCAGAGTTTTTTCTACCTGTGCTTAGGCTTTTCTTTCCCTTTTGTATGATTTCTGGGTTAAGTACGTCTGACACCTTTCTTTTGAGGAAGGACATCCTCTGTCATTCGACCATGCTGGTTGGTGAAAGTTGGTAGCAGGCGCATGTCCCCTGTCCAATCCCTAGGGATGTCTGGTAATGGGGGTGTCAGGGCATAGTGCAGATTGTCTAAGGACTGATCCTCCTGCTGGATAATTAGACATGTCATCAGAGGGCTTCGGCCCTTACTTGCTCAGCAAGTTATCCGGCTGGCGAAGGAGTGGAGTAGCATCTAGTCCGAAGGCCTTTGGACTTGGATCGTTCAAGGGTCCGGCCAATGGGCCCTGTTTTTGTTCATCATAGTCTCTGAAGGCTTTGCAATGGGCTTGGGCTACAGGAGGGTCCAAGCCTCTCTTGAGAGTCACTTTCATCCCTCATCAGGGCCCCCCCTGTTTTATTAAGGAGAGAGCGAAGAGTTGAACCTTAGTAAAACAGCTTTGTACCCTTGTATCCTTATCTTCTTAGGTCTTTTGATCGAAGAGAACTGCTTCCGCATTGAATGGCGAAGGGGTCCTTTCATTTCCTTGTCTTAGGAGAGGCTTTCGTTTTGCTGGGGGGCTTCGTCCGATCAAGGCATTCACTTCATCTTCTCGAAGAATAGCCTTCGTCTGATCGAAGGGATCAGAGGTGCTAGGAACCGTCAGCACTCTAAACAGTCTTCGTAGGGTAGATGGAAGGTCACACAGCCATTGAATGCATGCACAACTGACAAGGATAAGCATTGAATGCCAAAACGCGCATTGAATGCACGTCTCCTCGTTCTCCCCATTCTTCCACATGTTGCAGCAGATGGTTAAGTTTTCTATGGATTTTAAATTTTGAACGTCCATTTAATGCCCCCACTTATTGCTATGGCAGTTACCGAGGACGCTCTCAGTATATATATTCCTTTGCCTTCCCATATCCAGAACTTCTTGCTTATTCTCTCGAATCTCCTATTTTTTGTAGTTTTCCCATATCTGTTCTTTGGCATTTGCTTCCCTTTCTTCTTTCATTTTAATGGCCCTCAGAAAAGAAAACATTCCCCGTAGGGACCAAGTGAGCTCCTCCCATTACCAAAAGATACTGGAGGAGGAATGGGGGGAGATAGCCCCTATTGCAAAAACATCTGAATTTTTTGCCTTCAGCCAGAACTGAGAATGCAGCACTCAGTTCATATTCCGCCAGGCTGAGGCTCACGAGAGGGTTTACTCCAGCGACCCTAAAGCTATTCTTCCTAAAGACAACCGGCACTACATTATTTTCTACCACCAGCTGGAAGCTGGTCTTCTTTTTCCTCCTATGAAGTTCAAAGTTGAATGCTTCAACTACTTCGGAGTAAATCCAATGATGCTGACCCCAAACTCCATAAGGGACATGCACGTCTTCAAAGTTCTCTGCTTCGCTCACGGCATTCGTCCTTCTGCTCGCCTGTTTCAATGCTTTTACAGGATCCAGAGCGCGCAGAGGTCACCGGGGGTTTACATGACTTCTGCCAGGCCTCGCCGGAGCCTTTTCTTTGGTAAAGAGAACAAAGTGAAGGACTGGAGAGGCAAGTTCGGGTTGATAGAGGTCACTGACGGCCTCGGCGATAAATCCCCTGGATTTGATTTCCCCGGCCATTTCCTGCGTCCCACTGAAGGCCTTACTGAGTGGCCTGAGAGGCTGTCCACTGAGGAGAAATCGAACCTCAGGACCTTGGTCCATCAGGGTTATACTTATAACTCTGAAAAAATGATGGCCTCCTTCTACGCGGAGGACGAGCATGGCCTTCCAACTCTTAGACTTTTCTTGAAAGATATAAGAGGTAACTCTGCTCCTCACTCCTCACTTACTATAGGTTTAATTGACTGTGGAGTATTGATCTTGTTGTTGCTGCGTTTGTTGCTCCTGAGCCTGATGCCTGCGAAGGAGAAGAAAAAGGATCAGAGAGGAGCCAGGCCTTTTGCCTAGCTTTAACCCTCCGACGATCAAGTTAGTCCTTTCTCTAGAGTATTTTAGTGAAAGAGAAGGGATGAGAGAATGCAGAGTTTTTTCTCTACCTGTGCTTAGGCTTTTCTTTCCCTTTTGTATGATTTCTGGGTTAGGTACGTCTGACACCTTTCTTTTGAGGAAGGACATCCTCTGTCATTTGACCATACTAGTTGGTGAAAGTTGGTAGCAGGCGCATGTCCCCTGTCCCATCCCTAGGGATGTTTGGTAATGGGGGTGTCAGGGCATGGTGCAGATTGTCTAAGGACTGATCCTTCTGCTGGATAATTGGACATGTCATCAGAGGGCTTCGGCCCTTACTTGCTCAGCAAGTCATCCGACTGGCGAAGGAGGGGAGTAGCATCTAGTCCGAAGGTCTTTAGACTTGGATCATTCGAGGGTCCGGCCAATGGGCCCTGTTTTTGTTCATCATAGACTCTGAAGGCTTTGCAATGGGATTGGGCTACAGGAGGGTCCAAGCCTCTCTTGAGAGTCACTTTCATCCCTCATCAGGGGCCCCCCTGTTTTATTAAGGAGAGAGCGAAGAGTTGAACCTTAGTAAAACAGCCTCGTACCCTTGTATCCTTATCTTCTGAGGTCTTTCGATCGAAGAGAACTGCTTCCGCATTGAATGGCGAAGGGGTCCCTTCATTTCCTTGTCTTAGGAGAGGCTTTCATTTTGCTGGGAGGCTTCGTCCAATCTAGGCATTCACTTCATCTTCTCGAAGGATAGCCTTCGTCTGATCGAAGAGATCAGAGGTGCTAGGAACCGTCAGCACTCTAGACAGTCTTCGTAGGGTAGATGGAAGGTCATACAGCCATTGAATGTATGCACAACTGACAAGGATAAGCATTGAATGACAAAACGCACATTGAATTCACGTCTCCTCGCTCTCCCCATTCTTCCACGTGTTGCAGCAGACGGTTAAGTTTTCCATGGATTTTAAATTTTGAACGTCCATTTAATGCCCCCACTTATTGCTGTGGCAGTTACCGAGGACGCTCTCAGTATATATATTCCTTTGCCTTCCCATATCTAGAACTTCTTGCTTATTCTCTCGAATCTCCTACTTTTTGTAGTTTTCCCATATCTGTTCTTTGGCATTTGCTTCCCTTTCTTCTTTCGTTCTAATGGCCCCCAGAAAAGAAAACATTCCCCGTAGGGACCAAGTGAGCTCCTCCCATTACCAAAAGATACTGGAGGAGGAATGGGGGGAGATAGCCCCTATTGCAAAAACATCTGAATTTTTGGCCTTCGGCCAAAACTTAGAAGGCAGCACTCAGTTCATATTCCACCGGGCTGAGGCTCACAAGAGGGTTTACTACAGCGACCCCAAAGCTGTTCTGCCTAAAGACAACCGGCACTACATTATTTTCTACCACCAGCTGGAAGCTGGTCTTCTTTTTCCTCCTACGAAGTTCAAAGTTGAATGCTTCAACTACTTCAGAGTAAATCCAATGCTGCTGACCCCAAACTCCATAAGGGACATGCACGTCTTCGAAGTTCTCTGCTTCGCTCACGGCATTCGTCCTTCTGCTCGCCTGTTTCAATGCTTTTACAGGATCCAGAGCACGCAGAGGTCACCGGGGGTTTACTTGACTTTTGCCAGGCCTCGCCGGAGCCTTTTCTTTGGTAAAGAGAATAAAGTGAAGGACTGGAGAGGCAAGTTCGGGTTGATAGAGGTCATTGATGGCCTCGGCGATAAATCCCCTGGATTTGGTTTCCCCGGCCATTTCCTGCATCCCACTGAAGGCCTTACTAAGTGGCCTGAGAGGCTTTCCACTGAGGATAAATCGAACCTCAGGACCTTGGTCCATCAGGGTTATACTTATAACTCTGAAAAGATGATGGCCTCCTTCTATACGGAGGACGAGCATGGCCTTCCAACTCCTAGACTTTTGTTGAAAGATATAAGAGGTAACTCTGCCCCTCACTCTTCACTTGCTATAGGTTTAATTGACTGTGGAGTATTGATCTTGTTGTTGCTGCGTTTGTTGTTTCGATTGCAGTGGAGGCCAAGGATCCTGCACATTATTAGGATATCATGAAGGAGACAGAAGGGGTTTCTCCAAGACCCTTCAGCGAAGTTTCATTTGTGCTCCTCCTCCGCCCTGCAGTCTTCGTCGGCGAAGCTTCGTAAGGATAAGCCGATGAAGCCTGTTTCCGCTGGATCTGGTTTAGCTGTTGGATCAGAAGGGGCCCAGGTGAGTGTGGCCAGTGCGAAGTCCATTCGAATAATTCCAAGGTGACTTGTTAAGGCTTCTGATCGCTCTGTTTCTATTGTGCAGAGAGGTACTCCTCTGCTTCGAGCTGCACCCATTACTGCAAGGCTTGCTCTTCAGAGGGGCATCTCAATCTCAGGGCTTTCTAAGGCTTCCATTCCTCCGCCTCCACCTCCTCCAGCGGGTGATAAGGGGAAGGGAGCGTCCGTACCTCGTTCGCCCAAGCTGAAAGTAAAAGGGCCCCATGTCCCCAATGTTCTTGACCTAATTGCTCACTCTTCTCGGGGGGCGGAGCAACTGGCGGACTTGAAGAAGGCTCTGACAGACGTTACTGATGCTGAATTTGAGGCCCATCTGAAAAACCTGGTGGATGACTTGAGTACCCCTGTGGCTGGAGCTGGGGCAGGTAACTTTTCTTCTCCCCCATCACCTTCGTCATATAAAAACCCTCGCATTATCCGAGGGACATATTTGAGATGGTCGAAGGAGGTCATACTAGGGAGATCTCCTAGTGCCGAGGAGGTCGAAGCCTGGGAGAAGTATATTGAGGAGCAAAGGATTTCATATCCTGACTTTGCGACCCTCAGGAGGCTTTATCCTTCCCCAGTTAATACTACGGCCAAAGGGGAGGCCTTCGTTTCAAGAAACAGAGGCAACTTGTTGCCTTCTTATTACCATTTACTTCTTCTTGTGTCTTTATCTGCTGATTTGAATGTGTGAATGCTTTTGCTCTTGTATTTTGCAGTTTTTATGGGCGAAGCGGACGCCCCTGCTCAAGAGCCTTTCCTGGAGGCTTCATTCGCACCTGTCATGGTTTCTTCCGGAGCCAGCAAACCATTTCCTTCAGCTGCTGTTCTGCTTGCGGCTGATCAGGGGACTGCTGTTGCTGCACCCGATGAAGCATTTCCATTAGTTGCTGCTTCGTCTGGGTTTATGCCAGGGGCTGTTGTTACTGTCGAAGGTGTCTCCTCTCTTCATCCCCCTAAGAGGAAATTAAGAGTGGGAGAGTTCCTTCGTCGCAAGAGGCCACTGACAGTAACTTCAACCACCCCCGTTCCGGAGGCCTGCTTTGCTTCAGAGACTCCTTCGCCTGGGACGGATGTAGGAGTGTCAGCTCCTCCACAGGGGATAATAAAGGAGGCTTCTTCACCAAGCAAGAGGCAGCGAATCAGAGAGCCAGCGGAGATTGTAGTAGTGGATTCACCTCCACTCGGAGGAGTCGAGGCATCTGCTGGTCCTCCTTCTTCCATTGCTCCCACCGCCACAGTCTTGGCCCCTATGCCCTTCCTGCGTCGGGCCCCTAGGCCTCTTTTCGGGTCTGTGGAGGATACTCTTGCCAGGTAAGAGACTCTGTTAGAGAAGGTAAATTCACTGCTCACTTGAGTTGTGACCATTTAGCACATTGCCTAATCATTGTTGTTTGTTGCAGGCGCTTCTGGATTCTAAAATTTTGAAGACTGATTTCGGTCTTCTGAGGGATCATTATGAAGACACCCGGCAGGCGGCGGAGGACAGGTTGGGATTATGTTCCTGTCTGGAGGAAGAACTGGCTTCTGCGAAGGCAAAGGCTGAGGAGGCCATGAAACAATCCAGGGCCCATGAAGAGGCTCGTTCGAAGGCCGAAGGAGAGGTTAGCACCTTGCCGATCTAAGCGTGCAACTAGACAAGTTGAAGAGTGCTAATGAAGAGCTTGCCCGAGAGGCCGAAGAGGTTCCTAGTCTTTGAGAACTCCTGAAGAAGACTCAACAGGAACTTCGAGTCTCAGAATTTGGATACACACAAGTCACTACTCGGGCTCAAGTTGCACTTGAGAAGGCTAACAAGGCCGAAGAAGGTCGGCGAAGGGCTGTGAGGGATTTTATGCAGTCTAAGAGCTTCGATGACATCATCACATACCACACCTATAAGGTAGCAGCCGAGTATTATAACAATGCTCTCCGTGACGCAGCGGAGCATTTTCCTGATGTGCTGCAGGTGGTATCTGAATTGGATGCTGCTGAAGAATCTCCGGCGCCAGACCTTTCAGAGTTCCAAGATCCCGTTCCTGAGGGGGATGAAGGCCTCTTACAACCTGAAGACTTCCCAGCTTGGGATAAAGATGGACCCGCTTTGTCTCCCATTCCCGAAGTTTCTAGCGGGGGCGAAGGGGATGCAGACGAAGGACCTCCTTCTGGGATGGGTCTTGCCTCAACTGAACCTCTATCTGTCATTCAGCCAGATCCTTCAAATGACCAGCCTCTGCCATCTTCTGTAGCAGTGGTTCCTCCAGGCGATCCTCCGCCTTAGAAATTTTTTACATTCTTTTGTACTTCATTCTTTTGTATTTCATTCTTTTGTAATTATTTTGTATTTCATTCTTTTGTATTTCTTTTGTAAATAAATGTAATACATTTACTTCCACGAATTATACAGTTATTATGCTTCTGCTTTTGCGTACGCTTTACTTGTAATTCAACAAGCCTTGGTGTAATGCCTTAGTGAAGTTTCCGTTCCAATGGGAGTTCAAGCACTTTTCACCTTCTCCTCCCATTAGACCTTCTTAGCTTCGTGCCTAGATTTACTAGGACTTAGGCTCTTCCTTAGAAAAGTTCTTCCCGCTCTTGGCAAGGCTTCGTGCCTAGATTTACTAGGGCTTAGGCTTCCCCTTAGGAAAGTTCTTCCCACTCTTGGCGAGGCTTCGTGCCTAGATTTACTAGGTCTTAGGCTTTCCCTTAGGAAAGTTCTTCCCGCTCTTGGCGAGGCTTCGTGCCTAGATTTACTAGGGCTTAGGCTTCCCCTTAGGAAAGTTCTTCCCGCTCTTGGCGAGGCTTCGTGCCTATATTTACTAGGGCTTAGGCTTTCCCTTAGGAAAGTTCTTCCCGCTCTTGGCGAGGCTTCGTGCCTAGATTTACTAGGGCTTAGGCTTCCCCTTAGGAAAGTTCTTCCCGCTCTTGGCGAGGCTTCGTGCCTAGATTTACTAGGTCTTAGGCTTTCCCTTAGGAAAGTTCTTCCCGCTCTTGGCGAGGCTTCGTGCCTAGATTTACTAGGTCTTAGGCTTTCCCTTAGGAAAGTTCTTCCCGCTCTTGGCGAGGCTTCGTGCCTAGATTTACTAGGGCTTAGGCTTCCCCTTAGGAAAGTTCTTCCCGCTCTTGGCGAGGCTTCGTGCCTAGATTTACTAGGTCTTAGGCTTTCCCTTAGGAAAGTTCTTCCCGCTCTTGGCGAGGCTTCGTGCCTAGATTTACTAGGTCTTAAGCTTCTCCTTAGGAAAGTTCTTCCTGCTCTTGGAGAGGCTTCGTGCCTAGATTTACTAGGTCTTAGGCTTTCCCTTAGGAAAGTTCTTCCCGCTCTTGGGGAGGCTTCGTGCCTAGATTTACTAGGTCTTAGGCTTTCCCTTAGGAAAGTTCTTCCCGCTCTTGGCGAGGCTTCGTGCCTAGATTTACTAGGGCTTAGGCTTCCCTTTAGGAAATTTCTTCCCCCTCTTGGCGAGGCTTCGTGCCTAGATTTACTAGGTCTTAGGCTTTCCCTTAGGAAAGTTTTTCCCGCTCTTGGCGAGGCTTCGTGCCTAGATTTACTAGGTCTTAAGCTTCCCCTTAGGAAAGTTCTTCCCGCTCTTGGTGAGGCTTCGTGCCTAGATTTACTAGGGCTTAGGCTTCCTCTTAGGAAAGTTCTTCCTGCTCTTGGCGAGGCTTCGTGCCTAGATTTACTAGGGCTTAGGCTTCCCTCTTAGGAAAGTTCTTCCCGCTCTTGGCGAGGCTTCGTGCCTAGATTTACTAGGTCTTAGGCTTCCCCTTAGGAAAGTTCTTCCCGCTCTTGGCGAGGCTTCGTGCCTAGATTTACTAGGTCTTAGGCTTTCCCTTAGGAAAGTTCTTCCCGCTCTTGGCGAGGCTTCGTGCCTAGATTTACTAGGTCTTAGGCTTTCCCTTAGGAAAGTTTTTCCCGCTCTTGGCGAGGCTTCGTGCCTAGATTTACTAGGGCTTAGGCTTCCCCTTAGGAAAGTTCTTCCCCCTCTTGGCGAGGCTTCGTGCCTAGATTTACTAGGTCTTAGGCTTTCCCTTAGGAAAGTTCTTCCCCCTCTTGGCGAGGCTTCGTGCCTAGATTTACTAGGTCTTAAGCTTCCCCTTAGGAAAGTTCTTCCCGCTCTTGGGGAGGCTTCGTGCCTAGATTTACTAGGGCTTAGGCTTCCCCTTAGGAAAGTTCTTCCCGCTCTTGGCGAGGCTTCGTGCCTAGATTTACTAGGGCTTAGGCTTTCCCTTAGGAAAGTTCTTCCCGCTCTTGGCGAGGCTTCGTGCCTAGATTTACTAGGGCTTAGGCTTCCCCTTAGGAAAGTTCTTCCCACTCTTGGCGAGGCTTCGTTAGTGCGAATGGAGACAATTTAAGGTAAACAACGTTTCTGTTATTGTTATTGATAATACATTTTGAGGTGTTGGATGTTCCATGTATGAGAAATTTCCACTCCCTTTAGGGTTACAAGTTTGTAAGTGTTAGGACTTAGGACTCTTTTTACTTGGAAAGGTCCTTCCCACATGGGTGCAAGCTTGCCTGTGCCTTCACGTTTGCCTGTAGCCTCTAAGAATCTCATTACTAAATCCCCTTCGCCGAACACTCTGTGCTTTACTTTCTTGTTGAAATGATTAGCAGCTCTTTGCTTATAATTAGCCATTCGAATGCTGGCCAATTCCCTGAGTTCCTCTAGGAGATCGAGATCGATTCTTCTGGCTTGATCATTGTGTCTATCTTCGCAATAATTGATCCTTCCACTAGGGAGGCCTATATCCACTGGAATTACTGCTTCTGTGCCATAGGTCAGGCTGAATGGAGTCTCTCCGGTGGGTTGCCTAGGAGTAGTTCTGTATGCCTATAGGACATGGTGTAGTTCGTCTGCCCAGCTTGGACCATATCCTTCCAATCTCCACTTCAAGCCTTGTAGAATAGTCCGATTTGTTACCTCCGTCTAGCCATTTGTTTGAGGATGGGCTACTGATGAGAAATGTTGTTTGATCTGAAGCCCTTTTCTGCAGTGATAGTGGCTAAAGGTTCGGCTTCCATCCACTTGGTGAAGTACTCCACTGCTACTAGGAGAAACTTTCTCTGACCTGATGCTGCGAGGAAGGGTCCTACTATGTCTACCCCCCACTTAGCGAAGGGCCATGCACTGGAAATAGGGACCTGCTCTGCTGCTGGAACATGTTTTCCACTGTCAAATTTTTGGCAGGAGGGGCACTTTTTAACAAATGCCACGGCTTCGTCTTTCATCCTCGGCCAGTAGTACCCTTGCCTAATCGCCTTAGCTGCCAGCGCTTTTTCGCTTATGTGCATTCCATAGGATCCTTCGTGTATCTCTCGAAGGACGTACTCGGCTTCATTGGGCCTTACGCATCTCAGCCAGGGCAATGAATAAGCTCTTTTATATAAGGTTCCGTTGTTCAAGGAGAAATGAGCACTTCTTCGCTTGACCTTTTTGGCTTCTTAGGCATCTTCAGGCAGTTCTCCCTTCTCCAAATAAGACTTGATGGGGTCTATCCAGCACGGCTCTTCTTCGATCTCTATAACTTCATCTCCTTCGGCGATGATGGAGGAGGCCAAGGTGCCCAAATAGATTTTTTTGAGGGAGTTCGACTGGACGAGAGGCGGCTAATTTGCTGAGACTATCTGCTCTGCAATTCCTTTCTCTAGGGATCTTTTGAAAGAACAGCCTGACTCCTCTGTCCTTCATTCTCTAAACTAACTCTTTCATTTTTTGCAAATACTTAGCCATGGCCGGCTCCTTTGCCTCAAATTCTCCTTCTATTTGCCCGATCACCAATTGCGAATCACTATACACTGTGAGTTGTTCTACGCGAAGGCAATTAACGAAGAGCAATCCCTGGATCACTGCTTCATATTCTGCCGTGTTATTGGTGGCTTCAAAATTCAGTCCCAAAGCATACTCCAGTGAAAATCCTTGAGCACTTCTAAGTATGATGCCCACACCATTTCCTTCTTTGCTGCTAGCACCATCTACAAAGAGTTCCCACTGAAGGTCCGGTAGCGTTATTGATGAGTGTCTTTCCCCAGGGGTTCGGTCTTCTCCCCCCTCTTTGGTGCCAAAGGAGCATTCAGAAATAAAGTCCGCCACTGCTTGAGCTTTAATTGCTGACCTGACCCTGTACTGCAAACCGTGCTGACCTAATTCCACAGACCAATATAACATTCTTCCTAACATTTTCGATCTATGAAGTACCTTCTGTAAGGGTTGATCTGTCACAACCACTCCTTGGTGTGATTGTAAGTATATTTTATACTTTCGGCAAGAGAGCACTAAAGCATAGGCCAACTTTTCTATCGGAGAGTAATTCAACTTTGGCCCCTGTAGGACTTTGCTGAAGTAATAAATGGGCTTATGGACCTTTCCTTCCTCCCTGATCAGCACCGAACTGATCGCTTGGTCTGAAGCGGATAAGTAGATTAGTACTTCTTCACTCGGCAAAGGCCTACTTAGAATGTGCTCCGAGCTTAGGAAGGCCTTGAGCTCTTCAAATGCCCTCTGGCACTCCTCTGTCCATTCGAACGTCTCCGACTTTCTCAACTTCTTAAAGAAAGAGAGATACCTCTCAACAGATTTAGACATGAACCTATTCAATGCGGCGATTCGCCCTACCAGCCTCTGAACGTCCTTCACGCTCTTCGGAGGTTCCATGTCCAAGATGGCCTTCACCTTGTCAGGATTGGGCTCAATTCCCCTTTCACTCACCATGCAGCCTAAGAACTTGCCTCCTTGGATGAAGAATGCACACTTCTTCGGGTTAAGCTTCATCCCATACTCTTCCATTATTGCCAATACTTCGGCCAAGTCACGGACATGGTCCTCAAAGTTTCTGCTTTTCACGATCATGTCATCCACGTATGCTTCCAAGTTTCTGCCTAATTGATCTTTAAACATTCTATTAACTAGGCGTTGATACGTGGCTCCAGCATTTTTCAAGCCAAAGGGCATAGACACATAGCAATATGTACCCTTCTCTATTATGAATGAAGTCTTTTCCTCATCCTCCGGGTGCATTCTAATCTGATGATATCCCTGTTTAGCGTCTAAGGACGACAAAAATCCATACCCAGCCGTCGAATCCACCAGTTTATCAATCATGGGCAATGGAAAAGAGTCTTTTGGGCAAGCTTTATTCAAATCCGTAAAGTCCACGCACATCCAAAAGGTCCCATTCGCCTTCTTAACTAGCACCACGTTCGCCAGCCATTCCGGATATTGCACTTCCCTGATAAATTTCGCCTCTAGGAGCTTGTCTATTTCCCGATCAATCACCGCTTGCCGCTTCGATCCAAAGCATCTCTTTTTCTGCTTGACTGGTCTGCAGGTGGGATCTACGTTCAATTGGTGCATTATCACTTCGGGTTTTACCCCTCCCATTTCTGCCGAAGACCAGGCAAAACTGTGGACATGCTCCTTCAGGAACTGGAGAGTGAACGACTTCTGCTCACTTTCTAACGAAGAGTTGACCATCAAGAACTCTTCGGGCTCTCTTCCAACCGTTACCTTCTCCAGTTTATCCACAGGCTCGATTCTTTTCTCAGGAGTAACAGTTTCAACTGCAGCTACCTCCTCTGCAGCGACTTCGCCCTTTCTTATCTTTTTATTTCTCTTCCTTTCTGCTTCTTCGTCCTGACTGTCATAGACGTGAAACACTTCACCATTGGGCTTTGGGATCGTCATCCTCAAGTGTCTGATATTTGTCGAAGCATCCAGGTCATATAGCAATGGCCTGCCCATCAAGACGTTATATGCCAAATGTGTCCTGATGATAACAAATGTGGCCATGGTAGTAATATTTTTGAGGGCGGTGCCAACTGTGAAGGGTAGTTTTGCCACTCCAATCGATGGGACCTCTGTTCCTTCCAAAGTGCGAACTGCATTTCCCACTTCTTCCATATCTCCCTCCTTGAGACCCATCTTTAAATATGCTTCCCTCGTCATCAGGTTGACCGAACTTCCTTCATCAACCAGGATCCTTTTAACTACATAATTGGCTATAATCACTTGAATCACTAATGGATCAGCGTGAGGGGTGCGAAGGGTACTTCCATCTAGCCTCTCTAGTCGATTTCCCCCTCTTCCACAATAAATGTATTCAGGCCTTTCACTCCGCCTTCCCAAGGCCTTCGCACGATTTTTGCTTTCACTAGCTTCGCCTGGCCCTCCTGTAATACAATGAATGGTCCCTGTCGAACCATCATTTACTCTTCCCGAGTGTCTTTCTTTATCTTCGCTAGGGCCAGCTCTGCCTGATTCTTCTCTTCTTATGAATTTCCTCAAATAGCCTTGTTTGATCAACCTTTCGGTCTC
Organism: Reutealis trisperma; assembly: GCA_947687605.1. Taxonomy (NCBI): domain Eukaryota; kingdom Viridiplantae; phylum Streptophyta; class Magnoliopsida; order Malpighiales; family Euphorbiaceae; genus Reutealis; species Reutealis trisperma. Next base: position 135,579 of record CANTUT010001151.1, read on the forward strand.
CTCCATCAACTGCCTACAATCATTGGTATTATGACCATGAGTATCATGAAAGAGGCAGTATTTGTTCTGATCTCTTTTTTCTGGAGGAGCAACCATTGGTTTGGGGCGAGCCCATATATTTTGCTCTTTGAAAGTTGCGAAGACTTCGGCTGGACTGGCATTGAGGGGGGTGAATTTGCTGGGGTCGAAACTGGATCGTGATTGGTTATTTCTTCCCCTCCTTCGTCCGCCAGTCAGCCTCTCATCTTGCTTTTCTTCCGCCTTCTTCTTTCGCTTTGCCTTCGACTCTTCCCTAAGAATGATCTCCATTCCTCTCCGCTTTGCCATCTAGTTGAAGGCTAGAGCATCATCTTGCCGTACATACTTTTGGGCCAATGCCATTGCATCCTCTAAGGTACGAGGAGCGTGACGGCAAAGGGCTTTGAGAAAATCCGTGTGAGAGGTTCCATTCTGCAACACTTCCACTGCTCGAGCTTGGTCCAAGTGCGTCACTTTCAACGCTTCTCGATTGAATCGAGCCATGTAATCCCTTAAGGACTCATTCTCCCTTTGTACCATCATTTCCAAATACTGAGTTTTTCGCTCCACCGGAATACTAGAAGTGAATCGGTGCATAAAGAATCTGGCCAGCTCCATGAAAGAACGGATACTTCCCTCTTCTAAGCTATCAAACCATCTCGTTGCAGCTCCTTCCAAGGATCTCCTAAAAGCTCTACATAGAGCCTCATCATCCGCCGTCTGCAATTCTACTGCATGCTTGTAGTCCATGACATGGACCCTAGGATCGGTTTCCCCATTATACTTTTTCAACACCGGCGGTTTAAACTTGCTAGGCATAACGTATTCCCTGATGGATCTGGTAAAAGGAGACTTCAGGGTGAGCTTTAGGGTGGTATCCATGGTTTTCCTGTCATAACCTTGATTCATCTCTTCTAAAAACTTATTCACCGCATCTCTCACCTCCTCTTCCTTCTTTCTGCGGCTGTTGCCACTAACTGGTGATCTTCTGCTTCGAACCCTCGAGGGGTGACTAGTAACAGAATATTCCCATCTATCCTGTTCTCTTCCTCTCAAGCTTTCTCTTTTTTCGTACTTTGGTTCTTTGTACTCACACTTCCCCTTATTCCTTCCTTCGCCCCGTTCCGTATTATTTGCATGAAAATTTTTTCCATGCAAAACTTACGTTCACTGTCTGGGAGCGAAGCTTGCGTACTCCCTTCTTCTTCGATCGAACTCTCTTCTCCTCCACGATGCTCTTCCGTCCTCCCCTCCACATTTCCACCCAAGTGGACCAGTTGTTCTTTATTAACCCCTGGGGAAGGCCGAACCCCTGGGGCTCCCTGGGATTGCTTCTCATACTCCAGGGTTCGAGCAACATTCCTTCTCGGGGTAGCTTCTGGAACAGCGATAAGGGTCTGTGCCTGGGGAGTCTGTTGATGGGAGCTCTTTACAAAAGCAGCTATAGTATTAATAAACTGCAATGCAAGAGCTAAGTCTGGATTTGGAAGGCTCAGAGGGGTTTGGCTAGACCCAACTGTGTTTTGTTGAGAGATAAGGAGCTGGAGGGACGTGTTTAGGTCAATGGGAGTTGCTAGAGGAGGATCAGTAGGTGTTGGAAGGGAATGTCTAGGATTTGAGGGAGTTGAAGATTGGGGATCATCATGGTTCGTCATTATGGTAATCTTCTTTCACAGGCAAATGAAAGTAAAATGCAAAGTTGAGAGAAAGATCAGCTCGCGTCCCCACAGACGGCGCTAATTTGATCAGGCTTGATCAGTATGAAAAAGGAATGGGTTGGATCTTCTCTTCTTGGACCTGGGCCGGATGCCTGAGCCTGATGCCTGCGAAGGAGAAGAAAAAGGATCAGAGAGGAGCCAGGTCTTTTGCCTGGCTTTAACCCTCCGACGATCAAGTTAGTCCTTTCTCCAGAGTATTTTAGTGAAAGAGAAGGGATGAGAGAATGCAGAGTTTTTTCTACCTGTGCTTAGGCTTTTCTTTCCCTTTTGTATGATTTCTGGGTTAAGTACGTCTGACACCTTTCTTTTGAGGAAGGACATCCTCTGTCATTCGACCATGCTGATTGGTGAAAGTTGGTAGCAGGCGCATGTCCCCTGTCCCATCCCTAGGGATGTCTGGTAATGGGGGTGTCAGGGCATGGTGCAGATTGTCTAAGGACTGATCCTCTTGCTGGATAACTGGACATGTCATCAGAGGGCTTCGGCCCTTACTTGCTCAGCAAGTCATCCAGCTGGCGAAGGAGGGGAGTAGCATCTAGTCCGAAGGCTTTTGGACTTGGATCGTTCGAGGGTCCGGCCAATGGGCCTTGTTTCCGTTCATCATAGTCTCTGAAGACTTTGCAATAGGCTTGGGCTACAGGAGGGTCCAAGCCTCTCTTGAAAGTCACTTTCATCCCTCATCAGGTAGCTTATAGTGGTATTGACAAATATGTCAATTAAATAATAATTTATTTATGTTACATAATACTTAATAAATATAAATTAATAATGTCTATATTTAATATTTTATTTTATTTTATTTTAAAAATATAAATTACCTTAATAATATTATTATTATAAGATATTAATGTGTACTACGCGTCTATGAATCTTTTAGAGCTCATTAAGTAATAAGATAAAATAATTGATATTAGTATGAATTTTAGATACTTGGTATATATAATATTATCGTGATAACAACATTTGACTTCTTTATTTTGCTTATAATTTTTCTGCTTATTAGGTTGTTTAGTTCTTGGGTTTTGCTTGCTGGTTTTTCATGTGATTTGTATTGATTTAGTGGCTCTCTTTCATTGATCTTTGGTAACTTGGCTGGGGTAAGTTTGAGTATTGCTACGTGGGTAAGCCATATGATGATTACCAAGCTTCTTGACTAGTAATGATTTTTAAAATATTTCAAAAAATTTGTAGTAGCAAATATATATATATATATATTCTAACAAATTCTCATTAGACACAATTTGATCAATTAAAAAAAAAAAAACTCAAGAAGAAGGGCAAATTTCTTTGAATGGTGATGAGTTATTTTTGCAAGTCCTAGGCTCAAAAATGATCGGTTACTTATGTGCATATGGTCCTAGAAAAGTATCACCGAATATTTTGGTGCCATACCAACAAAGCTAGAACTTCTCAAACAAATTGAAGCAACTAGAAAAGAAATAAATGAGCAGGTAGAACAAGCTAAAAGACGAGCAAATAAGCGAGTGGATGAAATAAAGAAGCAAATGGATGAAAAGCTAGCAGAGATGAATAAAAAGTGGGAAGAGAAGATCAATGTGGTTTTAAAGAGCCAAAATCAACAATGTTTAACTAACAATCAACAATTTTCAAGTTCACACTGTAATTAATTAATTAATTATATATTTACGTTAATTTAAAGTTTTAAACATTGCATCTATTTCTAATTTTACTTATTTTTGTACTTTTGAAGTCATTTTAAGATTATTGTATTTAATAAGTAAAGAAAAAATACTTTTACTATAATTTATTAAAATAGTTCTCATATATATATATATATATATATATATATATATATATATATATATATATATATATATATATATATATATATATATATATATATATATATATATATATATATATATATATATATATATATATATATATATATATATATATATATATCAAATTCTCATTAGACACAATTTCATCAATTGAAAAAAAAGCAAGAAGAAGGGCAAATTTCTTTGAATGATGATGAGATATTTTTGCAAGTCTTAGGCCCAAAAAAGAACGGTTACTTATGTGCATATGATCCTAGAAAAAGTATTACCAAATAGTTTGGTGCAAGACCAACAAAGCTAGAACTTCTCGAATAAGTTGAAGCAACTAGAAAGGAAGCAAATGAGTCGGTAAAACAAGCTAAAGGAGAAGCAAACGAGCGAGTGGATGAAATGAGAAGCAAATGGATGAAAAGCTAGCAAATATGAATAAAAAGTGGGAAGAGAAGATCAATGTGGTTTTAAAGAGTCAAAATCAACAATGTTTAACTAGTAATCAACAATCTTCAAGTTCACACTGTAAGTAATTAATTAATTATATATTTATGTTAATTTAAAGTTTTAAACATTGTATTTATTTCTAATTTTACTTATTTTTTACTTTCGAAGTCATTTTAAGATTATTGTATTTAATAAGTAAAGAAAAAGTACTTTTACTATGATTTATTAAAATAGTTCTCTTTTATATATATATATATATATATATATATATTGCAGCCCATGAAGAGTTCTTAAAGTGTTGAATTTGTTTGCTGGATAAGAAGTTTTATTATTAATTATTTCGAACAACTAGACTTATTTTTCATATATAGTTCATAGTAGTTCTTTTTTTTTTTTTTGCAAAAAGTTCATTGTAGTGGTTCATTGTAGGAACTTTATCTGATATTAATGCAAACTTTGAGCTATTATTAATTACTTTTATAGTATTGGAACATAATTTCAATGACCCAAATTAAAATTTTCTTTTGATTTTGTTTATAACTTGTTAAATGTTTATAGCTTTTTAGAGATTATTTGATATTTATGCTAAATCTTGCTTTACTATGTGACTTAAAAATTTGAAAATTTATTATATTAAAATAAGCACTAAAAATTTATGGTACAATTTCACTTTCATTTGTAGTTGTATATTTAGCTACTATGATCTATTCTATAACTAAAATGGAATAATTTGCACAAATTATTTATGATAAATTTCCTTAGCATTTAGCTATAAATATGATGAGTTTATAGCTAAAACATTTCAATATTTAGTTATACATGTGATAAGGTTGTAGCTAACTCATAAATATGCTAGCCACAATAATTATCCTTTTGAAGTTAATTCAAAATTTGTAATTATGACTTTATTATTATTGTAGCAAATAATTACAATATTTAGCTATGTATTTATTAATTTTGTAGCAAAAGAAAAAAAAAATTGCCACACCATTATATTTGTGGCAAATAATTATATCTTTTAGTTATGTGTATATTAGATTTGTAGCTAAAATAAAAATATGTTGCTTTAAATATTAAAAGATGTAGCAAAGTATGGATATTTTTTTGCCATAAATTACTTATTCTAATAGCAAAAGATTGTATTGTTTTAGCTTCATTAAAAATAATTTTGTGCCTAAAGCACCAATATTTAGCTTTGAAAGACAGAAATTGTGTGGCTATTTTTTTGCTACGCCATTTCTTGCTACAACAGGCTACGAAAAAAAATTATAGTAGGAAAAGCATTTAGCCACAGGAGTTTACAATTTTAGCTACAATTTTTTCCCATAGCTATAGATGCATTATGTTGTAGAGAATGTTTTTTAATTTACTAACAAAAAATTTTGAATTTATTAATCAAAATTTTTGTTGGTAAATTTTCCATCAAAAATTTTAATTAGTAAATTTTGAATGCAAAATTTTCTTCGATTTAATTATAAAACCTTTCTAATTTACTGACAAAAATATTCTATTGGTAAATTTACTAACAAAACTTTTAGTCAGTAAATTGAGGAATAAAATATTTTTTAATTACTGACAAAAAATTTTGAATTAATAGATCAAAATTTTCGTTGGTAAATTTACTGATAAAAATTTTAATTAGTAGATTTAAAAGCAAAATTTTCTTTGATTTAATTACAAAACCTATCTAATTTAACGACAAAAATATTCCTTTGGTAAATTTACCAATAAAAATTTCAGTCGGTAAATTAGAAAATAAAATATTTTTTAATTTACTGACAAAAAATTTTAAATTTACCAACTAAATATTTTATTTGTAAATTTACCGACGAAAATTTTATATGGTAAATTAAAAAGCAAATTTTCCTTTGATTTAATTAAAAAACTTTTCAATTTACCAATAAAAATATTCTGTTGCTAAATTTACCAATAATATTTTAGTCGGTAAATTATAGAGAATTTTTTTTTAATTTACTGACAAAATATTCCATTGGTAAATGAAAATTTTGGAGTGAAATTTTCCTTCAAATTTTTCACTAAACTTTTTTAAAAACAAATTACCGATATAAATTTAATCGGTAATCCATCGGTAAATGAAAATTTTAGAAGAAAATTTTACTCCAAATTTTCACTTGATTGAAAAATAAATAAAGTACCGATAGAAATTTAGTTGATAATCGGTCAATAAATGAAAATTCTGGAGGAAAATTTTTCTACAAATATTCATTTAAAAAATTTACCAATGGAAATTTAGTCTATAAATGACATAAAAAAGTATAAAAAGATCATTTCTCATTATTTTTTTCCCATATTTCTTCTCTTTATCTTTTCTTTTTTTTTTTTCTCTTTCTCTTTTCTTCTCTCCATTTCTCACAAATAATTTTTTTTTCTTTCTTTCTCATTTAATTATTTATTTATTTTCTTTTTCTTCACTTAATATTTTCATACTCTTTAATACTCATATACTCTTTCTTTCTTATTCTTTTTTTTTTCTATTTTATTTCTTAAATGTCAAACCATTCAATATAAAAATTCTATTAAATTTATTTCAATTTCTTTATTTTTTATTTTTATAATTTGTTATTTATTTTTCTTAAATTGTTTATAGCATAAAAAAGTATTAAAAAAATTAATTATTTGCTATATTAAATTTAATTTTTTGATTAAATTTTTTATATAAATTTAGTAAACTAAAAAATAAAGTCAATAAATCATTTATCTTTCCTTTCCTTTTTCACTCTTATTATTTTTTCTCTTAATTTTAAATTCATTTCATTCTTTTTGTAGTTTTGAAATATAATTTTAATTTAGTTTATTTTTTAACTTAGTCATTTTTTTATATTCTTTAAGCTTCCTAATTTATTTTATAGCTTTTTATTTCTTAATTTTCATGTTCATTCTAAAAATTTTAATTTTTTAAATTATTATTGTTATTTTTTGAAGAATATGTATTTTTTTTTAAAAAATAGAATTTTACTAACGGATTACCAATAAAATGTTTTATTTTTTAAAAATTAATTTATGAAATTACTGATGTATTATCGATAAAATATTTACTTTCAAAAAATATTTATTTAAACTTTACCGACGAGTTACCAACTATTTTTTATTTTTAAAAAATAAAAATTTACAGACAAATTACCAACTAAAAATTTAGTTTATAAATTGTCTCCCTACAAAATTTCGAAAGATATAAATTATTTTACTGATGATATAAAAATAATTTACTGACTTAAATTCTATCGATAGTTACCAAAGGTTTTGTTTTTAGTTGGTAAATTATATTACCAATAAAGTTAAATACCAATTAAATTTTTTTTGTTGGTAAATTGTCAATATTTATATTGCAGACTAAAAAAATATAATTTATCAATAAAATTTTTAATCGGTAAATTATATTTTTATTTTGTAGTGTGTAAGACATTAAGAGCTTATTTGGTTTAATACAACGTCGATGATTAGCTATCAGTTAGTGGTCAACAATTAGTAGTTGGTGGCCAGTAGTTAAAGGATTAATTGTCAACAATTTGAAATTTTAGCTTTCAACATTTTAATTGTAATTTTGAATCGCTAATCACTAGACGTTAGACATTAATTTCTAACAATTAATTAAAACAACCCTAGCAAATCCAATGAAAAACATCAAAGTCAGGAGTCACAAAATGCTTAATAAAATATTTAGTAAAAAAGATACCATCGAGGGTAGTGTTAAGCCGCTTTCTACATATTACATTACTCAATTTTAACTAGATAGATTGATTATAAATTAATTTAATGCTCAAAAATCAACTTGTACTTTATTTTGACCAAATTTTATTTTTTCATGGTTAAGCTGAATTAAAAAAAGCTTTTAAAAATTTACAATTTGATTTAAATTGTACACTAATTAATCTTAAATTAATTTGAATAAATTTAAATTAAATTTATTATCGAATACTATCTAATCTTTTAAACTAATATTATTGCCATTATTACTTGCACTTTTAATTTATGTTAGCGAACTTGATATAAGATGAAATGAGGATATTCATAAGTTACGAAGGAAGATATTGGTGACAATAATGGGAGATTGCAAAGAAGACATGGCATACAAAAGCAAATGAGGATATCAATGAGCAAAGAATAGAATGATTAAACAAATGAGGACACATGAGCTCGAAAAATAGTATCATGACTCGAGAAAATGAGGATGAAGCAATCGGTATTAATAGGATGAATCAAAGATCTCGACAGTAAAGTAACACCGATTGACAAAGATCGTAATGAGCATTAGCTGTACGGATGTTTGACGAGCTAAGTAAAGTCATGAGTACTAGTGGGGTAGCTATAAACAGATTGCAAATGATGAATGACTGATTTAATTGATTTGACTTCTCAGAGCCGCCTATTTCAGATGAGACTTAGTCCAAAATATGATAGTTAGCTTGCCAATGACTATTTATATTGCCCATAAATAACTGTCCGCCAATTGCCATAAATGTAATCCTAATTTTCCTTTCTATAGATAAAACACGGAGTACTAAATAACGATACCGAATTGCTATTATAATCAGTGTAATAAAATTAGATTAAATTAATTTAAATTAAATTGATATAATTTAATAAAAAATAAAATATAATATTTAAAATATAATATATTTAATTAATTAACATTTAAATAAGTATAATTGTATTTAAAAAATTTAATTTATATAAATAATAATAATAAATTAAATTTAAATTATATAATTAATAATAATAAATCAATCTTATTTTATTAAATTATAGTGAAAAAATCACTTTATTCAAAATAAATAAGACGATAAAAAAACTCTCCATATTCTAAATAAATAATGTAAAGTTAAAAAAAATAAATATACCATAATATTAATTAATCAGCAACAAAAAGAGTGTTAGGGGATCTGAATTGTGTTGTTTGCTATTAAATTCATTTAAAATTTATATAAAACCATTATTTAAATTTTTAAAAATAAATATATAAAGACAAAATATTGTCAAATTGTAAAATTCAATTAATAATTTATAGCTACAAATAAAAAATTTATAAAAAAATGAATTTTGTAAAAAATTATCAATAATATTCTAAATATATTAAAATATAAATGATGTAAAAAACAATATCCCAATAATTTATATTAATAAAATAAAATAAATATAAAATAATGTCTTTTAAATAATATATTTATAATTTACATTAATAAAATAAAAATATAATAATAATATTTTTTTAATTGATACGTCACGCTCTTATCATTAAATAACTGTCGTATTAGTGTGTATTGAATGATTCAGTACCGATTCAATGCTAATTATCATTAGCAGTATCGTAACGGATAAATAATGTATCGGACACTTCAAAACTCCCTACGAAATGGCTAATACGTAACGTATTAGTCATTGTTTAATACCATGATGGCACTTGATAAACTATTCCAACCTTCTCTTTGCTCCTCGCTTTTCAGTATGTTTTCTTAGATTTTTTTTCCAGATGTGAACATTCTCTCTTCTATTGACTTTGTTTTTCAAAGACACTCTATGATCCTCGAAGTAAGACCAATATAGGCCAAATCTTCATTCATCAGTCTATCTTAGAAAAGCTTTGAATAGATTTGAAAGAACAAAATCCATGGTTTGGAAAACCTAAGGATTGATCAATGCCAAACTTGATGATGATCAGATAGACCAAAGAAGGTGTCGAAGGATAAAGGGATGACAAGGGAGTTGTTAGGGCTCGCTTGGCCTGGGTAAGTTTATGGATGTGTACTATAAGTTTATAAATAAGTTTGTAAGTTTATGAATATGCATAGTTATGAGGTCTCGCTCAAGTACTAGTCTGATTCGCTAAGTGGGATCGAAATACTCATTTGGGTTTGAACTTACAGTGGAACTCTCGGGTTCAGATAGATTGATTTTGAAAAGAGTTGCAAACTTAATTTACTTTATTTGGGAAAAATATTAAAGGAAAAATCTAAATTGACTCCAATTAATATCCCAAAAGAAAAGATCACTAATCTTGAAACCAAAGATAATTTGGGGACTAGGTTTTTTATTTATTTTAAGAAAATTAGTTTGACAAATTTAATATAAAATGACTTAAAATAAATTTCATGAATAGTTTATATAATGCATGAATAATTATATAATGCATGAATAAACAAATAGATAAACATTCTTTCTAAGCGGAAAAGTAAAGCAATAAAGGAAAGGAATTAACTTACAATTCAAAACCAAAATAGGGGATATTTTCTATAGCCCTTATGGATTGTAGAGAAGTCACACATTCTCCAAAATAATTCTAAAGCAATAAACAAAGAAAAAGAGAAACAAAACCAACATCATAACAAAGAAAATAAACTAAAAGCAAATATCACAAAGAAAAAGAATTAATTCATAAATGACTATATAAGAGAAAGATTATTTCTTATTTAAATTAGATTTGATGTTTTAAATAAGCAAGCCTATGTATCCCTTTGAATGAAAATCAAATACGTAGTTTGCCCTTCTTGTAAAAGCGAGTTTGTTTAGTCTCGACCTTTTATCATGTTTCAGTTCATTGATTAAAAAGTGGGTTGATTGATTACCAAGTTGTTAATTAGGTCATGTTTTAATTAACAAGTAGATATATCAATTCAAATTGCTTATCAAGTTAATTAAATCAGATTCTAATCAACATGCCTCAAAATAATAAAAGAAAATGATAAAACATGCAAAGCGAAGAAATAATAAATGAAAAGAACAATCTAAGCAATCCTAAGGAAAAAATAACAAACCAAACAAAATAATATAAATCAAAAGAATAAAACAAAACAAAACAAGAAAATAAAAAAATAAAAAAATAGCTTACAAAGACGAGGCTTGGGGACGTAGGGCAGATGAAGCGAATGGCCAGATCGCAATTCCACCTTCTCAGCTTGGCAGAACGACAACCTTCGAACGGTGACTCGGACGGCATTATTGGGACCTCTTTGGACTAAGTTAAGAAGAGCTACCTCAAAATGATCATCCAAATAAAATAAAATAAAATAAAATTTTAAACTAAAAGTTCATTTCTTTCGAATCAAACTTTAAAAATATTGATTGCTTTGAAATTAATTAGTTTGATTAAGCAATTTTGAGTGTGGAAATGAGGTAGGGAGGTGTAGCTTTTATAAGGAGAGAGTTGGGAGCAAAAATGGTGAATTTTCGATGTGGAATTCACTTCCCAAGACAGGAAACCGCATAGGAGGCTTCGAGAACTGCACATGGAGGCTTCTAGACCATGCGGAATGCACGCGACCGCATAGCAGCAAATGGAAATTGCATAAGACCTGTGCGATTCTACACAGGGCCTTTGCGATTCCCTATAGGCTCTATGCAATCCCTGTGGATCCGTCAGCCATTTTTTACTCTGTTTTTAACAATTTCTAATTCGATTTAAACCCGATTTGATTCTACTGATTTGTAATCGAGTGCCGGTTATCTAGAGGTGCAAATTTAAGGGTTCACAATTGCCTCCTCATTAGAAATGGCTTGTCGAGAAGGCAATTTTGATTATAGTGAAGTTGGGGAAGAGGTGCCACGTCAAATTTTGGGTTTTTGTGTTCCTATTAAATCCTTTGGGAGGAGACCCCTTTGGATAAATGGGATATTATCAATGGCTATCAATTTGGCCTTGACGTTAGATGCGAGAATAGTCTTGGTGAATTTCAATTGAAGTTATCTGTCCAACCCTAATATTGAAGGTAAAGTTGATTTCAATAATCCTTAATCAAGGCTATTTGTTCAGCCTTAATGTTGGAAGTAGAGTTGGTTTGGTTAAATCTTAATAAAGTTGATTTGAATAACTCTCAATTAAGGCTATCTATTCAGCCTTAATATTGAAAGTAGAGTTGGTTTGATGAAATCTCAATTAAGCCTATCTGTCCGGCTTTAATATTGAAGAATTTAAATCAAGGCTATCTGTCAGGCCTTAATGTTGGAAATAAAGATGATTTAGGAAAAATCTTAATCAAGGTTATTTGTTCGGCCTTAATGTTAGAAGTAAAGATGATTTGGGAAAAATCTCAATCAAGGCTATCTATTTGGCCTTAATGTTGAAAAATAGAGAAGATCTAGGAAAAATCTCAATCAAGGCTATCTGTTCGGCCTTAATGTTAGAGAATAGAGAAGATCTAGGAAAATCTCAATCAAGGCTATCTGTTTGGCCTTAATGTTTGAGAATTTAGATCAAGGCTATCTCTCTGGTCTTAATATTGGAGAATTTAGATTAAAACTATTTGTCTAGCCTTAATGTTGAGTAAATCTCAATCAAGACTATCTGTTCGACCTTAATGTTAGAGATAAAGACGATTTGGGTGAATATAGTAAAAGTAATGGTCTCAGTCTATTTTGGAAAGTCTAACTTGATGTCTGGTAAGTTTTGATATATTTCTAGTAGGAATAATGACGATCCTATTTGGTAGGAATCGATGGAGAGATGATATTGTCTAGCAGGAATGATGACAACCCTGTCTGGTAAGAATTGGCAAAAAGATGATCCATTTTGATTCAGAAGTCTAACTTACAACTTGTTTTATTATAAAATGCATTTGACTATATAATGATTGGATACCTTGAACATGTGAATGGGTCAATTTGGTAAGAGACTGCTGAGCTTTTGGGAGAAAGATGCCCCCACTTTAGAAGGTAGCTTGGTTATTTAGTCTTTGGTTATTCCGTCTAAGAAGAAATCACTTTGGGAGGTCAAGCTAGGTATAGCTGGAAAAGGTCAGGTTGGGAGAAGGTTTGGTTTGAGGCTAAATGGGAAGGCTTGATCAGAGGGGTCAAGTCATTGGAGATGATTAGGTCAAAAGGCTAGGTAAAGTTTTGGGGAAGGTCAGTTGTCAGGCTTGTCTCTAAAGAAGTTCATATAGGAGTCTTTGGTCGGATCTAGTAATTGGTTTGGTCAGTTATAGCCTTTTAGTTTGGCTTTAGGGGAGATCATCTTGGAAGGCTAAGTCAAGTTTGGCCTTGGTTAGGGTCATTTAGAAGCTTAGTCTGATTTGGCTTTATAAGATATCAAATTAGATACTTGATCAAGCTATGGCCTTTTAGTAAGTTCATTTGAAAAGCTTGGTCATATTTTGTCTTAAGAATGTATCAGAGAGATCCGGTTGGGATACTAGACATGGGAGGCTAATCTTGGCTTAGAGGAAAAGGTCACGCTAGGTAATCAATTTGGAAGGCTCAGTTAGATTTTGCCTTAGAGGAGATTACGTGCTTCATAAATGAAGGCCTTTTGGGAGAGAGCTTTATAGTGAAGGCTTTTTAGGGATAGGCTTTATGGGGAAGGCTTCTAGATTTGGGCTTCATGGCGAAGGCTTCTTGGTTTTGGGCTTTGGCTCAGGTATGGTGCTACAGGTTTTAGTCACAAAGATATCATAGGCTTATGGATAATGGTTTGCCCTTTGATCTGATTGCATCATAATAGTTTGCAGGCCTTAAAAGGCTTTGATTATCAAGGATTGTGTGTTTTGCCAACAAGGCTTAATCTTTTCAAGGATCATAAGATGTTTGCTAAAGAGGCATGAGATGGGCCTTGACTGATTCGAGTCCTTCTTAATCAACTTGAGGATGATAGGCTTTAGGAGATATGCCTTGACTAGATTCAAAGATGATGAGTCTTGAGAGACTTAGGATTTTTGGTTATACTCATGATGAGATTTTGCTAAGGAAAGGGTGGTACATGGCTTGAGCTTGAAATGATAGTATGATTTACTAATGAGGCTTGGGATGGAACAATATGATTTTATAAAGTTTGAGAATGGTTTGAAGGTAGGCTAAAACTTCTGAAAAGAATCATAGAGGTTGTATGGTTTTGCTTTTTGTAGCATGAATCATGGAAAAGAGTAAGTCAAGATTTTCTTATTGTTTGAGATTAAAGAGACTCTTGGAGTGACACTTAATTAGTTTGACTTGATGACATACTGATTGCACTGGCTAAAATAAAAAGCCCTTAGGAATGGCTAAATGGCTAGTGAAAGAAGATAACTTAGGGATCATGTTCCTAAATAAGAGATAGGGATGTGATAGACTAGAGATATGTATTAACTCTTTGAGCTAAGTGACGGGATGGATGATGACGTTATGGGAAGACATGCCTACATTGTAGGATAAAGGCATAGAAGACAGCATAACTTTAGAGAATGAGCCTCTAATGAGAAAGAATGACTTTGGAGATATGAGACAAGACAGATTGATTGAAGATTATTTGATAATCTTTGTACATGAGGGAAGATGACTTAAATGAGCTTTCTCTCTCTCTCTCTCTCTCTCTGCTCTAACTTTTGCCTAAGTTGCTCTTTTGGATTTTCAGCTTAATAAACTTGCATTAATGAAATTTGGGAGAAAAAATTTTACCATGATTTGTTGCTTTTATTTGAGGGGCTCTGACCTTTAAATTTAATATTTGACAAAGGTCTTCTCTAAACTTGGTGCCCATTATTGAGGTGCATTGTTTGATTACCTGATGTGCAACAAGTAATTCTATTTGATTTGCTCTTTGTGCTTTAATTGTTTGATGGGAGATTAATTACTTGACCTTCTTTGATTAGGAGTCGATGAAGCGATTGTTGATTTAAGAAAATGAGGACACCTCAAATTCTGATCTATGCTGATTATGCTCATCCATGTCATACTAAACAAGGAAGATAAGAAAGTTAATGCATAAATAATGAAAAGAAAATGTAAATGCATTACTGTAAAGAAAATTTTGTTACAAAATGACAAAAAAGAACTGCTATGGTTGACGAGAATACAGAAAAAAAATAAGATGATAGACTCTAAATCAAATTTGGACTCAGACTTTGAGATTTAGGGTTGGAGTTAGGTTTAGACTTGGAATTCAATCTCAGCCAGGTCAAATTAATTGAACTTGAACTACTCTATGACATACCTTATGGGGATGAAATAAGGTGGGGTCGAGTCAGGTCTAGATTCCTCATCACTGTTCAAGTTAGGGGTGGAAAATTCAGCTTGAAATGATTTACTTTGGATGCAATCTTCAACCTTTAATGCAATTGCCACCAAAGCTCTGAAGGTGGGTAGATATTGTGTTAACAAATGGGCTCGATAGGTTGGGAGTAGATTCTTGACAATGATATCTACTTGTTCTTGCTCGGTTGGCCTGTTTACCATTTGAGCAGTTTTAGCCCTCCACCTAGTAAGGAACATGGAGAATGACTCATCTGTAAGTTGCTTTATGGTTTCTAAATCACACCTAGTGATATCTACTTCAGCGTTGTAATGATATTATCTAATAAAGACATGACAAATATCATCCTATGTTCTTTTTTGGCTCTTATCCAGTGAAAGAAACCATCTCTTGGTAGCTCCAATTAGCGATTCTTGGAACATTTGAGGAAGGAGCTCATCGCTAAGTCTTATAGGTTTCATTATTCTTATATACATCTTTAGATGAGTTATAGGGCATGTGGTTCCATCAAATCTATCCAACTAAGGCATTCTGAATTTAGGAGGAAGCTTGGCATCAGGGAACAAGATCAAGCTATCCATATCAATTAAGCCATTATGGTACTTCAGGGATTTAATGGTTTTTTCCATAGCTTCAAGTTTATCCATAAGCAATTTGGTATCTTGAGAGAAAGCTTCCCCACCTTGAAAAGGATCTAGGAGAGAGGAAAAGATACAGTAGGTAGTGGTGTTTAGGGCTTGAGTATTGGTAGGCTTCCCAAGATAGGTCTGGTTTGGATTATGGTTGAGATTATTTTTATTGAGGTTTGCTTGGTTAATCAGGGCTTGAACTTCCTTAATGATGACTTACCTTTATTCCTTCATATTTTCTTTAAATTGGATCTGTTAAGCAACTAGGATAGCTTGAAAATGCTATTTATGCTTTTTAAGAAGGTTAGTAATAAGTGTGGTCAGGGCGTCCATGTCAAGTGGGTTAGCCATTGGTACCTTGCGAACCAAATTGGAATTAAGGTAAGTGGTTAGGGAAGAATCAAGAATATGGACATGCAAACTTTAAGGAAAAAGACTCCCTTTGATGCTGTGAGCTAACTGCATGTAGGCTTTTGAGGATTTTCTAAGGTTTCATAGGTTAAGGTCTCAGGCTTAAGGTATCAGGTTGAACCAAAGGTACTGGACTTAGAGTAGTGTGTTGGGCCAAAGGTATTAGGCTTAGGGTAGTGTGTTGGGCCAAAGGTATTAGGCTTAGGGTGGTGTCTTAATGATTAGGTTGGTAGGGTAGGGGTAAAAAGGAGGGTATAGGTGTTTTTAGGTTAAAGTTTTGGGTGAGGACATTTTGGGTAAGGTTAAGGTAACAATGTTTAAGGTTAGAGGTGTTTAAGGCCAAGGCTAAGGAAATGACATTTTAGGTTTAGGGCTAGGGTATTAGTGTTAAGGTTAAAGGCTAAGGTGATGGGGTAAGGTTTAGGGTGATGGCTTATGGTTTGTAGGGGCAAAGGTGATTGAGATAGAGGTGAGAGTGTTTAAGGTTTGAAAGTGAAGGTGTTTGGATAAAAGTGAAAAGTGAGTATATGACCCTTTTTTGGTTCAAGGTATAACCTAGACTAGAGATGAATGCATGTTTTGTTATACAATATGGATGTATGATATGCATGGGGAAAATATTTCATGAGAATGCAAAGATGTAAGGTTTTTAATTATGTTACATACAACATAAGGTCAAGATTTAGGTTCATTGCATCAAAAGGGTAAGGGTGGCTTGTACGAGGTACCTAATAAGTACTTAATTGACTACACTTTACCCCTTATTTTTAATAATATTTTATCCTTAAATTGAGTTTGATTTATTTGTTTAGTGCTTTTCTAGAGTTCTTTTAGTTAATCCAGTGCCAAATGATGCCATAAACCAAATGTGACTTAGAATAGTGAAAGATCCAAGCCAAAATGCTAACTTTTGGAAGAAGATGGGCAGACATAGGTGGAGGCACCACTGAGATTTTACCTGTGTGGACAAACACCACTGAAATCCCACCTAGGATTCCACTTGTGTGATAAGAGTAAAATTAGAAATACATCCAGTAACCTCACACGGGTGAAGCCACCACTGAGATTTCACCCGTGGGCCCTTGGCGTTGTAGCCACCACTAGAATCCCAGTGGTGGCTCCAGTGGTGTGAGGTTAAAATTTAGCAATATAAATTAGGTCAAACAACATTTTAAGGGGAAGTTGCCATAGAGCAAAAATAAAAATTTAAAAGGGTTAGCCAAGCACTGGAGTCATGGAAAAGGCTTGACGGCTAGAGATATTGAGGGCTTAATCGAATCAAAGACCAAGATCCAAGTGGATATGGAAGACTGAAGAGAAGATTTCGAAGAACATCTTCAAGATCTGTTTGAGATTTCTTCCTCTTTTATTTTTTGCATCTTTGTTCTTCAATTTTAATATGAACTAATTCTATTTGTAATGAACCCTAGTTTTGATTGTATAGATTAAAGGATTTAAACTTTAATCAATTCATCTTTGGTTGTTTTATTTTCATGATAAATCTTATTATTCCAATTAGCAATTGCTAGCTCGTTGATTAGATATTGTTTCTTTATTGGACGAGTAGAGATACCCTAGTATAGATAGATCACTCATGGGAATAGAGGGTTGATTGGGGTGCTAGAGATAGATCTACAAAACTTCTTTGGATGTTAATCTCTTGAACTTAATGCTGCTCTTATTTGATTATAGGTTGAGAAGAGATTCCCCTATAATACTTAGGAAGTTAGGGATTTAATCACTTGAGAAAGATTTTTATCTAATTTAGTGAGAGTCCAATTCAATCCATTGTTTGATATGCATGAGAAACTAGGGAGAGTCATATCTAGATTGGCTTTGTCTAGATTATTTCCATCAATATCATTTGCTTGCTTTCTTAGGTTAGCTTAGTTAATTTAGCTTAGTTTAATTAATCTTCATCTTGATCATTCACTAGACAATAGTTGAAGTTTGCGCTAGTACTTATATACTATCCTCGTGGAGATGATACTCATACTCACTACTTTATTACTTGATAACGACCTGTGCACTTGTAGTTTGTTAATGTGCGTTTCAGCACATCAGTACCCATCACACTAGAGCAGCAATATATCTAACCATATATGAGTCAAGGAGCCTTGTGTGGGTCCAGCAATACGTGCATGCTCGTTCTACCTTTGAAAGGATCAAAGGATTCATCACAAGGTGGATGATTTCACCATTGATGAATAGACCCAAGGAGGGTTACTCACTCCATGTTACTTTCTATCCATTGTTTTCTTAAGAAATCTAGGTTGAAAGGTAAAGAGCCAATGCAAATGATGCATGAAAGTCATCTCTATATTAAAAGTGTCAAACTTTGATTTAAACCAATTAGTAGTCCTTTTATTTCTTTTATAAAAAAGAAGGTGATCCCTAGTGGAGGCGCCAATTGTGAGGCCTCGCCCAAGCACCGGTTTGATCTGCTAAGTGGGATCAAAATGCTCATTTGGGTTTGAACCCATGATGGAACCCTCAGATTCAAATAGGTTGATTTTGAAAAGAGTCACCATCTTAATTTTATTTTATTTGAGAAAAAGATTAAAGGAAAAACCCAAATTGACTTCAATTAATATCCCAAAAGAAAATATCACTAGCCTTGAAACCAAAGAGGATTCGGGGACTAGGTTTTTGATTTATTTTAAGAAAATTAGTTTGGCAAATTTAATATAAAATGACTTAAAATAAATTTCATGAATAGTTTACATAATGCATGAATAAACAAATAGATAAACATTCATTCTAAGTGGAAAAGTAAAGGAATTAACTTACAATTCAAAACCAAAATAGAGGATACTTCCTCTAACCCTTATGGGTTCTAGGGAAGTCACACATTCCCTAAAATAATTCTAAAGCAATAAACAAAGAAAAAGAGAAACAAAACCAACATCATAACAAAGAAAACAAACTAAAAGCAAATATCACAAAGAAAAAGAACTAATTCATAAAAGAATATACAAGAGAAGGATTATTTCTTCTTTAAATTGGATTTAATGCTTTAAACAAGTAAGTCTATATATCCCTTTGAATAAAAATCAAAATCCACGTAGTTCGCCCTTATTGCAAAAAGGGGTTTGTTTAGTCTCGACCTTTTATCATGTTTCAGTTTATTGATTAAAAAGTGGGTTGATTGATTAAATCAAATTGATTAATTACCAAGTTATTAATTAGGTTAGGTTTTAATTAACAAGTAGATACAACAATTCAAATCGCTTACCAAGTTAATTAAATCAGATTCTAATCAACATGCCTCAAAATAATATAAGAAAATGATAAAACATGCAAAGCAAAAAAATAATAAATCAAAAGAACAATCTAAGCAATCCTAAGGAAAAAATAACAAACCAAACAAAACAATATAAATCAAAAGAAGAAAACAAAACAAAACAAAACAAGAAAATAAAAAAATAAAAAAAATAAATAGCTTATGAAGACGAGGCTTGGGGACGTAGGGCAGATGAAGCGGATGACTAGATCGTAATTCCACCTTCTCGGTTTGGCGGAATGACAACCTTCGAACAGTGACTCCAAAGACATTATTGGGACCTCTTTGGATTGATTTAAGGAGAGCTATCTCGAAACGATCATCCAAATAAAATAAAATTTTAAACTAAAAAGTTAATTCCTTTTGGACCAAACTTTAAAAATATTGCTTGCTTTGAAATCAATTAGTTTGATTAAAAAATTCTAAGTGTGGAAATGAGGTAGAGAGATGTAGCTTTTATAAGGAGGAAGTTGGGAGAAAAAATGGTGAACTTTTGATGTGGGATTCACTTCCCAAGGCAGGAAATCGCATAGAAGGCTTTGGGAACCGC
Source organism: Reutealis trisperma (assembly GCA_947687605.1). Lineage (NCBI taxonomy): Eukaryota > Viridiplantae > Streptophyta > Magnoliopsida > Malpighiales > Euphorbiaceae > Reutealis > Reutealis trisperma. Next base: position 155,382 of record CANTUT010001151.1, read on the forward strand.
ACATGGAGGCTTTTAGACTGCACGGAATGCATAAGATTACACAACAGCAAATGGTAACTGCATAGGACCTGTGCGGTTCTGCACAGGGCCTTTGTAGTTTTGCATAGGCTTTGTGCTATTTTGCACAAGGTTTGTGCAATCATAGACTGCCCTATGCAGTCCCTGTGGGTCTATAAGCCATTTTTTACTCCACCATTTCTGATATGATTTAAGTCCGGTTTGATTCTATGGGTTCATAATCGAGTGTTGGTTATCTAGAGGTGCAAATTTGAGGGTTCACAATAGTCAATTTGTGAATATGCCTTATACTTTATTGATGTTATATAATTTGTTTGTTAATATGTTTGAACATGCATTTGTAAATCCATAAAGTTTTTCAAAAAAATGATCTTTCTTTATATGTACCATTTACTAAGAGTTGTCTCTAGTAAATGATTTGATCTATGACCTCTATTCATATTCTTTGATTTGATAGGCCCCGATATAAAGATCTTCTATCATTAGTATTATTATTATTATCATTTATTGATTAAATATATGATTCCTTGAATAAATATATTGGATCTAAATTTATTCTCTTTTCAAAAATCAAGGTCACTAGGACTAAAATCCTATCTTTGTTAACAAGGCTAACTAAGTTGAAGTAAGTTATGATATTCATTCTATTGACGAAGTTGTTGTACTTCCACCTTACCTAAAGTTTATGATTCTATTATTCGAATGAAAAACCTAAATAATGGGGTAAAATTATTAGACCAACTATACTAGTGACTCAACTGGCTGGGTCTATAAACTAAGTCAAATTTAAGGTATCATAGCAGCCCTTATGAAAGCACCTAAGCTTGCTCATGATTGCCTTTGATCGTTATATGTTATAACTTGGTGGTATGATAAGCAGGAATCCATGGGTGTAGTTGCGTTCCCCTAATTTCTGAATGGATATGTATGTTTCTATTAGGATGATTTAACTCTTTGAAACCTATTTGTACTCGACACATGTTGCCAATTCTCTAATCCTTACTAACTAATTTGTACACAGAACCCTTTAGTATCAGGTATCTTTATTACTCTCTTATATGTTTGACATGATTAGTTGGATTTGTATTCTATTCATTACATTACTATAACTGCATGCATGTTTATATTTTTGTTAAGTTGATGGCTCATAACATCATTTGTGGATTTCATGATTTAGCATCAAAAGTTTCAAACAGTCTAGGACACGAGTTAAAAAAGATAAGGATTTGAGTTAGCAGTATCTCTAGATCTTCCTTCTTCATCGATAGGTCATATGTAATATGTTATTGGATTATAATCTATATATGTTAGTTTTAAAAGTCATAGCTATTGATCAATCTATGATAGAGATCATAGAATAGAGAATGGCAAAATTAGTAGAAAATGTAAAAGAGGGTCAGAATGTGATAGATCTCTATGGAAGAAAACTTTTTAATTGAAATGATTTTTTAGAATTAATAAAAGAAAAGTCAATGTTATTTTCTGACTAAGCGAAGTGGTCCATTATACATATAAATTATTGCCTTTAGAATAAGTTGCAATTAATTTGTTAATAGTGAGTTTAGGTTTGAAGGGTTCTACACAGTGATCGATAACCTTAAGCTTATCGATACCCTAAGACTAACGCACGTCTGTAACTCAGTTAATTAAGGAAGTTGAGCTTACTAGCAAGGGTTAAAAAGCTTGTCTATACAGAGAGAATACGAGTAAGAGGGTTGATCGAGGGTCGGATGTGACAGAGATGGTATCAGAGCAAAGGTTAAAAAAAAGGGGATAAGATTGATTAAGGTATGTTTCAACAAAAGTGGTATTATCAGAGCATGTGATATAACAAATTAGAATGTGCTTAGGTAAACTATGGAGCAATAGAATTCCTTCTTGTCAATATTCTACTATCCTTTGAGTATAGATCAGTGTCTTCTCCTAGGTCTAGTCATCCTTATTAGCTATATGATTACTATTATATTCCTAATGAGGGGAGACAAAGAAGGCAATATTAACAAAAGATGGTATACGAGGTAGTATTAAAGGAATGAGAGACAAGAAACAACTAGGACCACTAACAAAGATATAGTCTAGGCAATAACGATGATGGCAACAAAGATGGTGAAAAATTATAGAGATGGAAATTGGAGTTATAAGAACCTTAGAATTGGAGTGTTTTAGAAATAAGTAGTAGAAGGGAGATATAAGGATGGATAACTAACTTAGATAAGGGTACTTGAGGGAAAGCTAAAAATGATGTCATATCATAGGTGGCAAAGAGAGAAGGGAGAATGAGACATAAGGTGTAAAAGGTAGACTTGATCGATAAGCCAAGTAATGCGAGGATAGTTATAGTAGGAAGTTTACAAAATTTGGTGATGAATTTTTTGTAAGGGGAAAGGATAAAATACCGAAGTTCTTGGTTACCATATGGATTCTCAAGACAAGTGTAGCTTGGGATAGGTTTCTAATATTAGGTGATGATAAGAAATAATGAGACACATGACATGCAAAGGAATATGTCTGAATTAATTGATAATAAGGATTATACTAGCAAAAAAACTTGATGTGAGATGAGACAAGGATATTTATAAGTCACGAAGAAGAGATTAGTGATAAAAGTGGAAGATTGCTATGTTTCTTAGATCTTTTCAGATCTAAGCATGCTCTTCTTTGTTAACTTTATTCTTCAAATAAACTTTGTGATCCTCAAAGTAAAATCCAACATTGGCCAGATCTTTAGTCATCTACTATCTTAGAATAGCTTTGAATAGATTAAGAAAAACATAATCTAATACTCTGATACCACTTGTTGCCCAAGATACACCAAGAAGGGGGTTGAATAGGTGGATAATTAAAATTTTAAAGAAAAGAGATTAAGGTAGAAAAAGATGACATAAATGATTTGTAGTGTTTCAAATTATAACTAATCCTACATCCACTCTCCAACATCAATTGTGTACTTCACTATCAATGGATTTTTAACAAGTTCACTCCTAACTTAGTATTTAGACTCACACCAAACCTTATAAGAATTTTCCAATGCTCACTCTTAAAACCTAACTAAGTATTTTATCTAGGCTAATACTTAAACATAATAAAGTGTTTTACTAAGGCTGACACTTAAACTCATACTTGAGTCTTAACAAGGATCACTCATAACCTATACAAGTGTTTTGATGGCTAACACCTAACCAAACTAACATAAGATGTGTTTTACAAAGGTTTAAGACTTGAGAGATGAAATTGCAAGAGTTTGGCCACTTGGTAAATTATTCTTTTATATCTAAGGCCTTTGGAGGGGCCATTTATAGCTTCTATCCTTGAAAGAGCCATTAAAAATGAAGATATAGGATAAAAACTAGGTTCCAAATAGCTTGCAATAAAGTAGTCTATCTGCAACTAAATCGTGATCACAAAGTCTTAATCACAGTAGCAATATTCATGTTTACAATGGCTAGTTACACGTGTCGTCTAATCATTGGTTCTTTTTCTAGTCGTTGGAGTAGTTCCCTAACTTTATCAATTTTGCAGCCATAACTTCTTTATCGTAGTCTCGATCCTTATTTCAATCACAGACTTTACTACCTCTTTGGCATCTTTTACTTTAAATTAATTGCATTAGGATTGGATAGGTCATGATAGTGAAATGGTGATTACAGGTGCGATCTTCTGTTGCGAGCGAGATTTAGAGGTCCTCATTCTATACTTAGGGAATTTTCGTAACTTGATCTTTTAACCTTTTCTAAGTAAATTCCTTATAAACTAAACACAAAATGCAAACATTAGAGCACTTTAATTTGATTGTCAAGATCAAAATAGAGATTGACTAAGTTGTGAAATAACTTAGGTCAACAAAAAGTTTCAGGCATTATAGGATGGAGTTAAAAAAGCCTAAGGATTTTGAGTTGGTAGTATCTCTTGATCTTCCTTCTTCATTGAGAGGTCATATATAATATGTTATTTAATTGTAATCTATATATGTACTATCCAACATTGTGCTAGGAAGACTTGTGTAAATTATAAGCACTATGTGACATGAAGGATACATAGAGTGAAAACAGTTGTACTAATTAAATTCATTGATAAGTGGATGAGTATAGAATTGAAAAGAAAATATAGGAAACCCTAAATGACTAGATGAAATAATTCATAGTCTGAATTTAGGACAAGAAATAGTTGGCTAATGAGTACATCTTTACTAAAGAAGGAAAAATATTAAAGGATAATGTTGGATTTTATGGATCAGATTCACCCATAATGGGAAGCCCAACCCAATTAGTGTTTAGATAATTAAATTAGTTCAAATTATCTAGCGTAATATCTAATATAAAAATCTGATATATATAAGATAATATTTATTAGATAATTCTAAAGATAATATTGATTAGTTTAATATTATCAGAACTCTTTAGATGATAGATTTTTGGTAGTCAAAAATCATCAATATGTTAATATGAAATTAACGTGAATTCAACAGACATTTTTAGAGAGTATCTCTGCAGCAAAAGGTGAGGAATTTACGCTATGAGAAAAAGGAGTTTAGTAACCTTAGTTTGGTCTTATTCATTTTCGCATCACAATTAGTAAGTATAGTTGTGGTATGTTTAATTATATTTCACCAATGGTAACAGAGCTAGAATGCTAAGGATTCTGGTTTGTTATTTTTTTTATCATATAATTGATTAAGAAAATTGTTACTATTAAAGTAATTATATTTCTTCAATTTGGATTATATGATATAATCTCATATTACATCAAAATCAATTGATTATATTATATTTTTTTTTATGAGAAAAACATGCTATATAAATCAATTTGGTTATAATCTCATATCACATCAAAATCAATTGATTATATTATATTTTTTTTTGAGAAAAACATGCTATATAAATCAATTTAATTTAGAATATGTGTTTGTTGTATAAATAAATTTTATTTTTATTTTTTTGGTCAAATTTTTGTTGTTATGTTTGTGATCATCATCACTTGTTGTAGCATCGCTTACTCTTTACTTGAAGCATGTTGTTCAATGTTATTGATATCATTAGAAAGTAGGTTTAAAAAGCTTCGAATAGATATATTTATGCATGATTTGGATTATTACAAAGTGAGATATAAGCTTCCAAAATAGGCCATTTGATCATCCAACTCTGTATATTTGCTGGAAATTAAGAAGATGATGAATAGTTCTTGTTTAACTAATCTCAATCTACTTAAATTTGCATGTAATTCAAACATTTTGTTAAAGGTTTTTTATGATGAAAAAAATTGAACCATTGAACTCAGTGACCCTAAAAACCTCATCTGAAAAAATTTGGAAGTCCGTAATGATCTTTGTGGTGGCACATGACGTGCAAAGGGGGGCACCAGGAACCAACCGAATGACCTATCATTTGGAATTTGTGCAAGGCATGTCATTTACTGAAATGATGTGTTGTTTCTATGAGTGAATTGTTGTTTCAGCAAACAACTTGTTGTTTTGAAATCTGGAATTAAAAAAAAATAAAGGTTGGATAGCCAATCATATGGCATGTGGGGGCATGTGTTTGACCCCCTTGACCCTAATTTTTTCTCGAAAATTTCTAAATTTTTTATTTTTAATTATCCTAATTTTTCTAGGTTTAATAAAATTAATTTTTAATAGTGAAAATTAATTTTTGGTTTATGAAAAATAATTTTAATTAAATTTTAAACATTAAAAAATTCAGAAAATTATTTTCCAATCTTAGAAAAATCTGAAAATTTTTTTTCTATGTATATTTTATGGTCTTATGAGTCTTATAAGCATTTAATTTGATTAAAATTAGTTTTTAGTCATGATAATTAATGTTTCTTGATTGCTTTTTTAATGAAATTATTTTTTGTATTTGATACAGAAAATTGTGGCAGTCATGGTTAGGACTCCAAGATTATTAGAACTGCAAGTAAACGAAGAATAGTGAAAAAGTTGATTAAAAATCTAAAAAATTTAGTATCTGAGCCTTCTGGTGACCGAGTAAAACATATGGTTGATTAGATCATTATTGTTAATGATCGAATCCAAGAAATTATTTAGGAAAGTGGTTTGCTTACCTAGTTTGAGAGGTATGAAGCTCTGAAGTCAGCGCTACCTCGATGCTACAGAGATACCTTAGACATGTCATGGTCAGATGTTAGGATTCATGAGTCTTATATAAGACTTGTAAAATTTTTTGTGAGGGATTTTGCAAAGACAATTGCAATAGTGGAGTCAAGTTCTGGTTCATATGAAATATCATCTATCTTCCTTGGCCTTCCTTATAAGGATTATATGAAATTATGAATTCCATACCTGTTAAATACTTATATTATTAGATTAGAATTTGTTTCTAATTTTAATATTGGTTTTAGGAATGTGTTTGGAATATTGCTTATATAAATATTTATTTTTGGTATGCATTTATTTTAATTCAATTGATTATGTTTGTATTAATTGATTGATGTATTTAATTTACATAATTAAATATAAATAAATTGCATTTTCATATTCATAAGATATATGAAATTTTCTAAAAGTTTTAGTAACTTTAAGAATAATACTTTGCAAAAATTAATTAATAATTATTTTCATTAAGATCTTAGATGATGATTGGAAACTATTGACCTTTTGATTCTAGACCTATCTGTTGCGCAATTTCTGCAAGTGCACAGATCGTTTACAAGTAATAAAATGATGAGTGAGTATCGTTCCCACGAGAAAGGATTTGTCAAGTACCAATTTTTAATATTATTCTATTATTTAGAAAATCAATTATGAGATTTTATATTTTAAACTAAAATGAAATTGAAGTAAATAAATAATGATAAATATGAAAATAAGATTAAAGGTCTAGGATTTAGAATTCATCAATTGATCACATATGATTTCTTTATAATCTTTAGATGGATTATTTTTGCTGGAATTAATGATTAGATTTTCCTAAATTATATGATGTTCTCTCTCAAGATACAACATGTGTGTTCATATTAACCTTACGTCTACTCTCGTGATCATAAGCAATTAACACAAACCCATTAAGTTTTATGGAAATCCTTTTAAAAATCACAAAGGAGTATTCTTATCTCTAAGCAATACATTCCCTAGGTCAATTATCCTAATGAACTAATATTGTGCTTCCACTCTCACTACTTCACACAATATCTTAAATCATGCAATTAATGGCCAGTTAATTACAAGCATTAAATTCTAAGATAAAAGATTAATTCCAATAATCAACCCAATCAATTAAATATAAATAATCATATGCAAATCAAAAGATTACATCTAAATCCTAGAAAAATAAATTTAGCTATTCATAATTAAAAGAGAAGAAACAATTAAATTAACAATAAAAATAATAAACATAATAACAACTTATAATTAAATTCAAGAATAGAGTTTAGAGTGAACTTATTTTGGGATACAATCTTTGATGAACTCAAGCTTCCAAAAACTCATCCTCTTGATCAAAATAAAAAATAAAACTAATCTACTCTAAGAAAACATATGAAAATCTCTCTACATATTTTTATTTTATGGATTTTCTTTTATGCCATTTCCCTTTGCCAAGCATGTTATTTATAGACATATTTGGTGGAAGAATTCAAGTTCCATTATAATTCTTACATCAAAAATTCAACATTGATGGTTAGGTTGGCCACCAACCATTGAATTCCTTCATCAATATTCAAAAATGGTTAGGTTGGCTACCAACCATTGAATTTTGGCCACCAACCATTAAATTTATTTCTCATAGATTAAAAACTTGAATCATTGCTTGCATCATTATTTTTACTGCATCATTTTGATCTGCAAAAATAAAATAAAAATACTTAAAATATGTTATAATTTATTTATAAATTGTAGAACTATTTATTTCTAAAAATAAGTAATAATATTATTGCATTCTTGAGAATTGAGCTAAAATTTAAGTTTAAACAATTAAAATAACTCTAAAAATATAGAGTTATCACACCCCCAAACTTAAGTTTTTGCTTGTCCTCAAGCAAAAGAAAATTCAAAACCTAAACTAGTCCACTTTCGTAGGAAATTACGATTGCATTTAGTATATGCAATAAGCCTTTAAACCCCTAGGTGTCCCATAAAGGACGAGTTATAGTCTCATGAGGGCTTCCAGTTGTGATATCCACAAACACCTATAAAACTCTAAACTTTTAAATATTTATTTCAAAAAGAAAATTTAATTTTCTCATGCTTAGTTTGAATAATTTTTCAAAGGTCTCAAAAAATTAATATTCACAAACAACATATCAATAGTATTGCAAGTCAAACTTCTATCTCAAGTTCAAAATAATCCTTATCTTGATCATGCCCTGAATAACCATGCATTAAATCAACCGCAAAGAAATTGTTACACTTCAGATAGGCATATACACACTGATATCTTTAAATGTCTTTATCAAAAGATATAAAATAGATGTGCAAATCTCATAAGCATATTAATGCAAACAATCTCCACTAATGGAATTCACAAATTAAGAGAGATCAATAGGTCTTAACTAGGCTTGTAATGGGGCTAACACAAGGTCTTTTGGCTGAACAAAGAAAAGGCTAAATGAACAAAAGTAAGATAATTATGCCAAGTTTACAAAAGAAAATCAATAGCTTAAATAAAGGGATTATGTTAATGAATGATCCCTTCCATCTTAAGCATCATTTTTCTTCAATGTTTTCTTCTTTTAAGCCCCCTTCTTCTTCTTCTATTTTATTTTTATTTTTTTCTTTTTCTTTTTCTTTTTTTCTTTTCTTTTATTTTTTTTGCCAACAATATTATTGTAAAGATAAACAAGAATTACTAACTTTTTATTTATTCAATTTTCTTGCTGTCCCCCAAACTTACTTTAAGCAGAAGGTGATCTTTTACAATGAATAATACTTTCACTTGTTAGAGACTCGTATTTTCTTTTAAAACTTCAATAATTCCCTTTTCTTCATTAGAATGTAAACTTGACAAAATTATCTCACAAACAGGGTGAAAGATAACAAATAAGGTTTAATTAACAAAGAAAAGAAAGCTAAAATTATCAAGGAACAAATGGGTAAATTAGGAAAAAAATTAAAATAAGGGTGGATATAAGTAATAGGCTAAACAAACAATGCCTAAATCATATCTCTCTTTCAAAATGAATTCAAAATTTCGCCTCAAAAGTTTGCAAAAACATGTTCTAAGATAGGTGAGGCAAATGAAGATAAAAAATATGTAGAAGCCCTCTCTAAGTAAGCATACACAAATTCAATGCAATCAATATAATGCAAAGTAAAGCAAAACATAATCTTAATAAAAATTAATTTCTTACCCAAAATAGTTGCTGAACCTGAAATATTTTAATAAATTGTCCGTAAATATCAATTATAATTTTTCATTAGTCTTTCATCAAATTAGATACTCAAGGCCATGGTAATTCTAATGATAATATTGATTAGTTTAATATTATCAAAACTCTTTAGATGATAGATTTTTTGTAGTAAAAAATCATCAATATGTTAATATGAAATTAATGTGAATTTAATAGACATTTTTGAGAGAGTATCTTTGCAACAAAAGGTGAGGAATTTAGGCTATGAGAAAAAGGAATTTTTCATCTGTAATTACTCCCTATGACCAAGAACCTTAGTTTGATCTTATTCATTTCCGCATCACAATCAGTAAGTATTGTTGTGGTATGTTTAATTATATTTCATCACATAATGTAAAGGAATTATAATTAAAATAATATTAGAATGTTATTAGAATAGTTAGAAATAGACTAAATGAAGAATTAAAGTTTAAACAAGAAAAAAAAAAAAAGAAAAAAAAAGAACTAATAGCAAATTGATAATTTTCTCTTCTTTTGACTTATAAAATTTTATAAAGTTCTACACCATTTCCTTATCTTCCAAAATTTTTTTAAGTTCTTTGAGCGGTTTAGCTAGCCAACTCAAGTTCAAAAGAAAAGAATTCCAATAAAGGTAAGAACTAAAGTTATCTAATAGTGATACATGTGTTTTTCTTTGAATAATTGATAGTGTTTGGGGAAGGATGGAGCATTTGGTCATTTAGAAAGAAATGGAAGATATTGGTTTTTAATTTTACAAAAGTAGGAAATGAATCAAATTAGGGAGTAGTGATTGAATTGAAGTTAGTTAACAAAAATAAGCAAGATGTAAGCTAGGATTTGAATTGAGATTAGTATTTCAATAACAGCAGAAAGTTACACTAGTTATTTTGTAGATTTAAAGGAGTTAGAAAAAATGTACAACGTAAAAGTTATAGGTTATATATCTTCTATTTGTCTGAAAATTTTCAAATTTATTAGATTTTATTTGATAGGGTAAATGGATTTGGAAATATAGATTGCCAAATTATGCCTTGTGCAAGATGGAATTGTATATATCTACTATAATTAATTTAATTTGGTGGAAAAATGAACTTTGTTTTGTATAAAATTTGGTATGGAGATTAGTAAGTATGTCACCGAGATTTCTCAAAAAAATTCATAATGGTTAGCTAAATACAAATTGCTTAGGTTGTCTAAGCATATGACAGTCTAAGATTTGTCTATTCATTTTGAGGATCTTAAAGGCTAAATTAGATAAGGTATAAATATGAGAAATATTCATTGATGTCCAAGATAGCTTGTTGTTAATCAGTTTAATAATTGAACATGTACGTTTTGAGATATAGTTGAGATTATGAAAACTATTTAGAAATTTGCACAAAAGCAGGGCATTCTTTGAGAATTTACCTTAAATTTTGTAGTATATAATTCCATAGTTGTAATTCTTAGAAGTGAGATGAGGAGAAAGGAAGAATAAAAAGATTAGGATTACCTTATTTGTTTATCAGGAAGAAGTAAAGGCAGTATGAGAAGTAGAATGCATCAATTCAAGATGAGTGAAAATGTTGTAACTTAAAATCCTTATTAATGTTTTAATAAAATTCTTTATGAGGATTAATATTTCTTCATGAAACCAAATGTGTTACTAGCTATGAATTATATGAAATTTTTTTACAAATTTATGAGTTTATTAAAATTTTTTATAAGTTTACAAGTATTGGAATTTATATCATAAGATTATTTGATATTTATAGTATCTATTACAAGACTATTTTGATATTGAAATTTTAGTGAACATAAATTTTTCTGACTGATGAGGGCAAATCATCACTTTGTATGCACACTGTACCTATAGGACAAGAAAATAGGCATATACTTACTCTAAAAATGCCACTTAACCATGCCTTGAAGCTTGAAATTTTTTTTTTCCACACTTCTATCAAGCATGGTGTGACGCGTGGTTATATGCAGTGTTGGCATGAATTTGCCCACACTTAAATGAAATAGTGGGGAACAATTTTCCTATGCTTCAAAGTGTAAACAAGTTTACCATGCTTCCAAGCGTGGTCAATTACAAGACTAAAATATAAAGAATTATTAAATTTGATAATGCAACAAAGCGTGGGAAAACGTCCAAGCTACTAAGCATGGTCGATTAATCACGCTTCAAAACATAGTTGTATATTAAAATCAAATAATTTATATGATTGGTCACACTAGAAAGTGTGGCCATCCATCATGCTAGGATGCATGGCCATTTATCTATGTTATAAAGCATGGTTATGTTTAAAATATTTCCAACATGTTATATGACTGGCCATGCTTTAAAGCGTGGGTAAAGTTGACACACTTTTTTTTTTAATTTTCAATAAATTTTTTATTAAATGGAATATTTATTATTTTATATTTGTTTTTTAAGCAAACACAATCTATAATTTTTAAAAGAAATTAAAATTTTAATTCATTAAGGAAACATAGATCCAAATAGTTTACATTGCAAATATATAGTTCAAGATAATTTCAAAGTTAATTAACTATATAACACAATCAATATATAATTTCATAAGATCCAAGTTGAGACTTATCACGTTGTGCTTCATTGTCTTCAGGTCTACTATAAGAGTCTAGAACCTAAAATAGCCATATAAATTTTTGATCTTTAGTACTAATATTTATCAAGTTATATTTTTTAATTTAACACAAAATTAAATCAAAATTTATACTTGTAATGTGTTTTGTGTTGAATTAGATCCAAGATGTCTCATTTGACCAAGAAATAATGGCAAAGCAGAAGTGAGGGTGTTGATTTTGGATCTTGGCTCAACAATTTCATTTTCATATTCTCTTTTCATTTCCTCTAGCACTATTTCATTTATGTTCTTAACATTTGCACTTCAACATTGGACTCTCTATTTCCTAAGTAGCTAGGTCGAGTAGTAATTTCATTAATTTGAGATGGAGTCGCTCCTATGCCATAACATCTTACTCTTCTATATTTGTCTAGTCCTTGTAATTCAGTAAAAATTCACTCTCCACATTATTAGTGGTTTTAAAGAATTTTGATGTACCCATATGTTCTATCATGAGATTGTTAGCCTTTTCCTACATTCAATAATATAAAAGTTCATGATTATAGAAACAACAAAAATAAAAGTATCCATTTAAATAAAAATATTTATCAAGATCATAATTTGACACAAATTTAGCCTATTCATCATTAATGAAATTATCTTTGCACTTTTGAGTTATACCAAAAAACTCAGTGCGTCTAAACTCTCTTTTATTTTCCACTTCCTTTCATGACCAAAATCTGAAAAGCATCATAAGAAAAATATAGTGTATTAAAAAATAGTAACAACTCTTATCTTCTTTTGAATTTTAAAAGTAGAAAATTTATATATACAAATTCTTTTTGCTTTCATGCAAAACTCTTTAAGCCTGTGATATATGGATTAGTCTTAGTAGTACTTGTGGCTTTTCCTTTATCTGAATAAGACTATAAAACAAATGCTTTTACTAAAAATGAAAGTATAATAGTAATAAAATTTAGAAATGCAATATGCTAAGTCTTTTCATACAGGTTCAATCACATATAAATTGCAAATTAAACAAATGCATCTTTATTTTGTTTTTGTACTTTTTACCACATATATTATGCAAAATTTAATTTTCATGGCTCCACTTTTAGATTCTCCAATTTTTATGCTTTTGTCTCAATTTTTGTATACAAAGATATATATATATATATATATATATATATATATATATATATATATATATATATATATATATATATATATATATATACACACACATATATATATTTATACACATACATATATGTATGTATGTAGATACATACAGACACGTTAACTTATCAAAGCACACAACTTGGAGATAATTTTTATCTTATCTTATATCAATATCCATAATTATTCTATATATATATATATATATATATATATATATGAAAAGTGCTAAATACTTTCTCTTTTTTACATTGTCTTATTCTTTTTCTATTTTATAATAACACATAAGCTAAATTTGTGAATAATATATATCCATAAAATTTAATACAGCTTATGTGTCATCATAAGAATAGAGAAAATATAAAAAGATAAAAAAGAGAAGGTATTTAACACTTATCATTTATATATATATATATATATTAAAAAGTTTAAATAAAGTAATTTGTCTTTGTATTTTCTCTAATTAGTTACTATATTGTTTGTTAAATTGCGAATGATTGTTATATGCATTTCAGTATTGTTTATTATAGTACTGTTTAAAAGTTTAAACCACACTGCATAATTTATTAATGTAAATTGGTCTTATTATTAGATTTATAAGTGCAATTTTAACTTTAAAATGATTAAAATCTAAATCTAAATTTTATTGTTTAAAAACCAAAAAATTGGTTAACTAGTCCAATAATACTGATTAATCCCTTAGTAGATAACTTGTATAAATGCCTTAATTTTGATTTAAAAAATTATAAAAACTCATATGACCAATTCAGTTTAAAATATATGCCAATGATGTGGTTAACCAACCATGAGCACCGCCTGTGAATGCAAAATTGTAGGATTACTTATGCCATAGCATAAAATTGTTCTCACTTATTGATTAAAATTTAAATTTTGAGAATAAATTATAATAGACATATAGAAAAATAAACATTTAAATATAAAAGATTCTATTCTTAGTTCAAATTGATTGGTTATATTAAAATTATATTTAAAATAGAATTATTTAAAAATAAATTTAATTCATCATTCAAATATAAAAATATGAAAAAAATCATAATTAGTAAACAAAAACAAATAAAATCTTATTTTATGAATTACATTTCATTCCAATTTCCAATTCAATAGCCAACCAAACATAACCAAAATAAATATTAATTTCTCATTAAAAAATGAAAAGATTTCATGGAAATTCTCTGTTATCACAGAGCTAATTTAGAAGAACCCCCCATATGTTAATCATTGATATATAATAATTGGAGAAAGGAAGGAAATGGACTTACATATATAATAGTAATAACAATAATAATAATAATAATAATAATAATAATAATAATAATAATAATAATAATAGATACATATAAATATTAATTAATATTTAGAATCAAATATCTACCATTCAACTCCATGATGAAGCTGAGCAGCCATGGCTCTGTTAGTGTTGCCATCTCCATTTTCTGGTATCCTATTCATATTAAAATTACCTGCAGGAGTAGAACCCACCAAATTTTCTCCGTAACCAACAAACCTTGAGGAGTTCTCTCCATAGTTATTTTGATGATTAAAAGTACTTACTTGTGCCCCAAGCGAATAAAATCCACCATTATTATTAATAAATCCCTGCTGAAAATCCAATTCTTTATTATTATTGATTTCACTTGCAGGAGGAGGAGACTGGTGATCTTCTTGTCTAGCCATGGAATTTTTTTCTCCTTCAGTTTCCCTATATTTATTCAAATAAATTTTCAAGGGTCCTACATAATTTTCAAACCCCAGTGTGGTCATGGCCCACAAAAGATCATCGCCATTTATAGTCTTTCTTTTCTCTCTTTGGCACTTATCGGAGGCTTCGCCTGTGATAAAGCTTATAAATTCAGAAACACATTCTTGAACTGTTTCTTTGGCTTCTTTGGATATTTTTGCATTTGCTGGGAGTGATTTTTTCATTATTCGGCTGACGTTCGCGATAGGTAGGAATTGATCTTGCTCTTTCGAAGAACTATCGGAGATGTTCCCCGACGTGGGGCTTCCGATTGGGCTCGTAATTTGATTTCTTTTTCCAGCCATTTTGATGATCAAAGAAAATATGTATTGAGGATTTTTTTTTTCTTGGGAGGGAATTGAAGGGTTTGTTGTGGAATCTAAAGAAGGAGAGATTGGAGTTATAAAGATCAAGAAAAGTGGGGGGTTAAAACAGCCCAAAAATATAAAAAGTGGAAAGGCGGTATGATGTGGACAGAAAAAGAAAAGAAACCCATTTGCAAAGGATGGTTTGAGAAGTGTGGAATCTTGGAGTTGGACAAAGTAAAAATTGCTTGTGGGTCTTGCAAATTATGAGCAATGGAGAATTCTTATTTCTTATATGGTGAAATTTGTATATTACTATATTTATTTTTATTTTTATTTTTATTTGTATAATTGATTCTGATTGATACTTGAATTCAAGATTTCTCCATCCTGAAAATGATTCTAATGATATAGTTAATTATAGCTATGTTAAGTTAATTTAATGATATATATTTTTAAAATTTTCACTCTTCTATCATATGATTTGTTTGTGAATTATTTGATGATTTAATTTAATCATACCATATAGTTTTTTTTTTTGCCAAATTTACCATATAGTTCTTTTTTCTTTTTTTTTTTCAAATCTATATAGTTCTTATATATGTCTCTTATATTAAGGATGTATGAATTGAAGATCAGGATTACATATATTTATATACAATCAATATTAATTAGAAAGGTTTATGAACTGAAGTTGACCTAAATATTTTCGTGTATACCTACTCTGCTATATGAAAATTTATCATAATCTTTTTTTTTTTTTTTTTTTGAACTGTCAGAATCCATAAACTGCAATAAAATGAAACATCATTGTTTTGAATCTGAATGTCTATGTCTCTCTAGGTTTAAAGAAAAAAAAAAAAAAACACATACGCGATATGAGATGTATTAAAATTCTACAATGAAAGCAAAAGTTAAATTGTAAAAAAAAAAAATGCAAAATTACGACGAGAAGTCGCATTCATTCTTTCTCTTTCCTGCAAACAAAAGTATATTAAGTGGTTCTTTTAATTATAGTGAAATGTACCATAACTCAATTTTTGCCCACTATATTATAAATTTTTAGAAATTTTTTGAAAGAGAAAAGCTACCAGTAAAAAAAAATTTGAATTTCCAAATTCTCACACTTATATTATATATATAATATAGATAATTATATTATATAATATAGATATTCGATTTCTGAATTATTTATGCAATAACAAAATAGTTAACTTCGGAGTATGAAAAAACAATATTGTGCCAAAGTACATCTATTAAATGCAAATTAACCAAAGCAAACAATTAAAATAATAACTACCCTCATTTATGGAAATAAAACTTGGGACCTCTTGGTTCCAAGGACCCCAGTTTCAGATATTTTTTTTTTATCTCCAGGCTAAAGCTTCATTGGGGTGGATTACCTTTGTTAATTACATGCATATATAAAGTGTGTTTACATATACATATACCTAATGAATAATGGAGGAATAAATCCTAGATATTGATCAGACATCCATGGAAGCTGGCAAAATTTCTTTGTCCTTATGCAGATATTCGTATATTACAGCTTTTCTTGACTTAGAATCAGAGTTGATAACCAATAGTCCTTTAATAATATCAACCTTCAATTCATATCATCAATGGGAAATGGGTATCTTTCCATGGCTTAAAAAAAAGGATGCAAAAGGTGAGTGGCATTAGCACATATGCTTCACTTTCCTCTCTTTTCTGCTTATTTATGTCTCTTAAGATTCTCTCTCTCCCTCTCATATATATATATATATATATATATATATATATCCTAATGCTGGTTCCTTTCTCATTTTCTAAAATTACCTAATTAAGCCACTTAATGACTTTTAATTTGGTCATTGGCATAATATCCATTATCAATATACAAAAAGTATTCACTATTTATTTCAAGATAAATATGATAGAAAATCCTAGTGGGATCAAATTACAAGCTCTTCGTTCCCTCTAATTATATTCTTTGACAAGTAACCATGACACTTGCCATAATTTAATATAGTATGATGGCGTCACAAAAAAATTAATTAACTTTTGCACAGTGCGATAATTATTCTATTCATATCCAATTTTATTTCTCAAGAATAGTAATTCTATTATTTGTGCATTCTATTTCGCGAATCAAGTATAGCCTATATGTTTATATAATAAAAAAGGAAAGGAAAAATTTTAAATTATATTATTTTCTTCCCTTTTATTTGGACAGAAAGGAGAGGAAGAAGTTTATTTTCTCTTCTCATCCTTTTCTTTTTTATTTTTTCTCCAATTAGGGAGAAAATAATGAAAGAAAAATAAGATTTATTTTCATTTATTTTTATCTTTCTTTCAAATAGGAGAAAATATCATTCCGATCTTATTTTTCCTTTTTTATTGTCTTTCCTCTATTTTCCCTCATCCAAACAAGGAGTAAATTAAGGATTCATCAAAAGGACTTTTTTTTTTGGATCTTAATTACATAGGGTTAAAGAGGGTTTATGAGAATTAAAGAGTTACTTAATTACACAGCGTATCTAATTAATTAGTTATATGATTATAAAATATGGAATATAGTAGAAATTTAGAACAGTTTATCTATTTTTTAGTGAGTCAAAAGATAGGGTATTTAGAGCTAGACAAAGGTCATTGGACCTTCCAATTCTTCCTATATAACTTCAACACCAATCTTTTTAAATTTATCAATATTTAATACTCTTTCCATCTCTTTTTATTTAGGATATTTTTCTTTTTGGTATGTCTAAAAAAATATATCTCATTTCTATTTTTAATATTTTTTTTATCTTTTATATTTATTTTATCCTTAGATGTTAATTTAACTTTTCCCCATAAAATTTATAGGAAATTATAAGAATTGTATTTAATAAAGGCCATAAGAGAAAAAATAGTATACTGTTTAATGCATTTTTAAATTTTATGAATAAAAATATGTTCTAAACAAAATGAGACTGAGGAAGTATATACTAATTTAGTAATACACTTATTAAGAATTGATAAGTAAATTTACTTTTTAAATTTTGAAGTTAGAACATAAATTACAAATATTGTAGTTGTAATTTTTTTTTGTCCAGATAATTAAGAGTATTTTCAAGTTAGTTTACATATTAATTTTATACTAAATTTCTTTTTGTGTAAATTTAAAGATACACTCTTTATGTTTGACTTATATATTTAGAAATTATTTTTTAAGTATTGATCTTGAAACTCGAATTTTAATCAATATGGAAAGATAAATCCAGTAATAAATGTGATGTAAATGATTTATTTTTAATTTAATTAAAAATATAAATTCAATGTATGGTGCATGAAAATCAGTTTGTAATATTATCTTATTGTAAAATTAATGCAAAAGATTAATATTTTGAAAATCGGTCTCTAATATTACTTTATTATAAAAATAAGGTAAAAAATTAATATTTATTCTGGATGGAGAAACTTGACTTCCCACAATTTTGAAAGGTATGGAAATAACAATTAATAGGACGCAAAAAAAATTGTTATCTTTACCTGAGATAGACTACAGCATATCAGGAAAGGATTCACCGTTATTGTGCCACCATGTGACTTTAGTTTTAATATATGCATTTTGCACCTCAAATCAATCTGTTAAATTAATTTAAAATTTAAAGATATTTCTATACTTTCATGCCATTTGTCTTCCCAACTTAAGTTTTTCTATGATTAAATCCTTTTTTCATGATTTGCTGGCCAACTTGTGTAGCTCATCAATCAAATCTTTACAATTCCAATTTCTTCTTCTTCTTTTCTTTTTAATTCATAGCATGTGCATGACCATACACATCAATTTAATCATATAATTAGGAAATAAAATAAAATATAAAATAATGGGAGCCTAAATCCTTTTTAACACAAATGTGACAAGTGGCTACTTTAGCAACTACTTTTACAATTTCCACCACAGCAAGATTTAAAAATTCTTTGGACTGTCTCCAACTTGCTGTCTTCTCAATAAATTAAAAGGTAAAGTTTGAAGATTAATAAACAAACATTAAATTGATTGTGGGTTAATCTTTGATTATCTAAATGAAGACTGTAGACTATGTTTAAAAATTTATAAATCAAAAATTAGGGTTTGACATAGATGGAAGTTTCTAGGTCAATCCCTTGAAGTTGGATTAATAATTAGTTTTATTAATGATAATTAATTTAGGTTTAATTAGAGACATGCTAAAACCCAAAAGAAATATGTTGTTAGGGAAAGCTAAAACCTGTCAGGATATTGGTGAACGAAAGCATCCAAATGAAAGATACTCATCACCTAAGACAATCCTAGATTCTCAGCAAGTCCTTGTTGGTGACATAGTGGGATCAAATTTTTTTTGTTTGATTCTCTTGCACAAAAATTAATTAATTGATGTTTTAAGTTCTAAATTATTATTATCACCACAGAAATATTTTGATCTTTATGCGCGTTAAGATATTTTCCTTCTAAAATATCTAGTCTCACAATGGTAGAAGTCAAGAATTCAAATCCTAATAATCTTAATCCCCTTTAATATAATTTTGATGTAAAAAAATGATTTAAAATTAATTTCAAGTTTTAATCATTGAAATGCCTTTTAATTAATAATAACTATCATTATTAATATCGGAAGCTTCAAATTCACTATAAAAATTTAAAATTATTAGTGATAAGATTTAAATATTATATAGGATTTTAATTTTTTTAATATATTTATTCAATGCATATATTTTCTTTAATACCAATTTTTAACATGCTATATTTGACTAACATGTGTGTCACAAACATATTGCCACATAAAGCAAAATTAAAGAGCACAGTTAACTCTAATAATAAATGGAAAATGGTTTATTGCTCAATTGAGTCGATCCTTGTATGGCTCAACAAGGCATAGAATAAAAATAATAAATATTTGCATGCCAAAAATAAAAATCAAGAAATTCATAAACAAAAATTAACATAAAAAAGACCTAGGCACACAACTAAGAAATAGATTAAAAAATCGAAAAATTTAGCTTATCAAGCACTACTCATGTGGTTCATCTCCAATCGAAGTCCAGCCTTTGCACCTACTGCCTCTAGCACTATAGTTCTTGCTGCCTTGCCTATGCAACTCAGCACCAATCAGATTTCAAGGTTGCCAAAAATGCAAGCTTTTTTTTATTTGCGATTTTGTCATCGGCAAGCCTACTACAATAGCCGATTCTCTAATGTCTAGGCCTACGCACAACAACCTAGCATCATTGGTTGTCATCATTGTTTGAAATTGATGCAAATCAAAGGCCATCTAAGCTTATGAACATAGTCTAATTTCAAGCTCAGATCACCACGCCATCACTAGCCGTCGTTACAAAGCCGTAAGTGACTTGCTTGCCGTTGTTCAATCTAGATCTCACTGTCAACTTTTGCCTTTGCTGCTCCTTCATCGATCATCTCATTCACTATTCTAGGTCTCATTCAAAAAGCGATGAGCTCAAAGATGAACTCTGATCTGAAGCACACTACTAGGCAATCTTCAATTCCTGTAAAATAAAAATTAAGAGGACACAAATGATGTACCTGGAGGCCACTTCGATACTTAAGTCAATAAGAGTATAATTTGTTGGAATAAGAGAGCTTAGGGCACCTAAAATTTGTTACCGTCTTATGGAGAATCCTCTGCTATTTATAGAGGCAAGCTGGAGGTTTGAGTCCATTTTGGAACAAGATTACCTGTTGCAGTGTTGTACTAGGGAGATGGATTAGAGGAGGTTTTATTTGAGTATTATATAGAATTCATGTTACCGAATTCTAGTTGATAAGGAGAAGAGTTGTGTAGGAAAAGCAACCTCCAGTCGATGTCTTTGGTTTGGTTGGGCAAGCCTATGGCTCTTATAGGGCAATCTATCTAGATAAGCATGTAACGCATGTTCCCCCACTAATTCTGAGTTAAAGAGTTAGATTTTAACTTTCATTAAGGCTGCTCTTACTTTATGGTGATTTGCTGCAAAGGATGATATTGCTATCTAGTAATGATGTAATTGAATGATTTGCTAGGTGGGGTAATCTATCCCATAAGCCCTTGTAATATATTTATGGCGCTACTTATGACACTTCATAATAATTTCAAATTTAAAGAGGGCAGGCAGTTGTAGTCCTTTTTACATCACATGTCACTCAGGAAAAGACCCTTAGACTCTTTGACTTCTGTACTATACCTTATAAATAGAGCCTTCCTCTTCCACTTAGTTTGTTTATTTTTTTTATTTTTTTAATATTTTCTGTTGCCACTATCACTCTCTGTTACCTTCTTCTTTCACTATCTGCCACCATTCTCTTTATAATTTTTCTGCAATTTTACTTTCGCTTTAAAATTATTCAAGTGTTTTTGGCAATCATTTATTATTGATTAATTCAGTATGATGTTCTTGTACTGCTACCTTAATTAGTAAGAACCCCTCCCTTTGCCTAATTAATTTATATTCCTCTTTCTTTGCGTTGAAAAATGAGCAACCTTAAAGATAGCCCAAAAAGACACCTTTTTGGGGATGATAATGATACCAAGACCCTATGTCTAAGCGATCTAAAACTTTGTACAAGGACAGGATTATGAGCTAGGAATAAAACTAGGCTTATAAAGCGATCTGTCAATAATCTTATCATGAAGTTTAAACTTTCTATCCCTATTTTGACACCATATGATCCTTTAACAACTGACCTACGAGCCTCCCCATCCTTATTGATCTACCCCTAAAGCATTCTGAGCCTCAAAATAGGGTGAAAAAGTTTTCTTGCAAACTAACTATTGATCACTTAAGGGAGATTAGGGATTTGTATGACATCCCAGATGATTAAAAACTTCATTTGTCTGATCTTAGAACTTTTGCTAATAAAAAACTAGGCAACTTAGATAGAATAGTCTACATAGAAGATTTAGAGTCTAGCCTTAGGTTCCCGATGTTCGATATGTATACTATTGTACTTTAAGAATATAATATCTCAATTTTCCAACTCCACCCAAATTTTTAGAAAATTTTAATTGGGCTTAAGATTTTAGGGGAGATCTAGGAGTTTATTGTATATAGTAGGAAAGTGCGGGGGATATATTACCTGGTGGCGAAAAAGGGGTTTGACCACTTTAACATTCAATGTGAAAAGAAGATCTTCACTTTACCTTCATCCCCGAAGAACTAGAAACAAAAATTCTTTATTATATCTAATGAGAAGGGGTGGGCAATCTCCCTAACACTTGGGTGAACATCCAAAAATAACCCCCTCTAGCAACCTTAAGGGTCTATCTTCTGTGGAGGAAAAACACATGGAAACTCTCTTAAAGTTAGAGCTTCTATCTAGCTAAGATCTAATTTATGATTACTTCTTCAATGATGCTTATGGTTCAGAGAAGAAATCTTAATCTAAAGCTTCTATTAATTCTTCTATTGGTACTAACTACTAACCAATCTTTATTTTTCCCACCGATTTTTTCCTATTTCACTTTTCTGAATTGATCTTATTTACTTTCTATTTGCAAAGATGAAATCCTTGACTTAGTGTATGAAAGAAAATAAGGCAAAGTATGCTCCACTAAGTAAAGATCCTACTCCCCCTTTACCTCCTCTGAAAGAGCCCTTGTTCACTAATCTCCCAGCTCCTAAGGTGGCTGAGGGAATTTCAAAGAGAGCTACCCCTAGCGGACAAAGAGGGCGAACCATGAATAGGCTTTGCTATAGATGAACTTACACTATTCGCTCGCTCTGTCAAAAAGAAGTATAGAGGAGCAGCCTCCACGAGAAATCCTAATGTAGTGATCATTATTATGCAAGCGATTCATTTGTTTGCAGATGAAAACCACTAAAATGACCTTACCAACACCTAGCTGGCTAGATCTGCTTATGGGTACATTTTTGAGGTACACACCTTATTACCTTTCTTTTTTTTTTTTTTTCACTTTTATGGATTATTTTATTCTAAATCTTCCATTTCTCTCATTTTTTTTTTATATATTGCCAACATTATCTTTGAGCTTCCCTAGTAGATGCAATTTCAGAAATATGATCTCAAGGCACGCCTAAAGGACAAGATAGAAAAGGACCAAGCCTCTAAGATTATCGAGCTAAAAGCTACCTCAGACGAAGCGAAGACCAAAGGCAAAGAAGTAGAGGGTGAACTCCTAGGGCGGATCTCCTCATTATGCTCTAATCTTGATATGAGTCAGGAAGAGGTTTGATGACTCAAGGAGGATACAGAGAAGGAGAAACTTGCTAAAGAGAGATTTGAAGAAGTGACCACCAATAATTTTCTCTTATACCGAGAGAAGGTTCTAGTGGCTATTCGAAGTAAGTATCCCGGACAAGACTTCGACCTCATGGGGGAGATCCATATAGATGAAGAAGAAGGTGATTTGCCCCCTCCTTACTCCTTTAGTAGTTAGTGAGCTTGTCAATCAAAATGTTGGCCCCTTAACTGTAGCATATTACGATGTCAAAGATAAAACTGAAGCAAATGAACTCTTTTTTTTTTTTTTTTTTATAAGTGATATATTTAATTTAATGAATATTAGTGTGTTTTCTTTTCATGCTAATGTTTATTAAAAATATATTTATTTAGATGAGCTATGCTAAAACAAACATTTAGCAAATCTTTTAGTTTGTTTAAAAATTATTAGGGGTCTTAGGTAAGCTTCCAGCTCACCTACCCCTAGGAAGAAATTTTGGTCAAATAGTGGCTTGTCTTATTACTTAGGGAATCTTGGGTGAACATGGTTTTGCCTATCCCAAAAAAATCTATAAGAGGAATATGGGGCACACGTCTAGTTTGTCTATCCTTTGGAGAAATTTTTATATGGAGGAAAACTTATAGTTCATCTATTCTGTTAAGATTTTTATATTCCTTTTTAGGGAATCCTAGACAAAATTCACCTATCATTGGGTGAATTTTATTTTACCTTTAAACTGTCTTAGGTGAACTTTGTGTTCACACTATCTCGCGGCGAATCATCCTTTTCCTTTTAAGGGATCTTTGGCAAGCTTTTTAGTTCACCTAACCTATAACAAACTCTCTTTTGCTTATAGGGAATCTCAAGTAAACATCTAGTCCTCTTATCTCATAGGGATTTTATTTTTTGTCTAAGGAATCTTGGGTTAACGCCTAGTTCGCCTATCCCATAGTGACTTATTCCTATTTTTAGGAAATTGGGTGAACTTCTAGTTTGCCTTCCCATAGACATATTCTTCTTTTACGAAATCTTGTAAAATTTGTAGTCTGTATATCCCATAGTGATTTTGTTTTCTTTTTAGGAAATATTGGACAAACTTACAGTCTACTTATCCCATGGCGATTTGTCCCTCTTTTTTATAGAATCTTAGGCAAACTTCTAGTTCACATATCCCATAGTGATTTATTTTTCTTTTAAGGAATCTTGGTTGAACTTATAGACTGCCTATCCCATGGCAACTTATTTCTATTTTTAGGGAATCTTAGGTGAACTTCTAGTTTGCTTATCCCTTGGCGACTTATTCTTCTTTTAGGGAATCTTAGGTGAACTCGTTAGTTTACCTATCCTATAATGATTCATTTTAAAGTAGTTGGAGATTATTGTACTCTCATTAACGAACAAGATTGGAGAAAACTTGGATGATTATAAAAACTTTATTCCTTAAAAGGTTAGATCATATGAGTATATTTCAAATAAAAAAGAAAATAAATTTACTGATAGTATGCCCTTAGGTTATATGAATTCCATGTTCAGTGTAGGAGCTTTCTTTGGTGATCATCTAACTTGCATGCTCCCAATTTTACAACCTGAGTGATCCTATATGGACCTTCCCAGTTAGGTTGCAACTTGCTAACACTTGTGTTGCCTTTAGTGATCTCTACCTTTCTTATTATTAGATGTCCCTCTTGAAAGATCTTTTCTCTTACTCTGTGATTGTAACCTTAGATCATCCATTGTCTATATGCCACTATCCTTTCATAGGTAGTATCTCACCTTTCTTCTAGCAAATTTAGGTTAGTTTGGATTTCCATCTCTTAGTCCATTTCTCTAACTTTTTCCATTCGATAACTAGGTAGCCTAGTGTCTACTAGCCTGACGGCTTACAAACCATATGAGAAGGAGAAGGGTGTTTCCTTTATAGGCTCTCTAGGTGTTGTTAGATAACTCCAAATTATGCTATATAACTCTTTTGCCTAATTCCCTTTCTTTTCATCCAATCTTTTCTTTAATCCCTAGAGGATGATTTTTTTCACCACTTCTATCTGCCTGTTGGACTGGGGATGTTCTATTGATGTAAATAGGAGATCAATGTTGAGGCCCTTACAAAAAGATCTAAAGGTGTAATCAAATTATTTTCCATTATTTGAAATTACCATCTCCTATGTTCCAAACTTGCAATAACAGATTTTTAGAAAAAGTTAGTGGTACTTTGCTGGGTGATTTTTGTCAAAGGTTCGACCTTAATCCATTTTATGATATGATCAATGGAAACCATCATAAACTTGTATTGCTAAACTAAAGGAGGAAAAGGATCCAAAATGTTAATCCCCCATTATTGGAAGGGATAAACACATCTAATTGGGGAGAGCTCTTTAGAGCATCGCCTGGGTGACTGTGCATGCTCCTAACATTTAGTGCATTGGCGAACTAGTTCCCTTAAGTCTCTTTTTAATGTGGGCCAGTAATAACCTTGCAACTAAGCTTTTCTGGCAAGGCTTGAGCTTTCCTTATTGGTTCCACATATCCCTTCATGAATTCCCTTTAGTATGTAATTCCCATTTTTAGCTTAGATGCATCTTAGCTAGGGACATGGTTTACATTGCCAATACATATCTCTATTGTACCAGCTATGTTTTTTTGCTTTGTTTATCACCCTTTTTGCTTTCAATCTTTTTTCAAGGAGGGATCCCTCTAACAAATATCTAATGATTGGTTCCATCCAACTGCTCTCCCACTGTATTGACATTACAAGTCCTATCTCTATCGTGAGAAATTTCTTAATTTCTATAGGGATCCTCCTTAAACTTTCCATCTTCCTAGTAGCCACAAATTTAGCAAGCTTGTTCACTCTTTCATTTTTTTAGTTCTAGTGATTTGTACCACTATCTAGCTACCTCTTAGTGGTTCACCCTTTTTGACTACTTGTTGGGCAAGTTCGAAATATTTCCTCAGAGTTTCTTCTTTGACTGCATAACTACCATTAACTAGGTTGACCATCAGCGAGGAATCTGATGTGATGTAAAATGGTATGGATTTAGTGTTATTTCAAGTGCATTTTAGTTGCTTTTTAGGTATATGTTTAGTATATTATAATGCATTTTGTGTTTTATTCCCTTAAAATTTATTCTACTAGCATTTTCTCAAGATTTCTCCTTAACCTGATGGTTTTGAGAGTATTTTATAAAGTTTTAGTAGGTTAAGGGAAGAATTGGAGGTTCCTAGAAGAGCCAAGTATAAAAAAAAAGAAAGCAAAATTCAGAAAGCACTGGTGTCGAGTCGGCACCCTTCAACTCAGTTGGTGCCAAGTTGGCACCAAGGCTTACTGTGCCGAGTTGATAAATGAGAGATGAGTTGGTGCCGAGTCGGCACACACCAAAAGACAGGATCCTTCACAAATAATCTGCAATGTTTTGGTCATAACTTCCTCTACACAACTCAGATTGAAAAGATTCAAGAGGCTATGGAAAGCTGATAAAAAGGCCTACAACTTTCATGAAGACTTCGAAGTCTAATTTTGCCATCTGAATTGCCCAAAATGTCCTTGAAGTTTCTAAAGCAGTTATTAGGTGACTTTTCACAAAGTGTTGCATATCTTTATGAAATGTTATGACTTTGATTCAAAGCCTTTAAATAGTTGAAGTTTCTTCTATAAAAGACATCTAGAAAATCAAAATACAAGTAGAGAGTATTGTATTAAGAAGAAAAAAGAGAGATCTTACAAGTTTTAGCACTTTCAAGTACAGCACTTTGGGAAACTATTCTTGTATCAAGGCTTCTAATCTTGGAAAGGGCTAGTAAAAGATTTCTATAACTTTTTCTTTACTTAATCTATTTTATTTCTTGATGATTGAATGTTTAACTTTCTTTTCATAAAATATCTAATAATGCATCAAGGCTAAAGTACTTGTGGTTAGAATTGCAATGCAAATTTAGTCTATGAACTTCATTTTGATATTTTGTTAATGAATGATTGATTTGGCTTCAATTAAGTTCTTAATAGTTGTTATATATGCTTGATCACCATATGTAATATGATAGTTAAGAATTTGCAATGAGAATTGGAATTCTTAATGGAAAAGTAATTGATGTCACTTAAGTTAAAAGATTAATTAGAATCTACTTCTAAAGGGATAAAAAGAATTAACATTGAACTTCATGGTTTTTGTTTACATTTACATTGACATGAGAGTGTGTGTAAGTCTATTAAAAAATACCTTTAGTTGACTTAGAGATAAGCTTTTAAAGATTTCAGGTTAATTCTCTAATCAACTCATTCATAATCTTATTTTATATACATGTTAGAAGTTCATTGATTTAAATTTAATTTGTAATTCTAACTTGTTCTCTTTCTAGAAATTGTTTAATAACTTTGAATTATTTAGAATTTAGTGATTTGTAGTTAAATTAGTAGTTAATTAGTTACTCAAACTCTAATTATTCTTTGCCTATTCATCTTATTATTTGTTCGATTAATAATAAATTTATCATTTTTCCCAGTGTTCGACCCCTTGCTCATCCTATATTTAGTCATAAGGGCTAGGGTATAATAATTTTCCCACATCAAATTTGGCGCCGTTGCCGAGGAATTTTGATAAGAATTTTTATTAACTTAGGATAAAGAAAGGTTGTTTTAGGCTTTTATTAATTGTTTTTGAATGAGACGTACTCGTAGTTCCACTAGTATTTTATCTTATGATCCTGAAATTTAATGATCTTTTCATTTATTACGCAGGAATCAAAATTTACAAAAAGTAGAAGAGAATAGACGAATAGAGATGGCCGAAAGGAGAACTTTGGCAGACTTTGCTATGCCCGATGTTTCTGAAAATTCAGGAGGCATAGTGGCACCGACCTTTGCTAACAATAGTTTTGAAATCAAGCCTAGCATCATTCAAATGATACAAAACAATCAATTTCGAGGCTTACCAGGAGAGGATCCATATGCTCATATTCTTACTTTCCTCAATGTGTGTGCAACCTTCAAAGTTAATAACATTCTGGATGATGCTATAAGGCTTAGATTGTTTCCTTTCTTTATAAGAGACAAAGCACAAATATGGCTTTTTACTTTGCCAACTAATTCCATCACAACATGTGATCAGTTGAAGCAAGCCTTTCTTCATAAATACTTTCCATCCCACAAGACAGTGAAACTTCGTAATGAAATTAGTACTTTCAAGCAAGGCAAGGATGAGACACTCTATACGAGTTGGGAGAGATTCAAAGTACTCTAAAGACAATGTCCTCATCATGGGTTGCTCGATTGGATGATTCCTTAAATTTTCTATAATGGGTTGACCGATGATGATAGGAACATTTTCAATGCAGCCTCGAGTGGAAAATGGATGAACAAAACAGCCTCAGAAGCAATTACTCTATTGGAAGAACTTGCATCTCAAGGATATATGGGTGACAACACAACTTTGGCAAGAGGTAAGGGAATCCTTGAACTTGATAGTATCAATATTTTGAATGCTAAAGTTGATGCCTTGACAAGGCTAATAAGCAAAGCACAAATAAATTTGGTGGAGAAATCTACATCAACTTGTGAGTTATGTGGCGATCATCACTCATACCATGAATGCAACTTAAGGACCAATGAAGATGTAAATTACATGCAAGGAGGTTTCAACCAAAGGTATGGACCCAATCCAAACAATTATAATTTTTAATGGAAAAATCATCCTAGTTTTTCTTGGTCTAATCCATCATCTCAACTTAACCCCCTATTCAACCCAAACACTAAACCACAAAATCCGCCCGGCTTTCCTATGAAACTACCCCAATCTTCTTTAAATTCCCTTCCAACAAAGTCTAATTTAGAAACCCTTATAGAACAATTTATTGGACAACAAATCGCCATAAATAAACAAAATGAGGAGCAATTCAATCAACTCAACTCTAAATTTGATCAAATTGCTACTCATAACCGCATCATTGAAACACAAATTGCTCAACAAGCATCTTCTACTTCCAAACCTATGGGAAAACTTCCTAGCCAACTAGAATTTGCTGCAAAAGAATCTTGTCAAGCAATTACTTTAAGGAGTGGAAAAGAGATTGGTGATTCATCTAATAACAAAGGTGAGAAGGTAATATATAATGATAGTAAGGAGAATGTTGCTGAAAATGATTCTAATAGCAAGAAAAATGAAAAGGAAGATACTTTTAATTCTAGCAATGAACCTAACATTGATTTGAAGGAAATTCCCTTTCCCCAAAGATTTGTTAGACGTAATTTAGATAAGCAATTTGGTAAATTCCTTAATCATTTAAAAGAAATTACTGTTACTATACCTTTTATGGATGCTATTAGAGACATGCCAGCATGGGGTAAGTTTTTAAAAGATATCATAAACCATAAAAGCAAACTTGAGGATTGTGGTTTAGTTTCATTAGTTGAAGAATCTAAGGCTATGTATTCTAAAGTTCCTCCCAAACTCAAAGACCCTGGTTGTTTTACCGTTCCTTGTATAATTGGTGAATCACACTTTGATAAAGCTTTGTGTGATATTGGTGCTAGTGTGAGTCTTATGCCATATTCCATTTACAAGAAACTTAATTTAGGAGATCTAAAACCCACCAATATATCTCTTTCCATGGCTGATAAATCAATTAAATACCCAATTGGTATACTAGAGAATGTTCCAGCTAAAATTGGAAATTTTGTAATTCCTGTGGATTTTATTGTATTAGAAATGGAAGAGGATCCTGAAATCCCAATTCTTTTGGGAAGACCATTTTTGAGAACCGTGGGAGTAGTAATTGATATGAAAAAGGGTAAGATCACTTTAGAGGTAAATGATGAAACTATGATATTTGATGTATTTAGGATGGTAAAGAATACACCAATAGAGACTATTAACATGGTTTAATTGGTTGACCCAATTGAAGAATGTGTTAATGAAGTAATACATAAATGCATTGGACAAGAACCTATGTTAACTTGTTTAACACAAGAGGAAAATGGTAATATGGAGGTGAATGCTTATGTAAAACTCCTAGAAGCAACTCCATATCTTAATCCGCATAGGCTTCAAGGTTTGAACCATTGCAAAAAGAAGATGATGACAAGAATGAAAATCTTGTACTCAAACCTTTACCTTCCTCTCTAAGGTATGCATTTCTTGACTCTAATACTAATTTCCCTTTTATTGTTAATTCTACTTTACCAATTGAAAATGTTGAAGCACTATGCAATGTTTTGTTGAATCATAAGGGTGCTATTGGTTATTCCATTAATGACTTGAAAGGTTTAAATCCAAGTATATGCATGCATAGAATTTCTTTAGAAGATGATGTAAAACCTTCCATTGAAGGTCAAAGGAGGCTTACTCCTACACTTAAAGAAGTAGTAAGAAAAGAGGTAATTAAACTACTCGATAATGGAATCATATACTCTATTAGTGATAGCAAATGGGTTAGCCCTGTCCAAGTTGTCCCCAAAAAGGGTGGCTTGATGGTTGTTAAAAATGAATCAAATGATTTAGTGCCCACTAGAACTATCACGGGATGGCGTATGTGTATTGATTATAGAAAACTTAATAAAGCAACAAAGAAAGACCATTTTCCTTTACCTTTTATTGATCAAGTCCTTGAGAGATTAACAAATTTCTCTTATTTTTGTTATCTTGATGGTTTAAGTGGTTTTTACCAAATATCTATTCATCTCGATGATCAATTAAAGACCACATTACATGTCCATATGGTACATTTGCTTTTAGGTGAATGCCTTTTGGACTTTGTAATGCACCGACCACATTTCAATGATGCATGTTTTCTATTTTTAGTGACCTAATTGATGATTGTGTAGAAGTTTTTATGGATGATTTTAGTGTTTATGGAACTAATTTTTCCAATTGTCTTGAGAATCTTTCCAAAGTGCTTGACAGGTGTAAAGAGCATGGACTAGTACTAAATTGGGAGAAATGTCACTTTATGGTACAAGAAGGAATCATCTTAGGTCATAGAGTATTAAATAAAGGCATAGAAGTTGATCAAGCCAAGATTGAGGTCATAGCCAAATTGCCTCCACCAAAATGTGTTAAAGATGTGAAGAGTTTTTTAGGACACGCGGGGTTCTATAGAAGGTTTATTCAAGACTTCTCAAAGGTTGCCAAACCATTGTGCAATTTGTTAGCAAAGGAAGCACCTTTTGACTTTGATAATGCATGTTTGGAAGCTTTTGACAAACTCAAGAAGGCTCTTATAATGGCTCTGATTTTGCAACCACCTAATTGGGACTCGCCATTCGAAATTATGTGTGATGCAAGCAACTTCGCTGTGGGGGCTGTTTTGGGACAAAGGAAGGAAGGCAAACCTTGTGTGATCTATTATGCAAGCAAGCTCTTGGATGAAGCCCAAGTCAACTATACCACAACGGAGAAAGAACTTCTTGCCATTGTATATGCTTTTGACAAATTTAGAGCATATCTTGTTGGTCAAAAAGTAATTGTCTATTCAGATCATGCTGCTCTCAAATACCTTTTAAGCAAGAAAGATGCCAAGCCTCGGTTACTTAGATGGATTTTGATGCTTCAAGAATCTGATTGGGAAATTAGAGATAAAAAGGGTAGTGAGAATTTAGTTGTGGATCATTTGTCAATAATCAATTTGGAAGATTTAAGAAAGCAAGATGATGGGGTGCCTATCAATGAAACATTTTCGGGTGAACAACTTCTCCAAATTGCCACAAAAGAGATTCCTTGGTTCGCTGACATTGCCAATCATATTATAAGTGGAATTTTACCCTATGACATGGATCCTAGAAAGAAAAAGAAGTTTTTATATGATGCCAAGTTCTATTATTGGGAAGAGCCACTCTTGTATAAAAGATGTGGTGATGGATTGATTAGAAGATGTGTTCCTCAAGATGAAGTTCAAGATATTTTGAAACATTGCCATTCCATGGAGGTTGGTGGACACTTTGGCACATCTAGGACAGCATCTAAGGTACTTCAATGTAGTTTTTGGTGGCCTTCATTATTTAAAGATGCTAGAAATTTTGTTCTTACATATGATAGATGCCAAAGAACGGGAAACATCACTAAGAAACATGAAATGCCTATGAATGGTATCTTAGAAGTAGAAATTTTTGATATATGGGGTATAGACTTTATGGGACCTTTTCCAAGCTCTCTTGGTAACAAATATATTCTTGTAATGGTAGATTATGTTTCCAAATGGGTGGAAGCAATTCCATCTGTCACTAATGATGCCAAGGTAATAAAGAAAATGCTTAAGAAGACTATATTCCCAAGGTTTGGTACCCCAAGGGCTCTAATTAGTGATGGGGGATCTCATTTTTGTAACTACATGATTGAATCATTATTGAAAAAGTATGGGGTGACTCATAAAATTGCAACTCCATACGACCCTCAAACTAGTGGTCAAGTGGATTTTGGAAAGAACGGTTTCTTCTTCAAGAAAGGATTGGGCATTAAAACTTAGTGATGCCTTATGGGCTTATAGGACAGCTTTCAAGACTCCCATTGGTCTTACACCTTACCAATTGATTTATGGGAAATCTTGTCATTTGTCGGTGGAATTACAGCATAAGGCTTATTGGGCAACGAAGGCTTTGAACTTTGATTTCAAGAGAGCAGGACAAAAGAGGATTCTTCAATTGAATGAATTGGAAGAGTTAAGGATGAATGCTTATGAGAATGCTAAGATTTATAAGGATAGAACCAATCAATGGCATGACAGGCATATTCATCATAAGGAGTTTCATGAAGGACAACTTGTTTTATTATACAATTCAAGGCTTAAACTCTTTCCTGGTAAGTTAAAATCAAGATGGTCGGGTCCTTTTAAAATCATCAAGGTTTATCCTCATGGTGCAGTTGACATTGAAAATTCAAAAGGGGAAATTTTTAAGGTCAATGGTCAGCATTTGAAATCCTATGTTGTTGGTAATCAGATGGGTAATGAAAATAGTTCACAATTAGAGGTTTGGGGACTACTTGGAGAACCTTCGGGTAAATATGATTATAAGGTAAAGTTTTCACCACCACCTAGTTCAAACATTCCTATTGAATCCATCGAGCCATCGGGTTGGGGAGAAGAATTTGATGCTATTGACAATCAAGGAACAAAGGAGGTTCATACCCTACACTCCCAATCTTAACTTGGAATTTAAGGTATGATCAAACTATGGAGCTTAGATTTAGCAAGGTATGATACTTACACATTTAGTTTATTTTTATTTTATTGTATATATTTGTTTTCATAATTTTTTTTTTGTTTTTCACAGAAATAAAAAAAAAGAGAGGGGTAACATAGAAATTCATTGGTGCCGAGTCGGCACACTTCAACTCAGTTGGTGCCGAGTTGGCACCAATACCTACTATGCCGAGTGGCACTCGTTAGTTGAACTCGTGCCAAGTCGGCACACATGGAACATGTCCCAAAAATTTAGATTTTGCATCTTTTCAATTGTTGGGCCATTTGACTTCAATTTTGTTGTTTTTTTAAACTCAAACATCACTATGAAAGAGCATATATTCCTTAGTGTCTCTTGGGAAGGGACATGAAAAGACTACACAACTTTATCTCTTTATAGTTAGTTTTTCTTTTGTTAAAATTCTGCATTCTTTTCTTTTTTCTTTCTATTTTTATTTAACTCTTTCTTCATCTCCCTCTCTCTCACGTTTCTCTCTCACTTCTCATCTTCTCCAAACTTTAGTTTTCTTCCCTTTTTCTTAACCAAAACCCATTCCTTTTATCTTTCAGAAATTGCTTTACAAGATGGGTAGATCAAAAACAAATCCATCCTCATCTTTAAGGGGAAAAGAAGTTACACAAGAGGAGGAAGAAGTTCTTGATATTGCACCACTATATAGAGCACCATTTCCAATTTTTCAAAAATGGGAAGGACAAAGGTATGAAAAATGTCTTAAAAGAAATGTTATTGATTCTAGGTTTCTTCCTCTTGATGTTGTTAGTAAAATGGGTTTTGATGAAATTCTGCAGAAATTTCTTAAACAAATAGGTCTTAAAACTTTGATTTCTTTAGAAAAGAACACTTATGTGCAACTAACACAAGAATTTTACTACACTTTGAAATTGAATGATAATGATCCTCATGTGTTAGACTTTTGTATGCTAACCTATATCAATTGACTTATAATTTCATGAAAAAAGTGTTTGGTTTTTCTAAGGATGGAGTTTGTGAAATCCCTCGTGATTGGCATGCTAGTGAATATTGGAATTAATTAACCGATTTGCATTAATTTGATCCTAGGAAAGGCCATGCCATGTTCATTAAAGATCATAAATTGTGGCTTTTGCATAAAATTCTTGCATGTCTTGTGTTTGGTAAATCGGAAGGAAATAGAGTCTCTATCCAAGAAATTTATTTGATGTAGTGTATTAGCATGAAAAAGCAAATTTGTTGGACTTATTGGATTTTTAATAAGTTACTTGAATGTGCTAATAATAAAAGTGGTCCTTTGACTCATGGTTATATTATTACTTCTATTGCTAATGCTCTTAAAATTTCACAAGCTTCTTTGGATTCCATGAGAATGGTGAGTATCGTTCGCCTTACTAAATCTGCTTTCACAAAAGGTCAGGTTATTTATCTTAACTTTAATTTAAGACATGCAAAAGATAGATCATGTTGGGTAGGAGTTGAGAAAAGCGAAGAGAGTAGCAAAAAGGGTGAACATGAAGATCAAGGTGATGAACAAAGTGATGAACAAGGTGTTAATGTTGGTGGTACATCTACTACCACTCCTGTTGAAATTGATGGAGGAAGTTCTCATGTGTCCCCCGACATGGCTATTTGGCAACAAATCCTTCAAAATCAACAAGCTATGAATACACAATTAGGACGCATGGATGCTAGGCAACAACAAATGGAGAGGTAACAACGAAGACTAGATTACAAGATGGATCAATTTTTTGTTAGCAGTGGATATCAATTTGATTCTCCACCACCTTCACCATAAGTGGATTGAAAGATAAGCATTTCTAACCTTTCCCTATTTTTCTTTAATATATGTTGCCTATTTTTTCATGTTTTCTTCTTTTTGGGACACATTAGGGGCAATGTGTACTCTAAGTGTGGAGGAGGTTATATCTTGTTTAGTTTTTTGTTTACCCTATTTTATAAGTTTATAGGATTTAATGTTCATAATCTATGCTATGATGCATCACCTCAAAATATTTTGAAATTTTTTGAAGACTCCTTCTAATTTTATATGATATAGTTCTAGTTTGGTTCATTATAACATTAAGGGTTAGAAACATTTAAGAATTGATTTATGATCAACTTCCCTTGCCTTAGTTGATTACATGAACTTCTTGTATAGGCTTGAGGGTGATTTGGTTGTCTTTATTTATATCTTGAGAAGTTTTTAATTAATTTGGACTAATGAATGTTTGCTTAAAGTTTTAAGGGATTTTATTTTTTAGTTTAGAGGAAATTAAAAGTTAATACATACCTATGATTAGTCAATAAAGGATGAGGAATAAATAAATAAAATAAAATGAAATGATATATAGGTTCCGAGTAAGTCGTGTACATTTGTGTTTGCTCCTCAATTGTATTCATTCAAAAAGGAATTTATATATGAAATAATATCCATACATGGCGAAAATGAATGAGTAAGTTGTGCATGTTTGAGTATGCTCCTTAAATGTGTTCATTCGAAAATATTCACTTTTGTCATTCAAAAAAAAAAAAGAGAGAGACAAATTTTCCAAAAATGTCTTGAGATTGATTATGGGTATGTATGCTTTCCTTTTTCCTTAATTGTTTGAATAGTTCCCTTTTGACTTGAGTTTGGTAATCAATTGAATGAACTTGATAAATTCTCTTTATAATCTTTGACAAACAATCACCTTATTGCTTATATTAGTTATGTCAAACTTTTTTGTAGGCTTGTGGAGTTGTTTATGAAACTCTTCTTCTTTGTTTCTTTTCTTTAAGGAGTGATGACCCTTATTAGTGCTTTAACATTTGAATAAGGAGTAATTTTTATGATTATGTTGTTCCTTTCAACTTATGAAATTGTTTGAGGACAAGCAAAGTCTAAGTGTGGGGGAGTTTGATGTGATGTAAAATGGTATGGATTTAGTGTTATTTCAAGTGCATTTTAGTTGCTTTTTAGGTATATGTTTAGTATATTGTAATGCATTTTGTGTTTTATTCCCTTAAAATTTATTCTACTAACATTTGCTCAAGATTTATCCTTAACCTGATGGTTTTGAGAGTATTTTATAAAGTTTTAGTAGGTTAAGGGAAGAATTGGAGGTTCCTAGAAGAGCCAAGTATAAAAAAAAAAAAAAGAAAGCAAAATTTGGAAAGCACTGGTGCCTAGTCGACACCCTTCAACTCAGTTGGTGTTGAGTTAGCAACAAGGCTTGTTGTGCCGAGTTGATAAATGAGAGATGAGTTGGTGCTGAGTCGGCACACACCAAAAGACAGGATTCTTCACAAATAGTCTATAATGTTTTGGTCATAACTTCCTCTGCGCAACTCAGATTGAAACAATTCAAGAGGCTATGGAAAGCTGATAAAAAGGCCTACAACTTTCATGAAGACTTTAAAGTCTAATTTTGCCATCTAAATTGCCCAAAATGTCCTTGAAGTTTCTGAAGTAGTTATTAGGTGACTTTTCACAAAGTGTTGCATTTCTTTATCAAATGTTATGACTTTTAACTGATTCAAAGCCTTTAAATAGTTGAAGTTTCTTCTGTAAAAGACATCTAGAAAATTAGAATACAAGTAAAGAGTATTGTATTAAGAAGAAAAAAGAGAGATCTTACAAGTTTTAGCACTTTCAAGTACAGCACTTTGGGAAACTATTCTTGTATCAAGGCTTCTAATCTTGAAAAGAGCTAGTAAAAGATTTCTATAACTTTTTCTTTACTTAATCTATTTTATTTCTTGATGATTGAATGTTTAACTTTCTTTTTATAAAATATCTAACAATGCATCAAGGCTAAAGTACTTGTGGTTAGAATTGCAATGCAAATTTAGTCTATGAACTTCATTTTGATATTTTGTTAATGAATGATTGATTTGGCTTCAATTAAGTTCTTAATAGTTGTTATATATGCTTGATCACCATATGTAATATGATAGTTAAGAATTTGCAGTGAGAATTAGAATTCTTAATGGAAAAGTAATTGATGTCACTTAAGTTAAAAGATTAATTAGAATCTACTTCTAAAGGGATAAAAAGAATTAACATTGAACTTCACGGTTTTTGTTTACATTTACGTTGACATAAGAGTGTGTGTAAGTCTATTCAAAAATACCTTTAATTGACTTAGAGATAAGCTTTTAAAGATTTCAGGTTAATTCTCTAATCAACTCATTCATAATCTTATTTTATATACATGTTAGAAGTTCATTGATTTAAATTTAATTTGTAATTCTAAAATGTTCTCTTTCTAGAAATTGTTTAATAACTTGGAATTATTTAGAATTTAGTGATTTGTAGTTAAATTAGTAGTTAATTAGTTACTCAAACTCCAATTATTCTTTGCCTATTCATCTTATTATTTGTTTGGTTAATAATAAATTCATCATTTTTCCCAGTGTTTGACCCCTTGCTCGTCCTATATTTAGTCATAAGGGCTAGGGTATAATAATTTGCCCACATCAGAATCACTGTAGATCGCCAAAATTCTCCATATCGATCTTTATAACTAAAGAAAGGCATGTCAGTATAGCTTCGTACTTAGCCGTATTGTTGTAGACTAGGAAATCCAACTTCACAGCATATTCGATGATCAACTTATACAATCCTTTGATCAAAATCCCTATGCTCAATCCTTTCATTTTAACTGCCCTATCCATAAACATTTCCCACTTTTCTTTTTTGAGTGTTTGTGGTTCCCATTCTATAGGGGTTAGTTCAGCTACAAAATATGCAGAGATTTATCCCTTAATTTCCCATCTAGGTTTATACTTTATATGCAGACTACCAATCCTTACTATCCAATCAACAATTCTCACAGATGTCTCGGGTTTTGTAGGACTTTTCTTAGAGGTAGATCAATTTGGATGATCACCTAGTGGGATTCACAATAGTGCCTTAATTTTGTTTGGCCATGAGCAGGGCCAGGGTGTGTTTCTCAAAGGTTATGTATTTTAGTTTGGCATCTTAGATGGCTTAGCTAACATAATAGATTAGTATTGTTCTCCTAACTTCTCCCTTATTAGTACTACAACTATTTTTTCATGTGTTGTAGATAGGTAAAAGTATTATTCTTCACTTAGTAAAGGGTGACTTAGTAAGGGAGAAGTGGTTAAAAACTTCAATTCATCATAAGATTTTTGATACACATCTATCCATTACAAGTCCTTCAAGTTTTTTAATGTCTTAAAAAATGATTGGCACTTTTTGGCTGAAGATGAGGTGAACTGTCCCAATGCACCTATTCACTTATTTAGGTTTTGTACTTCTCTTTTATTAGTGGGAGGGTTTATCTTTAGGATTGCCTCATTTTTATTAGGATTTTCCTCGATCCCTATTTATAAGACCATGTAAGAATTTCCCAATTGGAACTCCAAATACTCACTTCTTAGGATTTAACTTTATGTTATCAAACTTCATAATCTTCAGAATAGTCTCTAGATCCTTAGGATGATCTTCCTCCCTCTTACTTTTGATGATCATATCATCTACATATACTTTTATGTTCTTGTTGATTTGGTCCTTGAATATATGGTTGACCAACCTCTGTTATGTCACTCTTATATTCTTTAAATGGAATGGCATCATCCAATAGCAATACATCCCCTGATAGGTCACAAAGGATGTTTTCTCTTTGTCTAATCCCTGCATCTAAATCTGGTGATACCCTGCCTTTACATCTAGAAAAGAATGGAGTTCGTGCGCTAGTGTATAGTTTACTAGTTGAGCAATGCTTTACAAAGAATAGTCATCTTTAGGGAAAGCCTTATTCTAATCTATAAAATCTATGCATATTTGGAATGAGGCATTCAGTTTCTTAACCATTACTATGTTCACCAACCATTTCGAATAGTATACCTTCCAAATCACTTTAGCCTCTAAAAGTTTCTGAACTTCTTTGCAACAACAAACTATTTCTCAGTGAGTGTTCTCTTTTTTTTTTTTTTTTTTTTTTTCTGCACCACATGTTTGACCGAGGACTATGCTAAGCCTATATGTAATTATCTCTTTATTCACACCTACTAGATTCTTGGTATTTCAGGCAAAGGTTTCAGGGTTCTCCTGTAAGATCTTGCTTACCTTTGAACTAATCTCTTTTTTTTTTTTTTTTTTTTTTATTGTGGAATCAATCTGTATTGTCTTTCCTATACTAATTTTGATTTTCTTTAGTTTGCCCTCGATGAGATTAAAATTGAACAATCAAATTGATTATGAACTAAATATTTTCTATCCAGGGATAGGATTATTTAACTTGAATGAATGTTTAGAGTTAACAATTTGACGATTTGTTTTGCCTTTCCTTATTGAATTTAGTTAATTGTGATTCTTCAATTTTTTAGCAATTATTGATGAATCCTAGGTATTGAATAAGGTTGAGAGATAAATTTAATATTGAAATAAATTTAATATTGAAATTAGATTCAATAGAGAATTAAGTATGAATAAAAAATGTATTATCTAATTACTAAATTAATAATTAAATTAGTTAATTCTAATTAGGTATAAATATGAGAATACAAGAGTTATTGGATTTTTATCCTATATTAGTCTTGCTTCATTAATTTATCAATTTCGGTAAAATAACTCATTGAATTAATTAGCCAAACATGGGATCTTAATTGGATGACTTTAAAACATAAACTTCCTTTTAATTGATGCTTAGAACATTTGATTATTTATTTTTATTTTTATTTTTATTTAATTAATTGTTATTTCTTTTTATTATTCATTATTCCAAACTTGATTAGAGTGCTTAGGATTGTGTTTGTGTTTATTGACATCAATAGGGTAGTAAGTTAATTATGACTGTGCCTAAGTATATTTCCTCAACTCTGTGAGAAATTAATCTCAAGGTAAACTCATTGCTATCTATGATATGATTTGTTCACTTGCAAGTATTTAAATTTGTTTGAGTTTAGACTAGATCAAATTAAGTGTATTGGTACACCTTTTTGAATTAGCCTCTCGATTTCTTCCTTTAAGTGCCAGCATTTGTTAGTTCATTCCCCTTTGTGAAACTCATAATATTTGTTATTGTCTCTTCTGCCTACTAAAGAACTACTCATTTTTTAGGTCACTAAACATTTCATGTGTATCTTTGAACAAAATCATCAATTAGATGAAAAGTTGATGCACTTTCGAAATCAACAAAACCTAGAGCAACAAGAAATGGTCGTTGATTAGAAGGTTTGCAAAGAAGTAAAGAAGCTTGTGAAAAGGAGTTGGGTGAAGAAAAAAGGACGTGACTATCAATGTAAAAAAAGCAAGGATAGTTTCACAAGATCAAGAACAAACTAAGAGAAATTGTGATAAAAGAAATAAGTGGCAAATTTGAAAAAATGATTGTTGGAAAGAAATATGGAAAAGGAAGATCAAAAGAGATTAAGGGAGATTGTAAACAATTATGAGGCTCTAATAATTCACTTGGGAAATTTGGAACAAATTATTGTAGAAAAGGAAATAACTATTGGTAGCTAGAAGGACATGTGTAAAGCTCTGTAGAATGATTTAACATCAACAAAGATTGGCCTACAAAACTAGATTGAAGAAGCCAATTAGAGACAAGTATGCAAGGATGCTCTATTGCAAACTATATGTATAGGGACTCATCAGATACTCAAGAAGGTGAATTGAGTTATGGCCAAGTCAGAATTTGAAATAGATAAAGAAGTCTTTTCTCTGCTATAAGATGTGGGGCAACCTCTGTAGTTCATAGAGCAATGGAGGAACATTAAAGTTGATTGAAAGCAAGCCCAATAAAATTGTAGTAGGTTTAATTTGTAAAGACTTAATTAATGATTAATAGTGTAAATAAAACAAATTCTCATTAGGTTCTTTTGGCCAAACAGAAGAGATCTATATCAATGGATGAATATATATATTAATGTCATGATCGATGACCCAAATCTATCAATTCCTTCATATCCATTTGTGTTGTAGATTTTTTTCTTTCCACATTCAAATGAATTGGATTTTTAAAATAATATATTGTTATGATCAATAATTTTTTGAAAGTTGACTCTTTTTTGAAAATATTGGTCGACCAAGAGGAAAAACCAAACCAATATCTCTTTCTTCAAGAAGTATATACCGGATTAGAGTAAGGACAAGGATCATAATGGAAAGCTAAGAGCAGATAAATACCTTGAGATCTAAAGTGGGAGATATTAGAGGATAGCTGGTTAAGATCAACCATTTTTTAATCGAAATGATGCTTAACTGTGACAATCCTCCACCACCTCCTCTTTCAAATGTCAATGCCCAAGAAACCCAGGTGCCTAGTACTCATATAGTGCATATCACACCTCCATCTATCATTTCTACATTGTTTGCCCCTTTCCATACCTATGAATATAGGAGAACCTCTAGAAATGCCAATACCTTTGCAACTCCCTTCAATCCATACACCTTTTTTTCGACACTAGAAAATACACAACCAACTCAAACCTTGAGAGTTATTCTAGTAGGTAGTAATATATATATTCCTCCTTTTTCTCTCCTTGTAGTTTTTCGAGGGTTCATATAAACTTTGCCAATGATTATAGAAATACTGTATGGACATCATGATGATAAGAAGGTGAAAGAGAATGAAAAACTACTAGCACTAGAAGAAAGGCCAAGGGCAGTAAAAGGTTTAAATTTGTATGGGTCTATAGATGCATCTTCATTTTAACTAATTTGGGATATGATGATTCCAAAGAAGTTCAAGCTTCTTAAGTTGGAGAAGTATAATGGATCCTTTGGTTTGAGGCTTCACCTAGCTAGCTATATGTTTAAGATGTTTACTGTGACAAATGATGAGAAGTGTTTTGTCCATTTCTTTATTGAAAGTCTTTCAAGCCATGCCATGAGATGGTATACCCAGTTGGACAAGTCCAAAATTCATAGCTAGAATTATTTAGCATATTTGTTTTTGAAACACTATAAGTTTAATATAGACACTGTGCCAGCTAAAGGGATTTGTAGAATATGAGAATATAAGCCTTAAAGATAGTGAGACTTTCAAGGAATACAACGATGGAGAGAAAGAGCAGTTGAAGTACATCCCCCAGTTATAGAGCAAGAGTTGTGCAGTTTTTTTCCAGATACTTTGAAGCCAGTTGGAAAGCAAAAAAGTTATTTGCATTTAGTGGATGGCTAGAAGAAAGGGACAAAATTTGGGTAAGAAGAAGGAAGGAGAAGTACATATGGTCCACCATCTTGGAAATCAAGCCTATTCCCTTATAGCTCGACCTTATCCATATTCTATGTAGCAGTATAACCTATTAAGACCAGTCCATCATCATAAACTAAGACTACCTTATTCTCCTATACCATAAAGCCAAATAGCCAATATCATCCAATTATACAAATAGCTTATATATCAGCCATACTAGCAACAATACAGTCCACTAAGTATGTATTACCAACCACTACAATAATAAGGCCAATATCGACCTCGACCACCTCAGCACCTAAAGAATTACATATAAAGCCAAGCCAATAACTTTCCACCTTTGCCTATATCATACGTAGATATTTACATATATCTGTTGAGTATCAACCAGATAGTTCCAACCTCGACAAATCTAGTTAACCCACCTTATCCTTAATGGTATGACCTTAATGCCAGATGTGAGTATCATATAGGAGTCATTCGCCATTCCATTGAAAATTGCCCACCTCTAAAAGCAAAGATTTGCCATCTCATCACACATGGATGGTTGAAGATTAAGACAGGGAAATATCAACACCAACCCATTGCCAAACCACAAATGGTGCAGGTAGTAATGGTAGTTAGGGTCAATCATCACTAAAGCAGGGGTTAATATTAAACAAGTTTCTCATATGAAAATGTCTATGGAAAAGCCATTTCATTTACTATCAACATGGAAGGTGATCACACCTAGAAAAAGAAGTGGTTGGGGAAGACTATACTTTCCTTTTTATGTAAAGAAGATGGGGCATGATATCAAGCATTATACAGTCTTCATAAAGCTCATTCAACTGCTAGTGGATCATTCTAAGAATAGTTGTGAAAGATAGAGGAAAAAAGAAGAATGTTGATGAAATTGACTCTGATTACCTTGAACGCACCACTTATAAGATGAACCCTCACCCTATTTATAGACCACCTATAGCTATAATCCAAGCCCCAATAGAGTTGCCTGTGACAAACGCAAATGTTATTCTTTGGAACTACAATTTCCGTATGTATATTGTGAACTCTCATTTCAACACCAAATTTTTTCTTATATTGATTACTTAACTATTCTAAAATTAATTTTGAGCCTATCAATACTAATTAATAAGATTTATGAACTCTGTAACACCCAAAAATTGATCTAAAAGTCTCAAAAACTGACCCAAAACCTCTAAAAATTGATAAAAAAGATCTTAAAATGCAAGCCAGGCTAGCGCCACGTTTAGCAAAGTTAGTTTGACCCAGATCTGCAGTGGCGCAGTGGCTGTGCCAATCTGATGCATATCCACATAGATAGTGGCATGGATCTGTGCAAATCCATGCCTATTACACCTCTTCCTATGCCAAAATGTCCAAATTACCCCTCTCCAGCCTAATTTTTAGCCCTTTCTAACCTTTCCCTTCATTGTCTTTCCATATTTTTACTTCCTAAACTACCTTCAACCTCATTTGCCTATAAATAAGCCCTCCATTTCTCATTTCTCTTCACTCTGAAAATCGATATTGATTGCTACCTATCAATTTTTCTTCTTCTCCCTCCATCCACTCTTTAGTTAATTAATTAATCATTTTAATTAATTAATTTCTTCACCCAAATCAAGTTAATTAATCCTTTTAATTAACTAAAATCTTTTTAATCACTCAAAAGTTAATTAATTAATTAATCTTGTTAATTAATTAATTAATTATTTCCCCTTTTTTAAATCAAATTAAATCAAAATCTTTTTGATCCACCCACTATTTTAATTAATTAATCCACCCACTAAACATTTTTTAAATCCTTAATCAATCAAACCATCCAGTCCTGATAAAACAAAACATAGGTCCGGCAAAATACTTTTTTCATCCCGTCCACCAAAATCTAAGGTATTTTTCATCAACCCATCCCCCAAACAAAAAATAAAATTTATCAATCTTAAAACTCCTCAACTTAATTATGGAATAAATTACATGGGTTTTGATCCTCATTTAATGGAGTACGTAGGCATGTTTAAAACTTCAATCCAAACTTCAAATCCAATTTTTAAAATTAAATTTATTTTCCATTTTTCAAAATGTAATTAATTACTTTCTAAATGATATTTGTTAGGGAATCTGTGGTCTTCCTAGAATCCCATAAAGGTTAGAGAAGACATCCCAATTTTTTATTAATGTAAATACTTTAATTAGAATTAAGGAGTGATTATATGGTTCTCCTAAATCCATAAGGATTATAGAAAACACTTTCCTTAATTTGTAAATATTTATTTCAATTGTTTTATTAATCCTTATGCACTATGCATGACCCTTTGCCATTCCTCTGTTTGCC
Source organism: Reutealis trisperma (assembly GCA_947687605.1). Classification (NCBI taxonomy): domain Eukaryota; kingdom Viridiplantae; phylum Streptophyta; class Magnoliopsida; order Malpighiales; family Euphorbiaceae; genus Reutealis; species Reutealis trisperma. The sequence goes on from CANTUT010001151.1 coordinate 200,363, forward strand.
TTCTCATTTGATACTATCCAATTCACTTAAGGGGAAGGTAAAGAGTTTGTTCCTTTTAACTTTGATCCATATAATAATATGGTAGTAGCTAACATGATGAAGAAAATGGATTATATTCCAGGTTTGGGGCTTAGAAGAAACCAGCAAGGGATCACCCAATTTCTTGAGTACCCCACTATAACTCTTCTTTTTGGTTTTGGGTATGTGTCTAAACCAAAAGATATTACAAAATTGAATGAAAGGGCCAAACTAAGAGCCGAGGCTAAGTGGGAAGGTTAGACTTATGACTAGCCTATGCACCTCTACTTCAAAACTCTTAATAGATATTTCATGAAAGAGGGAGAGGATTTCCCTTATTGTGGCTTTCCCAAACCTTAGTTCTGTCCTATTTCTAAAAAGCTAATCCCTGATTTTGGAATTTTCTTTTATATTAGGCTTGATTTAGAAGAGTGCAAGCCCATCTATCAAGTGGAGGAGGATTAAGAAGAAAACATGGAACCCTCTCTTTTTGAGACCATCCACATGATCACCAAACACTAAGAACTTAACCCTACTAAGCTTATTCAACCATCCCAAGCACCACTGGATAATTGGTATGTCAAGAAGAGTACCAACCCTATTATGCCTTTATTTAAGTCCTTTAAGTCTGAGTCCTTTAAGTCTGAGTACGAGTCTGTTGAGTCCTTTCAGTCTTTCCTGTCAGATTTTGTAACCTGTTTCTTAGATTTATCCTTTTAAGGTGATGTAACCCATGATGATGGGACCTTTACCTTTAATAAAATGAATAAATTTTCTGCTTACTTTCCTAACTCTCTATGCTCTACTTCCTCTAATTCATTATTAAATAAGAAATCTATAAAAGAAATGAAAATAAAAAAGAAATAAAAATAAAAAAGGTAAAGAACCAATCAACTATGGCACAGAGTCCTAAAATTACATACATTGCATCTGCATATTTTGACACACAGACATTGGTTGAAAAAATGCGTGAGTTCTTATACTGTTTCATATGGGAGCCAATGATATGATAGGGGTAGACCCTAGCATAGCAGTTTATAAGATCTTGACTTATATACATGTGAAGCCTATAAAGTAGAAACTGAGAAAAATGAAGATAGAATGGTCTTTAAAGATCAAGGAGGAAGTTGCCACATTGCTATATAATAGGTTTATCGAGCCCGTCACTTATCCCTCATGATTGGCTAACATAGTGTCCATTCCTAAGAAAGATGGAAAGGTTAAAATGTGTGTTGACTATAGGGACGTCAATAAGGCCTACCTAAAGGATGATTTTCCTCTGCCTCATATCGATCTGCTTGTGGACCATATGGTTGGTGCATCAGTGGTCTTCTTGACCAACCTCTATTCAGGCTACAACTATATCCATGTGTAAGCCCCTGATAACAAAAAGACATCCTTTGTGATAGAATAAGGCACCTACTATTATCGGGTAATGCCTTTTAGTTTAAAGAATGTTGGGGCAACTTATCAGAGAATGACCATTATTGTATTTCACGACATGATGCATAAAGATGTTGAGGTATATGTGGATGATGTAGTTATAAAGTCTAAAAGTCCTAAGGGCCATTTTGAAGCCCTAGATTAATTCTTCACTAAGCTTATAAGTATAATTTCAAGTTGACCCAGTTAAGTGCCTTTTTTGTGCCTCTTCAAGTGTATCTCTAGGGCACCTGGTCAACAAGAAAGGTATAGAAGTGGATCTAGCTAAGTCAAAAGCAATTATAGAAATGCCCCCTAAACTGAAAAAGAGATTATACCTGTGGGCCAATTTTTAAGCTACAGAGGAAAGAAACCTCTAAGTAATGGAATGAAGAATGCCAAGAAGCCTTTCAAGTAATACCTCATGAACCTACGAATACTACATCCCCCAAGGCCCGGTCAGCAATTGTTGCTCTATTTATTAGTAACTTCATAAGCTATAGGTGCGATGCTTGCCCAAAATGCTCTAGACTCATAGAAAGCGAATTTCATTTACTATTTAAGCAAAAGTATGCTAACTCATAAGCTTAGGTATAACCGTATTGAGAAATTATGCGTAGCCTTGGTCTGAGTATGCCGTAAGCTCTAGCACCACCAACATTCATATATAACATATGTGTTAGTTGACAAGAGCCCCTCGGAATTCCTTATACAGAGACTGGTTCTTGATAGCAAGATGGCATGATGAATGGCAGTTCTCACAGCATTTGATTTAAAGTACATCCTGTGAAAAGCAGTTAAAGTATAATTACTGACCAACTGGCTGCTGCCCATGTGGAAGATAAAGTATTTGAGCCTGAGTTTCCAGATGAGGACATCTTGATTATAGACCCTGAAGTATGGAAATTATTCTTTGACAGTGCCTCTAATAGTAAAGGCTACAGAGCCGACATAGTTCTAATCACTCCTAAAGGAGATCATTTGCCCATAACGATCAAGTTGGCCTTTAAAGCAACCAACAATGAAGCAGAATATGAGGCATGTATAGCTAGTCTTGAGGTGGCCATTAACATGAGAATAAAGTACATTGAGGTCTATGATGATTCTAACCTTATTATTTCCCAAGCTCTTGGTAAGTGGAAAATTAGAGAAGAGCGTTTGGTTCCTTACCATTAATGCTTAAATGACTTAGTTGAGAATTTTGATGAACTCTTTATTTACTACTTACCAAGAGCAAAGAATCAATTAGCTGATACTCTAGCTATCTTAGCCTCAATGATAGATGTGAGCCATAATAAGATACATAGTCCTGTTGTCATTGAAGTAAAGCGACAGCCTGGATATTACATTATGTGCATAAATCTTCAGTTGACTGATGCTAAGCCCTGGTTTTGGGACATCCTCAATTACATCCAGAATGGCAAGTATCTAGAAAAGGCCTTAAAAGCACACAAAAGAACCCTAAAGCAACTTTTTGGGGATTTTATACCCAATGGCAAAGTGTTATATAAGAAAGCCTAGGATAACATCCATCTATGATGTGTGACCGAAGAAGAAGCCTAGCAAATTGTGGATTGGGTCTATGGCAGAGAGTAAGGCCCACATATGAATGATGTAGCTTTGACACGAAAGATAGCGAATCTGGGCTACTTTTGGCTAACTATGAACGAAGATTGTGCAAAATATGTACAGAAATATCATAAATGTCATATCTTTGCCAATCTCCAACATTGGCCTCCCGTTCCTTTGAATATGATAGCAACACCATGGCCTTTTACTACTTGGGGCATAGATGTCATTGAGAGGATATCTCAAAGGTTCTCCAGTGGATATAAGTACATTCTAGTGGCCGTAGACTACTTTACAAAGTGACTTGAGGCTATATCAAATCTTAAATACAAGGAATGTGGAACACTTCATCCAAACCAATATCCTTTGTCAATTTGGAACCCCCTTTGAGATAATCATAGGTAATGGCTCCCACTTCAAAAGGATATAGTTTGCCTACCTGAGACGAAAGGGATTTAACATCACCGCTTCTCTCCTTACCGGCCACAGACTAGTGGTGTAGTTGAAGCTGCCAATAAGACCATTAAGATTGTTTTGTATAAAGTTATTGAAAAATATTGGGACTGATATGAATGATTGCCTGCCGCTTTATAGGGATACAGAACCACTATTGGTACTCCTTTAATCTATGGAATAGAGGTTGTCCTTCATCGAGATGCAAATTCAATCTGCTAAGGTAGTGAGAGAAAGCCATTTGAATGAGGCAGACTAAATCAAAGGATATCATGAGCAATTATATGCTATTAATGGGAAGAGAATGGATGCCTTATATAAGATCCACGGCTACCAAGAAAGGGTAGCCAAACATTTTAACAAGAAGGTAAAGGACACGGGTCTGGAAGAAGGGAATCTAGTTCTGAAAGAGATTCAGGCCCTAGTTCATGACCTGAGATGAAATTTTAGACTAAATTAGGCCAGACCATATGTACTTAAGAAGATTTTATCTGGTGGAGGCACCATTCTAACAAACATGGACGAAAATGAGTTCTCTAATACGTGCAATTTGGATCAGCATATTTAATATGAGGGAAACATATGCATTTTCTCTATTTATTTTTTTATTTAAAGTAATGTAATCAGAACTACATGGACTTGATTCTCCCTAAAAAAAGTGATAAAAAAATGATGATGATAATTGTAAGGGATACATAGGCAGCCCGACTCGAGTGCGGTCCAAAGTATAATATAATAATATTTTGTTTGCATCACAATCTCATCTCTTTTGTGCGTAATGCATCGTTCATTTGGTTTTTTTTTTTTTTTTGTATATACAAAAAATAAAACAAAATAAAGAAAAGAAAATGTTTGTTAAGTTGAAAATCTGAAAGAGCGGCTTAGGTAAAAATTAGAGCAAAAATAAAGATATCTCATATAATGATGATCATATTTTACAAGAGTATACAATCCATCATTACAAAAAGGATAGCCTCTATCTGTACCTATGACTTATCATATGGTCATGTCAGCTTGCAGGTATGTACAAAATAGAAACCTACAGCCAATATCCTAACAACTACCAAAATGAAAATAAACAAACAACTATCTCTGTCTAGGCAACTTTTCTCCTCCTCCTCCTAGGATGAACATTTCCCTTAGAGTCATACCCTGCCATAATCTCCTCAATTATCACACCCCAGATCCTAGTCTCTGTGTCCTTCTCTGCAAAGTTAGCAGTCGGGTTGCTCACAGTACCAAAACTGCTCCTTATAGTTACTCTAGTCAGCTAATTATAAGTCCTAGTAAGTATAGAACTGCTCCCTGTAGACATGCCTGAACTTTCCTCTGAGTGCCTATAACTCCCAAACTGCTCTCTACAACCCTCCTTTGTGTTGAAGTCGCTATAGTTAGAGCTCTCTTTTGTACTTTTACAACAACAGTCCTTCTCCACACACTCACTACTATAACTCTCCTCTATGCAACCACAATAGTGTCACCCTGATGTCTTATTGCAATCATAGTCCTCTGAGTCACCGCCATTGTAGTATAGGTAACTCCTGCAACTTATAGTGTCGGTCCTCCTGTAGCACCTTTAGTCTCTCTCATAGGTTGGGTCACTTCCTTTACACTGGCCGCAGTCCCCTGGTCGTTAGTATCTCTAGCAACCCGATACTCTCTCTTGACTAGCCAGACAGTCTTAGTCAACTAGTTGCAGTACCTCTCAGTAGTACCAAAATCAACTTTGGTCTCACTACAGGAAACTCCTCATCTAACCTCCTCTGATAGCCTTAGCAATGGGGCGGTGATCTATGCACACTCTAGAAAAGGCATAATTAGAAGCATATCTTGAGTCTTTCCCATTTGTCGTAAGACCTTTGTACCTTGATAGAATGATATCCATGCCAAGCCCAGTAGACATACCACCTGATACCTATAGCTTATCCTCATAAAAAGACTTGATCCCATACCACTGACAATGTAAAAGTATGTCCTCTAGGGCAAGCTCTAAAAGCCATCCAAGCCACTCATGAACCGATCACCTCCTCACCATAATAGGCCATATCTAATACTAAATGGCCGTGTATGGGCTCTTGGCTAGAGGAGTTACCACCATCAAATAGTCCATCAACCATACCTGCAAAACAAATCAAAATAAAAAGTCAGACACCCACAAAACACTTCTATTAGAAAGGTAAGAATAGACATTTCTTTTTTCTCACCTAAAGGAAAAAGTCCATCTCTCCAAGCCCCAAACAAAACAGTCAAGACCCATCAATGTCTCTGTTAGTACATCTTCAACCATGGAGCAATTATGCTCCATTTGCAATACTAAGCTCACCACTCTGGCATCACCCTAACCAATGGACCCAAGAAACAAATATCCGGCCTTCAAGTAGAAAACCAAGGCTTACATCTTGAGCCTCTATCTTCCTATATTACCCTAATCACTAAAATCATGAAACTCCTCAATGACAGCAGTAAGATCACTTGCTCCTCGACCATTATCCAATTGACTGTGTCATCTAGCAGAGCTAAAAACTCTTAAAAAATCCTATAGTGCCAACTCTGAACTCTGGCACTACTAAAACTGCCTTTAGGTTACTACCAAGTATGGCACAGAACTCTTCAAATGTGGAGTATAAATCCACCATACCTATGCCAAACTAGGCTATTAGATCCTAAAATTAGAAATACGCCCTCAAGACGTCCCAATCCACATGAACTCCTCTCAAAGCCACCATGTCTGCAATTCCATACCTACCTAAATTTATCTTATCCACTTTGTCGAGTTTCTTCATCCATATGTACATATAGTGGCTAAATTATGACTCTATAAATGAGAAAAAGAAGTGAAAAGAGTAAGAAAAAAGTGAACAACTAGGCAAAAAAAGAGAAAGTTGACAAATAGGCAGAGTTTTGGCTTTCAAGTGAAAAAATGGATAAATTTTCCTTTGAATTTTTGCCCATATATAGGCTTTAAGCTGTCAATATCAAAAAGCTAGAAATATGTAGAAAAAATAGCTCTACTGCTTGATAGATGTGCGAATTCATGACCTCTCTATATAGATATATAGTGGTGCTAGACGGCCACTGTCGTGTGCACATATGGATCCTCACAGAGCCCATATGGATCTACAACCCTCTTCGGCGGCTATGCCTTTTATGCAGCCCTTCCTTCAACTTTTCTTCTCCACCTCTAGTTTCTATGACTCAATTTCAATATCTAAAGCTAGGGCATAAATTGTTTCCTCCCTTTTTGGGATGAAAAAAATCATAATGAAACACTTTTAGGACCTCACTAAACCAAAATGGAGTCGTAATTCAGCAAGAGTTGAGACAAAGAAAAACAAAAAAATCATCATTCACGTCATTTGTGGCATGCATTCATATCATCATAAAGCATGCATTCATAATCCATAATTATGATCTCTATATTTTCATGCCTTACTCCTCTCTTACTCTAATCATCATTTAACAATTTTTATAGCTAATATTTCATAATTATGTACCTTTATCATATGGCAAACATTACTCATCTACATGAATTAATTATATTTAACTCGCTTAAACCTTCTACTAACATATCGTTTCGTACATTATTAACACTACAAGGAAAGTGTTCATTACCGATGGATTAAAATCTATCACGAGACAAAGACGGATTAGTGACAAAACGTGAATTAGAAATAAAAAGAGCAATTTCCCACATATTAGCGACATATCTGCTACGAAATTTAGTGATGGTTTCTATTTTGTTAGTGAATTTTGGAGCGAAGCAATGGCAGAAGCACATACCGACAGAATATTGTTACGTGGAATGCTAAAACCATTAGTAAGTAAATAAAAAAAAAAAGTCACACGTAAATTTTTATGGCTCTAGTAATTAACATACTGATGGACACCGTTGGATTAGACATTCCACGTGGCAATATTCCATTAGTAACCGTCGATACTAACAACAAAGAACCCAAAAATCATAGCGGGAATTTTATAGCGCCAAAGCCAAAATTTACCGATGGAGACCGATGGATTGTGCCACATGGATTAACATATCCATCAGTAATCATCGATAATTAGCAACTAAAATAGCTGAAAGGTTTTCATGATATTTGCTGATAGTTACCAACAGATTCATTAATCCATGTGGCACTAGTCCGTCGGTATCTGTCAATAAATTTCAAATTAAAAAACCATAGACCCTTCTTTTTCTTTCTTCTTCTTTTTCTTCTTCTTCTTTCTTCTTTCTGCTTCTGCTTCTTTTTCTTCTCCTTTATGCTTCTGCTGTGTGCCTTCGCCGCTAGTTTGCCTGAAGGAGTCATTCGCCACCATTCATCCATTCATGTAAGTTTCTTTTTCTATCATTTTTCTTTTTTTTTTTTATATAATGTTAAATGGGTATATTATTTGTTATTTTTTAGTTTTTTCTTGTTATTTTTGGTTTTTTATATAATGTCTTTTCATTTTTTTATATAATGTGGAATTTTGAATTTGTTATTTGTGTAATTTGTAAATTTTTCTTATATTTTTAATTTTAATTGGTCTTTTTTGGGTAAATTTGTGTTATTTGGAATAATATGGTATTTTTTGGGCAAATTTTTCTTGTATTTTTAATTTTTTATTTGTAATGTTATAATGTTATATTTGTGTTATTTGTAAATTTTTTTTATACAATTTGTTTTATTTGTTAATTAGTGTAATTCTATGCAATTTTAAATTGTTATTTGTAATTTGTTTATTTTGTTATTTTGTGAATTTTGTTTAATAAATTATATTTTTTAATGTTAAATTGTTATTTTTAATTTGTTTAAATTGTTATATTAATTTGTGTTAATTTTGAGTAAGTTTTGTAATTTTTAATTTTGTGTTAATTTGCTAAAATTTGGTTGATTATTTGTTATTTTGTATAATTAATAATGTATTGCCAATATTAAATGTAATTTTTAGTGTATGTTTTAAATTTGACACACATTACTCAATTTCCATATCAATGTTTTTTAAATATAATTTGCTTGGTGGTTGATAAATTATTTAATTTTTGTAATTTTAGTTTACGTTGCCCTTGGATTCCATTTATTTTTGTTTTACACAAACTGTGCTATAAGAGATAGGTATAATTATAAAAAAATTTATAATTTGAAATTATGTACATGTATGGTAAATGTAACACTCTAATTTTGAGTTCACTGTGAGTGTTAAGATTGTAAGAGAAGTGACTAGATTAAGAACAAAAAAGTATAGATGACAATTGAGAAAAATCAAAGTACTGAATGAGTATCGGTCCAGAAATCGAGCCCCTAATTGTATGAAATAAAATAAAGAATATTAGAAAAGAATTAAAGGAGATGGACTTGATATAAAAACAAATGAAATAAAGAGTATAAGAAGAAAAATAGGAAAGCTATGAGATATTGACCTAAAAAGGGTACATGCTAGAAAAATTGAGGCATTTAGAGTGAGTCAAGAAATCTTAACTATGAAATAGATTTTTACATTTTATTTAGAGAAGTTAGGCAAATATAATGATATTAGAAGTGATGAAACTAAAAAATGAAGTTGTAATCGAGTATGGAAAATACCTAAGCAAAATTGGTATGCTATGCACATAACTGATGGACTTCGGTTTTCAGAATTTTAGAAAATTTTAGCTCAGAAAAATTAATAGGAAAATGATTAAAAATAATATTAGGGACCTAAATTAGTAATTAAAAATATTATTAGACAATAATAGAATAATTAAGGATTGGAAATGGCAAATTTGTAATAAATAACAAAATTGTCATCATCATGTGATGACTTACCATCCAACTTATCAATAAATAAATAAAAAATCCAGAAAAGCTGCTAGCCTAGGTAGGAGATGTGGAGGATGGAGATTTTGCCAAAATTCCAAGTGAATAAAATAAAAGAAAAAGAAAATAAAAACTATATAAAATCCTAGGAGAAGATAAACATTATTTTATACTTCTAACACTTAAAAATCTACCTAAATTGAGAAAAGTAGAGAGTGGATAGCTAAAGGAAGAGAAAAAATGTGAGGGAGAAGAGGAAAGAAGAAAAAATCCAAGAAAAATCTCAAATCTAACTCCAACCAAGGCAAGAACAATGTTATACTTGCTAGTTTTGAGTATAATGTGATTATGTTGGTTTGTTTATTAGTTTTGTTGGTTTGATTGATCATGGATGAAATTGGAAAGAGGAGAAAATGAAGGGAAGTGTTGATTAGAGAAGGACATGGTCTTTTGAAGATGGACTAGTGAGGGAACATGTAAGATAGAAAGAAAGGAAGGAGATAGTTAGGATTTGGTGGACAACCAAACTATTGGAACTTGAGATTCAGTTTTGAGAATCCTAGAGTCTGAATTTGACAATGATCAAAACATAAAAATTGAAGCTTGCTTTGTGGATGTAAAAAGGTCTTGATTTAATTCCCAATATGTTGGGAGTGGAAATAAGGCTGTCCTGCGTGTAGGTCAGACTATATTGCTGGAATTTGACACTAGAATTAAGGACCTTAGGATGGGATTTGGACTTGGCTCAAAACATACAATTTAAGTGACATAAAAAATTGGTAGCAAAATTCTAAGAATATAGAGAGTTATTAAATAGCTATCAAGGTTGTCTTAGAAGGAAGGACAATCAAGGTTTTAGGGGTTTCATCCTGAGTTTTGGAAGCCATATGGATAGAAATAGTAAATACCAAAACTAATAAATTGTTCCCTTATGCGTCTAATTTCATTTAAAAGAATAATTAGGTCAATTGGGTTTGTATGTACTAAGATATAATAGAGAGAATAAAGTGAGCTCAGTGAACTTAGGCAGTAAAGTCAAGACAAAATTTGATAAGTCACCCTAGAAGTTACAGAAGTCAAAATATGTTGAATTTTAGAAATGTTGGAGGAAAATGTGTTAGGATTTAAATGCCTTAACAATCATGATAGTTGGAATAGTGTAACTCATTTTATGTTAGTAATTAGGAGGCTAAGTTACGATAAAAATTGATAGATCGATTTTCAATTTTAATATTCTAATGAATTTGTCTATAGAAATCTAAACCTAATATAAATATGTATATTGTATGTAGAGGATCCAAAAAAACTAGTGGAAGTGAAAAACTTTGAGGGGGGAGACAATCCTCTTATTGAGTAGTAATAAGGAATTAAAGAAGACAAAGGAAAAGGTGAGTGTATTCTACACTTTTATGTACATGGAATTGCCATTTGCTTTTTTAATTGAATTGTCCTTTTTTTTTCTATTGATACCTAAATCTTTTGCTCTTGAATATGAATTCTAAATTATTATTTGAAATCTATAATGCATTTCATAAAATACCAAAAAATAGGAAAATATACTAATAGAAGTACAAAGATACTTTAAAATAAAAAATTTATAAAAATAATCCTAAAATATAAATACACCGTAAAAATTGAAATATAATATGCATTTCATAAAATATAAAAAAAGGAAAAATATCCTATTAGGATAAAAAATAGACTTTAAAATAAAATTTAAATATAAGTTAAAATTGCAATTTGATTAGAATTAAAAAAAATTTAAACTTAGCAAAATGTGTGCAAAAGATCTCATATTTTATTATGTCATTTTTGCAACTTTATTATTTTATGAGTTGAGTTGATAATATGCATTTACTCTAAAATAGAAAGTATTGTTAATTAAGACATAATTGATTTTAACTATGCTTTTAGACTTTGTCAATCAAAAGCCCAGAAATACAGTTAAGTAAAAATGACTAATATGTTTAGGCTTAATCATAGAATTCTTATTGGATGATGAGAGGATATTAGAATTGTTCAAAGTGGATAGTTTAGAAACTTCATTGTCTGTGTAACTTGCTGTAAATATTCTTTTTCATACTTCTGTTTGGAATTTCAGTATCATCTTCCTACTTATTCTCTTAATGCATATTGAAAAATTTATTAATTAATTTATGACATTTTCCAATTTGGTGCACTAGGAGAATTGTAGAGATATGCTACTGAAATTTCATTAGATGTATGAATATAGAATGTTGCAGTAATGGTTAGACTTTAATGAGTTTCAAAATGGCTTAGGTTCTTACCTTATAAGGAGGGAGATATAAGGAGATAGAATTAGAAATTGATGATTTTATTAAACTTACAACTAATCAATAAGGAATATAAATATAAATTTTGTCTTGTTCATTTAAATACAATAATATGTTCCCATAACTTTCAAGGATTAATCATAAGAACAGACAGGAATTGGATGTATTTTAAACTTAAGATGGGTTTTTGAATTCAGAATTCTTGGAGGGTTTAAACCAATTCATTCAATTTGCGATGTCGTATCCTTAGTTGATGAACAGAAGCAAGATTAGCTGTCCCTATCACTGTAAAAATTTCAGAACTAAAATTTCTTTGAACCAAATACCGACATGTTATATATTTCAAATAGAGGTTTTATTCTGGGGTATTACACATGGTATTTGTGCGGTAAATTTAATGGGTCTGGAACTTTAATTGCAGATGATCATAATAGTGAAAATGCATATGATAGTCCTCCAACCGCATATCATCCAATGTTAATGGATGCAAGTGGATTGGATTTTAATTAGGATAGAATGGAGGAAGCATCGAATCCAACAGCCCATAAACTATATGATATATTGGATGCAATTAATGAAGAATTGTGGCTAAGGTGCAAAAAATAGTCAAAGTCATCTGTTGTAGCACTATTTCTAAATATCAAATCATAACACCATTTCTTAGGAAGTTGCTATGATGAGATATTACAATGGTATAACAAGTAATTGCTTGAAGATAATATGATGGTAGCTAATTTCTACCGCACTAAGAAATTGATGCAGGGATTAGGACTTTCAATGGAGAAGATTCATTATTGCAAGAATAATTGTATGGTTTATGGAAATGAAGACATTGATCTGATTGCATGCAAATTTTATGATTGTCCTAGATATAAGCCTGGGCATTAGGGTGCTATTACGACCTTCAAAGATATTCTATTTAAGACAATGTTCTACTTTCTTCTTACTCTGAGGCTGTAGAGATTGTATGCATCTAAAATAAATGCCAAGCATATAAGATGGCATACCGAGCACGAGAAGGAAGTGGGTGTGATGCAACATTGTTCAAATTCTAAAGCATGAAAGGATTTCAATTAGGTTAATCCAGAATTTACTTCTAAAATCTATAATGTCTATTTAGGGTTATGCATTGATGGCTTTCAGCCTTTTGTTCAATCTAAACAATAGTACTCATCTCACGGCAAATAATTTGCCTCTAGGAATGTGCATGAAGAAGGAATACATGTCCCTTTATGTAATAGTCTCCAGACTAAATAATCCAAAACATACGTTGGTTGTATTTTTTATAGCCTTTGATTGCAAAATTACTATGATTGTGGGAAATAAGGGCAAAAATATAATGTGTCTACAAAGTAGAATTTTCATATGTGAGCTGCTCTGATATAAATTGTGAGCAATTTTCCTGCATTTAGTATGTTGTATGGATGGAGTACCCAAGATAGACTTATATGTCCATATTGCAAGGAAAAAATAAACGCCTTCACTCTTCCTAATAAGGTAAGCAATATGGTTTAGTTGTCATCGTAAGTTCTTACCACCTAATCATGCTCTTAGACAGACAAAAAAAAACATCTTTCATAAAGAATCAAGTGGTCCATGAATCGACTCTGCTTATACGGTCGAGTACAAAATTGTTGCAGGAAATAACCAATTTAAAACTGATGAATGTTACTAAGGTAGGGTCGAGTGATGTGAATGCTCAAATTTAAAGGTGAAGCAAATGTAGGTGAAAGAAACACAGTATATTTTGAGATTTGTCATATTAGAATACTAATTTGATCAAACATAATTTGGAAGTGATGCACATTGAAAAGAATGTGTTTGAAAAAATTTTCAACAAGGTAATAAACATCTAAGGCAAAACCAAAGATAATGCTAAAGCTAGACAGGACTTGAAACTATTGTGCTACTATCATGAGTTACAAATGGATGAAGAATCCAAAAATATCTTGAAGCAAGATATGTGTTAGATAAGCTAGGTAAACAAGTCCTGTGTGAATGGCTAAAAGATCTTAAATTTTCGAGTGGGTATGTATCCAATATGGGTCGATGTGTTGATATGTGAAAGTTAGGGTTGTTTGGAATGAAAAGCCATGATTGTCACGTTCTTATGAAATGCTTACTCTATATTACTTTCTGTGAACTTTTACTAAAGGATGTTTGGCAACCACTGATAGAGTTGAGTTTATTTTTCAAAAAACTCACTTCAATAATTCTTAGGGAGGAAATTGAAAATTACATTCCATTGATCTCGTGTAAATTGAAACAAATTTTCCTCCAAGTTTCTTTGACTTTATGAAGCATATACCATACAAGGCTTGTATAGCAGGCCTCATTCAGTATCGATAGATGTATCCAATTAAGAGGTAACATCTTTGTATCCTTTTTTATTTACAAAAACTTCAATAAGATTATGTAAAGGCATAGTTATTATCTATAATATTATTCTATTGTAAATTTAATGGACATTTGAAACATAATGTTAAGAACAAAGCAAGGATTGAGGACTTAATATACAATGCATACTAGGTTGAAGAAGCCTCATCATTTTGCTCTCATTATTTCGAACTTCATGTTTGTACAAGGCATAGGAGAGTTTCTTGAAATGATGATGGTGGAATGCTTGAAGGAGCCAAATCCCTGGGAATTTATCAATATTCACTCATCTAGGTAGACCATTCAATTGACTAAAATGAATTTGATAATGGATAAAGAATACAAGGGAACTCATTCTTACATTCTTTTGAATTACTTTGAAATTGCATACCAATTAAGTAAGTTATAAAAATTATAAATATTAATCATAATAAGTTGCATTTAATCTTCCAACTAATATCAATTAATTCTTTTCCCATTTTGAATCTTATATATTGAATTTTGACGCAAACTATCCTGATATATCAAAAGATGATATAAACACAAAATTAAAGACTGAATTTGCTAAATGGTTTGAGTCATATATAAGTTTAATTAAATAACATCACTTTTATAGTATCCTAAGTTTTTTTTCGTCCCATCATTTCTATATAATTAATTTTTCATAATCACAAATCAATTCATTTTTGACCTTGCTAAGGGTCTGCTATGGTATGTGATGGCTTATCTTGCTTACTTCGTCAATGGGTACAAGTTTCATACTAAAAACAAAGTTTAGATAGTGCATTAGTTAATAACAGAGTCTGTATAAATAGTTCAAAGTGCAGTGAGAAGGCATTAATTATTATGGTTGATTAATTAAGGTTATGCAGTTGGAATAGCCTGCACTTTCGATTAAGAGACATGTTTTATTTAAGTGTAAATGGTTTGATTCGAAGCCAAATATGGGAATGAAAGTACACAAGAATTATAATGTTGTAATTAACCACAGGTAACAATTTAATAAATACAAACCATTTATACTAGTTATGCAATCTTGTTAAGTATATTATGTTCCTTATTCGAGTCTATGACGAGATGAAGTTGATTGGTGAGCGTAAGTAAGATTAAAACCATATCAGTCATAAAAATTAAGGACAAGAGTGGAAATTAAGGACGGGAGTGGAATTAACACATCATCTAAAAAACCATTCCAAGATGACATTGTTAATGAGTCTTTACTTAAAGTTAACTATGATGAGCCTCTTGCACCTTTAAATAATCTTGATGAGTCGTTTGTTGAAATGTACGATGAAGATGCCAATGGTATAGAAGATGAACTCGAGTTTGATTCAGAATTCGAATCATTCAAGGAAAACATTACCAAGATTATGTCGAAGAATTTGATTCTGATTAACTGTATTTTTTCTTTACATTAAATAAAACATGTGTAATTTTTAATTGTATTTTATTTTTATTTAAAGTGAATAAAATGTATGTATGCATGTTAGTTCTATATTGGATTATAATTTTTATTTAATATATATGAAATTATTATTATATATATAAGTATGTAATTAATTATAATAGATAGCGAGACATGCATTGCATTCCACTGGTGGTCCTACATATCCCGCGGAGGCATTTTGACTATGTGTACATTCACATGTTCATATTAGCAGGACCACCACATCTAATTCTTCGCTTACAAACACCACATCTTCTTTATCCTCCCTCATTGCTCCTATTCCTCCTACCACCTCATTTTCCCTATCCACCAACACCACCTTTATCCCTTCTTCTTATACTCTTTCCACTTTTGCACCCATTTCTACCACTTCTTCTTATACTCCTACTTTTGCACCCACCTTTACCCCTGTTACCTCTCCTATCACCACAGCTAGACCATTATCATCATGAGTAGTAGATAATGATGATGATGTTTTGCCTCCTCCAGGTCCATAGAATAGGACTCGTGTCACTATACTGGGAGAGAGGCATCTTTATCTTATTATTCATATTTTAATTATTAATAATTTAAGTATTATATATAATTTTCATCCATTTAAATGTTTTTTCAATATGTCATCAATCAAGTTTACATGGATGATTTCACAGAATTTCATGAATAGGCTTCATCCATCCAATGTCTGTTGAAGAATGTGACTGCAGATATGAAGAAGTTCTATTAGAAGGAGTTTAAGGTATGTATAATAAATATATTAATTCAAAATATTCATTTTGTTAATTATTAATTATTCTAATATGTATTTTTTATTTAATTTTTACAAAAGTAATATTATTAGAGCCAGACGATCGATGCCTTTATGAAGAAAGTCTTCAATCAAAAGGCTATAATACGGTACAAGGATTTTGTCTATGACATAAAGAAGAAGGGGAAGTAGGAGACCCGGATTCCAGATGAGGTGTGCAAGAAGTGGACTGAGCATTGGGTCTCTGTCGACCACATCTAGCTCTCTTAGTAGGCCTCTAAGAATAAAAAGACTGAGAAAGGCAGTCTAAAGAGTGGATTGTCTAAGTACACTAGAAGGTCTATCTCGATAGAGGAGTATGCCCGTCGATTGGTAAGTAATCGTTATTAATTTGAAGTTATTAATTCATTTCATATTTTTTATTTAAGTTATTAATTAATTTATTAATTATTTCATACTAAATGTATTTCATAATAGGCCTGTGATTTGGCTAGGGATGTTACTCTCTAAGAACTCTTCCTATGCATACACAAAAATAAGGGAGACGGGAATACTTTCATCGACCATCAATGTAAGTTATAATAATTTTTATGTTAAAAAAGTAAACTTTAAATATTATTTTTCTCACTAATAGTGGATAAAATGAAGGAGGATATCAATAACCTCCATTAGCAGTTATTGCAGCCAGCTCCTAGATCCACTAAGCCCAGTCTAATAGACGATATCGAGTTATACTTTAGGGTTGTAAGGGTCAGTAGAAGGGCTGAGTCTATAGGTGGGTTTGGCTGCTCAAGTATACTATAGACATCCTAGGGCCAGTTCCTCCTTTGCTCCACCACCACCGCCTACATTTGAGCAGAAGTAACAAGGGATAAATAGGCAAGTTGTAGAGATGTAGCAGTATATGCAGTAGTACAAGTAGCAGTTCTTTTAGCAGATGGGTCTTGGGGCACCTGTTCCTCACTGGGCTTTTGCTTTTTAGTTTCAACCTCCTGCTGCTCAATTCCAACATAATACTTCTCCTCCACAGGTGTTTTCTCATCCTACCAATGATGCTTCTTGAAACACTCCAATTTTAAGTTCATTGTAAGTGTTGATGTTGTAAGAGAAGTGACCAAATTAAGAGCAAAACAATGTAGATGACAAGTGCAAAAAATCAAAGTACTAAACGAATATTGGTCCAGAAATCGAGTCCCCTAATAGTATGAAATCAGGTAAAGAATATTAGAAGAGTATTAAAGGAGATGGATTTGATATAAAAACAAATGAAATTGAGAGTATAAGAAAGAAAATAGAAGTTAGGAGCTAACAACCTAAAAAGCATATGTGCTCGAAAAATTAAGACATTTAGAGTGAGTCAAGAAATGTTAGCTCTGAAAAAGATTTTTACATTTTATTTGGAGAAGTTAGGCAAATATGATGATATTAGAATTGGTGATACCCAAAAATGAAGTTGGATTTTGGTTTTTGGAATTTCAGAAAATTTTAGCTTAGGGAAGATTCATGGAGAAATGATTAAAAATAATATGAGGGACCTAAATTAGTGAGTCAAAATATTATTAGACAATAATAGAATAATTAAGGATGGGAAATGTCAATTTTGTAATGAAAAACAAAATTGTCATCATTATGTGATGACTCACCATTCAACTCATCAATAAATAAAAAAGAAAAAAATCCAAAAAAAAGCTACTGGCCTAGGCATGAAAATATGGAAGATGGAGATTTTGCCAAAATTCCAAGTTAATAAAATAAAAGAAAAAGAAAATAAAAACTATATAAAATTTAATGAGAAGATAAACATCATTTTATGCTTCTAGCACTTAAAAACATGCCTAATTTGAAAAATAATAGAGAGTGAATAGCCAAAAAAAAGAGAGAAAACATGAGGGAGAAGAGGAAAGAAGAAAAAATCCTAGAAAAATCTCAAATCTATCTCCAACCAGGGTAAGAACAATGTTATACTTGCTATTTTTTAGTATGATGTGATTATGTTGGTTTGTTTGTTAGAATTTTGTTGGTTTGATTGATGATGGATGAAGTTGGGAAAGAGGAGAAAATGAAGGGAAGTGTTGATTAGAGAAGAAAGTGGTCATTTGAAGATATAATAGTAAGGAAACATGTAAGATAGAGTGAAAGGAAGGAGATGGCTAGGGTTTGATGGACAACCAAACTACTGGAACTTAAGATTCAGTTTTGAGAATCCTAGAGTCTGAATTTGACAATACATAAAAATTATAGCTTGGGATTTGAATTTGGTGATTAAAAAGATCTTTATTTAATTCCCAATACGTTAGGAGTATGGGAGTGGAAATAAAGCTATCCTATATATAGGTTAGACTGTGCTGCTGAAATTTGGGACTCATATTGAGGACCCTGTGATGGGATTTAGACTTGAGTCACATAGGTAAAATTAACCTTATGGTATTATTTAAGTGATAAAAAAATTTGGTAGCAAAATTTTAAGAAGATAGAGAGTTATTAAATAGTTATCAAAGCTTTCTCAGTAGAAAGGACAATTAGTATTTTAGGGATTTTAGCCTAGGTTTTGGAAACTCAATGGATAGAAATAGTTAAAGACAAAACCAAAAAAATTGTTCCATTATGAGTCTAATTTCATTTAAAAAAAGAATTAAGTCAATTGAATTTGTATATACTGACATATAATAAAAAGAGTAAAGTGAGCTCAGTGAACCTAGGCAGCAGAGTTAGGACAGACTTTGATAAGTCACCTTAGGAGCTATAAAAGTCCAAATATATTGAATTTTGGATATATTGGAGAAAAATGTGTTAAAATTTAAATATCTTAAGAATCATAATAATTGGAATAGTGTAACTCATGTTATGGCAGTAATTAGGAGACTAAGTTAAGATAAAAATCAATAGATTAATTTTCAATTTTAATGCTTTAATGAATTTGTCTATAAAAATTTAAATCTACTGCTGATAGATATATTACAAATCTAAAGGGTTTAGATGACAAGAATGATGATGATGTGGAGCATCTTGATAGATAGTGTTTTTTTTTTTTTAGTTTTTTGATATTAGTGCAGTTTTTTGGCTATTAGTATAGTTTTTGTACAAATTTTATACAAATTTTGTTATATTTAAGTTATTAATTTTATTATAAATTGCATAATATTTAATTTTATGTTTCATTAATTTTATATTGCATTATAATAAAAAATAAATTTTTATTTATTAAAATAAATATTCAATTTTTTTAAAAATAATTTATTACATTCTTATGGACGGCTACCAACAGATTTATTTTATTTAATAAATATTTTTTATTTTTATTTAATGATAGTCATCGATGGATAGAAATTATTTAATTAATTTTTAAATTTTTTATTCACCGGTAGATATCGATGGCTTGTAATTATTTAAATTATTTGTTATTTTCCTTTACCAACTGTTACCAATGAAAGTTAATTATGTTATTATTTTTTAATATGCTTTTGCCAAATCATCGTCGATAACCTCACTGACAAGTGCAAATATTAGTTGGTAATTATGATGGTTTTTATGACAAAGTTTGGCTATCTCTAATCCTTTGATAACTAAACTCATCAACTGATTTGCTAATTGCTTATGTTAATCCGTTGGTAATATATGTTTTTTTGGTACTGTAATCTATAATCTTATATCAATCACCTATCTAAATGGAAATGAGGGATTTACTAATCCAATCACTACTTAAAAGGAATATCTATTTAACTCTTATGTCTTTTAAACTCAATGTGATCCTTGATTCATTTCAATCTTAACCATTTATTTCTCACGTTCTCTTAAATAATGATTCTATCTCATCACTCAGCTAAAATCTCCTTCCATACCAAAAATTATTACCCAATCTTTAGTAACCTCAATTGAATCATATTGAATCTATAATATCAATAACACATACATGTTTTTTCATGTTCTAAGCATACATCCATAAAATATACTTAAACTTACCTTCTATAAATGAATATTTTCATTTATCATATCACCATATAACTGTGTACATTGTTATTTGATATCGTAAATTTAATTTCTTATACCCTTCTAGAATTTGAATTAATACTTCTTATTAATACCACATCATACTGTCACTCTAGACAGCAAAATATAAATATTCATTAACACAATTTACTATTTCATTCTTAAGACATCTTACCTAAGTAAACCATTACCATAATGTATATCAACAACCTATAGTCATAAGGCAATTGCTTTCTAAATATATGCAGTCCTTGAACCACTAGTCATCATCATGAAATTTCTCATAATGATCATTATCTTAATTAATCGTACTTATTATTTAACCCACAGTTTCACTTATGAAATAGTTGATCTGGCAACTTTCAAATTCCAATGTTCACACTAGCTCTCCACTTATAAGCACATCTTACTCTTAGATAACCATTTCAGACTTAACTCCTGCTTGGATGAGGTTTACTAATTGGCCATATCACTACCTTATAATCCAATGGGGTTACGTTTGTAATATACAAGCCATGACTATTGCAAAGTCAAAACTAGTAATACCAAGTTAATTACAAAGCACTCGCACTTAACGCTACCTATTAAAGTCATAAATTAGTAGAACTGAAACTGATTACTTACTTAGTAAGAGTATCCCTCATACTATTGCTATTATAATCATAACATCAACATCAATACTAATTGAAAATAGCACACAACACGACATTTTATTTCATTAAACAAGAGGCAATGTCTCTAGTCCTATTTTCTGCCTCATAATAGTACTCATACATAACATGACCATAATATAAGAAAAAAGAAAAATCACTCATTTATCCAAAGAGACACATTCATATGACCCTTCACCTTGTTAGACCTGGAATCCAACAACATACCACTCAACCACGACAATAATAAACATCCTATACCATCATTTCTTGATAGGCTCATATAAAGGGGACAGGGTCATTATGTTGTGAATCTTTAATTTTACACCCTCAGCATCCAACCACAGCCTTAGCACTTGATGAATTTAACTCATTACGCGGAACTATTATAGTGGTCCCGCTAATTTCCCACCAGGTATCCAAATTTCTCACACTCCATACCAACAATAAATCTCTAAAAAAAAAAAAACTCGAAAATCATGCTAGCGCCACGTGGCATGCAGCACCACATGCCCCTTGTGCGGCATGCCGCAAATGTCTGATGCGGCACTGCACAGGCCTGGTGTGGCGTAGCACTAGGCTCTGCGAGTTTCTGGTCCCTGTGGGCCCCACCTGCACAGAAAATGACCATTTTACACCTCTCAGTCTAATTTTCAGCCATTTCTAGCCCTACCCCTCATGGTCTTTTCACATTTTTATTACCTAAATTACCCTTACTCACTTTTCCTATAAATACCCCCCTTCACTTCTTATTCCAACACACCTCTTGAATTTGAGTAGATTGCTATCCTCAAATTCCTCTCTTCTTCTCCCTCCAATCACTCTCTAATTAATTAATTAATCTTTTTAATTAATTAATTAACTCACCCTAACCAAGTTAATTAATCTTTTTAATTAACTAAAATTCTTTGTTAATTAATCACTAAATTAATTAATTAATCTTTTTAATTAATTAATTAATCTCTCAAATCAATCCAATCACCCGATCTTGAAAAAATGGAACTTCGGTCTGGTAAAATCCTCCACCCACCAAAAGTCAAGGTATCAGCCTTTTTCTCTCAAACCCAAATCAAATCAATCAATCTGATCAACCCTTAAACCCCTCCACTTAATCATGGAATGAACTACGTGGGTTTTGATCCTCATTCAATGGGATACGTAGGCACGTTTGGAATCTAAATCCAAACCTCAAATTCAAATCCCAATCAATCACTTTTCCCTTTTTTTTAATTAATTTGTGAATATTTTATTTTCACCATTCATTCATATTTTGTCATATTCATGCATTTTCTTTAAAATCATCTTATAAATGTCATTCATGAAATCCAATTTTCAAGTCAAATTAAACTTAAGAGCCAAATTTTGATTATTTAAAACCAAAAACCTAGTCCCCAAGCTCAACC